>RXID01014761.1:197447-361328 GCA_005019695.1 Trichopus zeylanicus subsp. travancoricus
TCTCTCTCTCTCTCTCTCTCTCTCTCTCTCTCTCTCTCTCTCTCTCTCCTGAACCCCCCCTTTCCTTCGCGGCCAAGGTCGGCGAGAATGCTCGGCGGAAGAAGGCCGAGGGGCGGACGTTTGCGCGTGATGGCGCCCTAGCGCAGACGTCGGAGGTTGGGTGGTCTCGGCCGTCCGCGCCGCGCGCCCTCGAGCTGGCGTCTGCCAGCCGCCCGCCGCCCGCCGCCGGACGGCCTCGGACCCGCTCCCCGCTCGACGGCCTCAGACCCTCTCCCCGCCCGACGGCCTCGGACCCACCCATCGCCCTCGCCCCCAGGCGGCCTCCAATAACCCCCACCCCTCTCCCTGCCCGACGGCCTCAGACCGACCCCCGCCCCCCACCCCCCCCTCCTCCTCCCCTCCTCCTCCTCCTCTCCGTTCGATGGCCTCAGACCCCCTCCCTGCCCAGACGGCCTTCCGCCCACCACCACCACCCACACACACACACACACACCCCCCCAAATTATATCGATATTTCTCTTGATGCATGGATTGTTAACTCGGAATTATCGGTTCATATATCAACTATTATACAATAATTCCTGGATGTAAGAAAACCAGATGATCAGGAGAAGTATACTTTCATGAGGAATAATGAGCGAGT
Organism: Trichopus zeylanicus subsp. travancoricus; assembly: GCA_005019695.1. Lineage (NCBI taxonomy): Eukaryota > Viridiplantae > Streptophyta > Magnoliopsida > Dioscoreales > Dioscoreaceae > Trichopus > Trichopus zeylanicus. Next base: position 198,091 of record RXID01014761.1, read on the forward strand.
TGAGGTTGTCGGTATTGGGACATACACTCTAGTTCTCCATGGTGGTCATATTGTTTTATTATCAAATACAATTTTTGTACTAGCTATCAAGCATAACTTACTATGGGTTTTCAAACTTATAAAAACTGGTTACTATTTTATTTTTGACAAAAACTATGTATCTATGATGTATAATAGTGTTATTGTTGCTACTAGTACTATATCTGATGGTTTATATAAATTGTGTGTGAAACTGAAAGTTGACTCTGCAGTACAATACTATAATATCGATTCCAAACATATATTTTCTTATGATCCGAATGTATCGTTGGATATGAATTCTTCACGTCTATGGTATTGTTGTTTAGGTCATATAAGTAGAGACAGATTGGAAAGACTTTGTTATGACAAAATTTTGTAGAATACAAATTTTGATGATTTTGGTGTCTGTATGGATAGTATTAAAGGAAAGATGACGAGAGCATCAATTTCAAAGGACATTAAGGTTTGATAATTTATTAGATTTAATCCATACAGATATTTGTGGTCCAAATGGGATAGCCAGAAGGAATGACCAAAGGTATTTTGTAACATTCATTGATGACTTTCACGATATAGGTATGTGTATTTGCTATATAAAAAATCAGATATTTTTGAAATATTTAAAGTATATAACACTAAAGTTAAAAATTAACAAGTAAAAAGATTAAAGCCATTAGGTTAGATAGAGAAGGTGAATACATTTTAGATATATTTCAAAATTTCTTACATGAGCATAAAATTATTGCAAATACAACCATTTTAAAAAATGTAGAGTAAAATGGAGTAGCAGAAAGGAGGAATAGGACTTTAATATGATACGTTGTATGTTGATTTTCAGTGAATTACTGGACTTTTTATGAGGTGAAGCATTGAAAATGCCTGCATACATTTTAAATAGAGTACCTTCCAAATCTGTTCTTAAAACTCCCTTTGAGTTATAATTTAGCAGAAAACCTAGTCTGAATCATCTTAAAATCTACGACTATAATGCAAAAACTAGAATTACTGAACTTATTATGTCAAAAACTGCAGCTTAAAGTTTAAGTTGTAAGTTTGGTTTTCCGAAAAGATCTAAATGTTACAAGTTATATAATTCTATTCAGGGTTCCACATTTAAAAGTAGGGATGTTAAATTTATTGAGTATGGCACATCTGTCACAGAAAGCAAGAGGAAAAGAATTAAAGTTGATGATGAGTCAGATAGAGCTAAACAAGATGAAGCATCAATAACTGTGCCAAACCAGTCAGATAAAACACCCAAAAGAATTTGTAAATAAGTTATATTATATTACTACGTTACATATTTAGAGAAAACTGGATATATGCATATTCAAAGTTTAGACAATTTAGATGAGATACCTATATTATTGATCACAAAAAATGATGATCTACTGAATTTTTTTGAAGTCATAAGCAGTGAGAATACAAAATTTTGGTAAAATGTAATGATTGAAAAAATCAACTCAATGCAAAAAAATGAGGTTTGGTCTCTAATGCAAACTCTTGTAAACTATAAACTAATTAGCTGTAAATGGATTTATAAGACTAAATTGAAAGTCAATGATGAAGTTGACAAGTATAAAGTAAGGTTAGTTGATAAAGGTTACACTCAGAGAGAAGAAATTGATTATGATGAGATATTTTCTCCAGTCTCTAGAAAAAATTCATTAAGAATCTTTTATAGCATTGGTTGCATACTATGACTATGAACTCATTCAGATGGATATTAAAATAATATTTCTAAATAAAATTTTTGAAGAAGAAATTTATATGATTTAGCTAGAAGGATTTGCCAAAAAAAGTGATGAAACAAAAGTCTGTAGAATATATAAATCTATTTATGATTTAAAATAAGCGTCTCAATAGTAGAATATTAAATTTCATGAGGTAATTATAAAATTTGACTTTCGGGAGAATACAGCTGATAATTGTGTATACCTGAAGGTCAGTGGAGGTAAAGTTCAAATATTGATGTTATATGTTGATGATATTTTATTGGCTAGTAATAAACTGAATTTCCTTAGAGAGACTAAAAAATATTATCTATAGTCTTTAAAACGAAGAATCTTAGCAATGTTTCATATGACTTGGGTATTAAAATATACAGAGATAAAAAGTATCGATTGCTTGAGCTTTCTCATGAGATATATATTGCTAAAATTTTTCAAAAATATGATATGGATAATTGTAAAACTGGAGAATCATCTATAGTCAAAAGTGATAAATTTAATTTTCAGCAATATTCTCAGAATGAAATTGAAAGACAGGAGATGCAAAAAATTTCTTATGTTTTAGTCATTGATAGTTTGATATACTTGATGATCTGTACTCATCCAGATATTATTTTTGTTGTGGGACTTTTTAGCAGATATCAGAATAATTCATGAATGACTCATTAGAGAACAGTTAAGAAGATTTTTCATTATTTAAAGAAAATCTAAAATTATGTGCCTTTATTTGATGGTTATAAACTATTAAATATTCTTGGATATACAGACTCTTATTGGAAAGGATGTGAGGATAATTTAAAGTCAATATCTGGATATGTGTTTACTTTAGCAAAAGGAGTTATTTCGTGGCGTAATATGAAACAGACTACTGCTACTTTGTCAACTATGAAGGCGGATCATATACTTTATTGTGAAGCCAGTAAACATACTATATACATAAAATATTTTTTCTCTGACCTCCAAGTGATTGATCATATTGAGAGGCTAATGTAGATAGCTTGTGATAATGATGCAGCTATATCTTTCATTAAGGATGTTAGATGTCATTTTAAAGCAAAATATATTGAGCTACAATTTCATTATGTCCGTGAAAAAATTCAGAAAAAGAATATTATTATTTCACGAATTTTTTTTTTAGATAATCCGGCTGACTTAATAACTAAAGGTCTTACGGTGAAAATATTTAAAGAGTATGTTAATCGTATTGAGATAGTTTGTAAATATCATATCATATTTTGATTGTTACATGCATTTTATCTATTTATAATCTGTTTATCAGTAAAATATTATTATTTTTCTATTTGAAGTGATTTCATTGATGTGTTTTATTTTTTAATCTTCTAATTTGGAAGATGAAGCCCTTGGGAATGTTATGGGTCACTAGGTAAGTCGGTGATAACCACCTACATGAGAACCTAGTGATCATGTATAGATGATTTCTAAAATATTTAAGGTAAAAGTATGACTAGGTATCATATCCATTTTATACCTCTCACTTAGATAAGTGTATTAGAACTTGTGGGATGTCCTTAGTAAAATTTGTGTATCTAAGTGACGTATTTTTGAGAAAAGCACGAAGTGAGTACACCGTTAGTGAAAAAAATATGAAAATTCTCACTATAGTTATGTTTTATTGTATGTCTTGTTCCACGAGCATATTGTTTATACTTATATTTGATGTTATTCAGCTCAACTGATGTAGTACTTTACTTGCTTTGATATAGAAATGATTGGTATATCATTAGTATACATCTATCCATGGTTGGGCATGTATGAAGACTATTGAGAAAGAGTGGTGTGATCTATTGTCTCTGAATTGCACAGTTGAGATCCCATATGAAAATTGATTTCTCAAAAATTATATTTGGTATACATCTACCTATATATGTATAAATAAATAGATCTATAAGTTAAGTGGGAGATTGTTAGTCCTGTGGTCTTATAGATTGTTTATTAATTTATTTTTAAAATAAGTTTGATTGTGCAATTCAGGTTAGATAGTTTGAAAATATAGTGAGTAGCTCAAGTTTGATTGTTTGATTGATATTTGTATGATAATGGATGACAGTATAGATGAAGTTAAATTTTATATGTGTGCTAATTTGGGTGTTCCATGATGGGTCAGAACATTTTATAGTTTACCTAGTATCTAATCTTACCTTAAAATTACCTAGTTGGAGGATGATAAATTTTATGAGACTGAATCCAATTAAAAATATGGATTTAAATTGATTTATTTGAATTAATTAGGATTTAGACCTTTTTGTAAATATTTGACCTTATTTGTAATTACAAAATTTTGATTTATTATTATAATAGACTTGGGGGGTCTTTTTGTAAAAAGTCAAATCTAAAGTGGGTTATAATTCAAAATGAAATAGAGAGAGAATAGAGAACAAAATTTTTCTCTCTTTTCCTTCGTTCTCGTTTCGTTTAAAGCAGTTTTTTTTATTTAAATTTTTTCTTCCTTTTCAACTCTTCTCCATTAAAGAGTAACAAAGATTCAAGGTAGATCAGTTGGAAATTATAGATAAAGATTTCAGAATTTTATTTTAGGTCCTAAGGTATGTAAATTCGTTTAATTTAATTTTAAACTCATTTTTTTTGCAGGTTTTGCATCAAAAGGCAAAATTAGAGCCCATAGGATTAAGAAGCTAATCAAACTGGGGTCTCTGATGTTGGCTCTTTGGTTAAGGACAAGAACATGATTTACAGACATAGTCTAGGTAATTGCAAATAGATTAAAAAAAATAGCAATGAAGAGTGCTAATTGAGTAATGCACCATAAAAGAACAAGCAAAAGAATATAAATTACCATTTCTTGGTTGATTAGATATGTTATCCTGCCACAAGTTCATAAGAACAAGGAAAAACACATCGACTTAATACTCTAGAGGAGGCTTGATAAAAAAATAGATCGAAGAAAGAGGCTTTGTAGGTGAAATTACTGCCACAATTGAGGGATAGGAACTTGGGATCGATAAGTTACCTCAAGGATAAAACACTCAAGCTTACAATCGTGATAAAGAGAATGGAATATTTTTTATGCCGGAGGCAAAATACTTTAGGGTTTATAACGAGGCCGAAAAAGCATTCTGAAAAATATGACCGTCAGATTATACATGCAACATTAAAAATTTTGTTAGGAACATGCACCAGACAATTATATTTTTTTACAGTAAAATTAGAGAATGAATTCAAGTTGAATTCAAATTCTAATTAAAATATATTAAAATTGATGCAACTGTAGTCCAAAGATCATATTTTCTAGAATATTCCTTGGAAAGCTGAGATTGATTTTTATAATTATTTTATTACTATTTTGGCTAATTCGGTATTGTGTTTGTGCAAATTAAAGTTTATTTATAAGTATGAGTCAATAACAATCTTATTCTAATAAAAAAAATTTAGATATTTTTATTCATGATAAATAAAATTAAAAGTGAAGGTTACGTCTTATTTTAATCTATGTCAATTAAAGTTTTAAATTTATTAGAGAACTATATATACAATCCAAGATTGTAATAAAGAAAAAACTTTTCTATCAATAATATTTTCTTATTTTGGGTTTGTTTCCCCCTCATTTTTTTTGTAAATTTAAGAATCTATCGTGGTGAGAAAACGGTGATCTTATTTTTATCTCTCGTACTTCCTAGCGCTGCATCAAGTGGTATTGGAGCAACTTTTATTTTTAATAAAATTTTACTTTAGTGAAATTTTTCTTTTTTTTATGGATTCAAAGAGTTATTAATGAAAGTAACGGAATTTTTCAAGTTTCTTGCTATTGTTTAAGTACACTTTGTAATCTTACTTTGATTTTGAGTTAGGCTCCTGAAAACCCAAATTTAAAAATTAAGTTGAGTCTAAATTTCAATTAAAGACCAAAATAAGATTTAGATTAAGTTAGAACTTACGAATAAACCTCTTGAGATTTTATATTCATAAATAAACTCCTGAAAATTTTCATTTTTACAATAATCCTTAAAATTTTATTTGTAAATAAATTTAAATTTTATTAAAAAAATCTAACTGTTTCAAAATTTTATAAATAAGTTATTTTGCAAAAAAAATTTGAAATTTTGAAATTTATATTTGGTCCATTTTTTCAAAAAATTTGTAAATAAGTTTTTGAAAATTTTTATTTGTAAAAAAATGCAAATTTTATTTAAAAAAGACTCTGAAAATTTTAAAAAATTATAAATATTTTTTTAAAAAAAATCTGAAATTTATAAAATTATATTTTAGTTCAATTTTTTTAAAATTTTATAAATAACTCCCTGAAAATTCAGAAAAAAATAGTATATATTTTAAATTTCATTATCCGGGAAATAAATCTCAAGTAGATGACAAACTAATCACAAAACACGAAAGTATAATTTTAACCAAATATTACAATCAGATCATATTCAAAATAAGTTACTTAAAAATTTGATCTTGATTCCTCTTCGAAAACTATAAATTAATGAAGATCTTGTGAAAAAAATAGAACAAGAGACGAAAGAATGACAGAGAGGATCATAAGCCGTAGAGGAGAATATCAGAAGGAGAAAACAAGATGTAAATTCTCACCTCTTTCTTTATTTTCTTCCATTCTTGTCTCTGGTTTTTCCTGCAGTACCTCACTACTGCTTTGCCCACGCTCTCATGCTTCACTGCCACTTCACCCGAGCCTTCACTTCCGCCGATAAGCCCCCGCTATCTTAACTACACTTGGCTTTGCACTGGCGCTACGGCCTGTCGACAGCTGGCCTCTTCACCATATTTGTGGCCCAAGTTTCCCTCCGCTAAATCCTCCCTTGTTGGGTTTCTTCTCCTCCACCGTTGCTTAAGCCCCCGCTGGCACAGCTCCGCCGCCTGGCCGAAACCCTAGCCCTGCTAGAGAAGCCCGTTGGCCCCCCTGGTTTCTCCTCATCTCACCAAACTCTTGCCGCCGGAGCTCCTCTCCCCTTCACCGGAGATCCTTTCCCTCGCCTCCAGGCTGACCCCCGATGCTGTCCCACTAGCATGCATGTGAGGAGCACGTGAGTCGTTGCTTATTGCCGCCACAGCTGCCTACGACCCTCATGAACTTTGCTCGCCGCCGGCCCCATCCTTCCCCGGTGATACCCTGTGTTTCCTCCGCCGCTTGGAGCTTGTCGCCGCTAATCACCTGCCGGAGTAGGATTTGGCCGGTATCGGCCAAATTCGGCCATAAACTCGAAGAGAAGAAGAGGTGGCCAACCATGGCTTGAGGGAGAAGAAAGGGAGGCTAGGGTTTAGAGGAAAAAAAAAAGAGAGAAAGGCTCGGGCTTGAGGAAAAGAAATAGGAAAAAAATAAAAAAATAAAAAAAAGAAGTCGTGCTAATTAAAAAAAAAAGATTTGGCTAGCAACATTCAATTTTGATTTTCATGCCACCATCATCAATATCATGACCCTTGATTCTTAGCATATTGATAAACTTCATTAACATCGTAATTATTTATGATTTTTTATCTAACGACAAATCTCCACTAATATTATGATTACTCGTGACTTCACGCATTGACAGATCTCCACTACTAATGTAGGGTCAATTTTTGGGCTCGTTCAAAGTCAACTTCGATTTAGGGTCAACTTGAGGACTAGCTTGAAATTAATTTTGGGTTAAGATTGGTTTGCAAGCTCGCCGAATATCTATTTAGATTAAGATTAATTTACGAGTTCATCAAATATCTATTCGAACTAAAATTAGTTTGTGAGTTTGTTGAACATCTATTAGAATTAAGATTAGTTTGCGAACTCGCCAAATATTTATTTTGGATTTAAGCCAACTTGCGAGTTCGCCGAATGTCTATTCAGACTAAGATCAGTTTGTGTGAACTTGTTGAATGTCTATTTTAGACTAAGGTCAATTTGCGAGTTTGCCGAACGTCTATTTTGGATTAAGGCCAATTTGCGAGTTTGTCAAACATCTATTCAGACTAAACCTAGTTTGTGAGCTCACCAAACATTTATTTGGGATAAGGCCAGCTTGTGAGTTTATCGAACGTTTATTCATACTGAGACCAGCTCACAGATTTGCTGAACATTATTATGACAGTCCGTGCGCTCTCAAACTAAATTGATTAATACAAATCAATTAAAATTCACATTAGACTCAGATAGAACAAATGAGCAAAATTAAATTGATTGAAATGGACCACCTAATTGGGTTAAATCAAATTCGCACTAAAGGGTTGAACTCAAAGTCAAATCAAAACTGAGTTGAGCTTGGATTGAAATTAAGATGAACCAAATCGACTTGAATTTGAACTAAAGTCTATTAGGATGCAAACTTAAAACAGGTAAAGGTCCAACTAGATCCGAATCAAATAAAACTAGACTTGAATCAAAATCGAATCTTGAACATTGAACTAAATTAAATTAGATTCAAATTGAAATAAGCACTACTCCAACCAAAGTCAATTATTAGTATTTGATAAATATTCTGCTAAAAATTAATGCTAAGTTTGGTGAATCGAATTTATTATTGAACATTCAATATTAATACAAGTAGTGATTTTGGAATGTTTGTTTCACATGATTCCTCTAGTCATGTTATAAAGCATCAGTGCGAATCCAATTATCAAAGATTTTGAGAATAGAAAACCAAAAGATGTCACTATCTTTCAAAAAGGAGTTAGTGAATTGTAATTTAATTAAATTTTAAACATCAAGTTAAATCAATTGAAACTCATATCGAAATTGAGTGTTGAACTGATTCCAAATCAGACTCAAACTTGAATCATATTAGTTCTGATGGAACTAGATAGGGTCAAACTAAGTCTTACTAGATGTGTTAAACCTTCAGCAATACTCTAAGATCATGAATAACGAGTGATGTTACCATTTAGACTGAAACCAAAGCTAATTTGAATGGAACTAAAGTGGATTAAACTAAGTCTTGTTGGGTATGTTGCAGATGCCCTTGGCAACATTCTAAAGTTATACTGAACTTTCTAAGTCATCAGTGACGCTGCTATATCAAAGAAATTGAATACTAATATGTTTAAGGTCATTGGTCACACTTTAAGCTAGTCAACCTTTGAAGTAGTTGATGATACACCTTTCAAGTTAGTCAACCTCAAAAGTAGTTCATGACGCACCCCTCAAGCTAGTCAACCTTAGAAGTAGTTGATAATGCACCTTTCAAACTAGTCAACCCTAGAACCAGTTGACAATGTACCCTTCAAGTTAGTCAGCCTCAGAAGCAGTTGACAATGCACCCTTTAAGCTAGTTAATCATATAAACAATTGACAACATACCCGTGAAACTACTTAATCTCGAAAGTAGTTGATGATGCACCCTTCAAAATGGTTAACAACAAAAGTAGTTGATGATGCGCTTTTTAAACTAGTTAACCTTAGAAGCAGTTGATAATGCATTCTTCAAGCTAGTCAACCTCAAAAATAGTTGATGACACATCCCTCAAGCTAGTCAACTTTTAAAGTAGTTGACGACATATCCCTCAAACTAGTTAACTCCAGAACCAATTGATGATGTGTTATTCAAGTTAGTAAATCCTAGAAGCAGTTGATGATGAGCGTTTCAAGCTAGTCAACCTCAAAAATAGTTAGCAATGCACCCTTCAAGCTGGTCAGTTTTAGAAGTAGTTGATGATGTAGCATTCAAGTTAGTCAATCCCAAAAATAGTTAGCTATATACCCTTCGAGTTAGTTAACTCTAGAAATAGTTAACGATGTGCTTTCAAATCCCAATAGGAATCACTGATATAATCTAAGATAGTTAGCCTCGTCCGTCAACATGTTATTTGGATGTCACATGGTCCAGTACGCAGGGTGGTGCAGCAGCGCATACCAAAACCCCTTTCTCATGTTCTATTTTTTATTTATTTTCATTATCCTCTTGCTTTTCATAATTTTATCTTATTGTAAAGTGAGAGCATGTCTTTGCTTAAGTTATCTATTATTTTTTAAATTAATCAATACCATACTTTTTTTATTTTTGTGTCTTTATTTTGTTAGTTAGATTTTTTATTTTAGGAGATTTCAGATAATTATCAGGATAATTAACAACAAAGGTTTGTGCATATTGAAAGTCAATATTCTTATAACACCTGATAGCACATTTAAAATTAAAATAAATTTTGATTTATGCATCAAAATTGCTCTCAAGGGTCTCCGTACTTTGTGCAGCCAAAATCGATCCTACAACTACATTAAGTGGTATCAGAGCAAAGTTGTTCATTGGCTCAAATTCATCGATTGTAGTTAGTGGTGACAACTCCATGGATGATAATATAGAAAATTATTAAATTCAAAGTTTGATCAAGCAAAGTTTTTTTACTTCTATCACTATAAAGTATAAAACTTTAAATTAGACTAAAATTAAGAACCAAGTTTGTTAATTAATCGTCAAAAAGACTCGCGGCTAACATCTTGGAGATCAACATACGAATCTACTCAGAAAAAAATCAAAATCTTGGTGAGGTGAATATTTTATACTTTCATGATTTTGAGGATTTATTTATTTGAATGGATAAAGTTGAGAAATTTTTTGAACTTATAGAGATTTCTGAAGAGAAGAAGATAAAAATTATTGAATACAAGTTTAATGGTTATTTTCATTTTAGTGAAAACAAATTCAAATCTAAAGAACACATGAAGGTAAATCAAAAATTTATTTATGACTGAAAATACTTAAAGTATTTAACATGAAGTTTTCAAAAGAAAAATAAAATCAAGTAAGACATATTTCTTATCCAATGGCTTTCAGAATTAAAATTGATGGAAATAACCATAAAGTATTAATTTTGCATCTTAATAACTTTCATTTAGTATTGTATTAAGTCGAAGAAGAGGTTGTGAATTATATAAAATGCAAACATACTAGTGAAGAACTTCTTAAGTGCTGTAGAGATTTTTTCTTTGATGAGTTGGAAGATTATACAAAAGTGGCTTTGTTATAGAAATTTTTCAAGAGATTATTAATGAGAATTCATGTGAATCAATTCACAATTTTGAACTTTATAAGGAAGAATTTTCTACTTATAAAAATATTAGTTGTGTTATTCAATATTATTCTTTGAATTCATCAAAAGCCAACTCTTTTAAACAAGTGGATGTAATTCCAACAAGAGTTATCACTATATAATATTTAAAATTTACAATGATATATTCAAATTATTTTAATAATTATTAGCAAAATTGTAAAAAATATCTTTATTCTATGACAACAAATTATAAGTTGGTGCATGTATAGATTTTATTTCGAATAAGGTTGAAGAGAACCTTGCAAAAATTCATGTGGTTGTATTAAGATCAAAGTTTTGAAGACGTTATTCGAAAAAATTTCATTGGTTTATATCATCAAATTCTATGTAAAAAAGTATTCGAGGAGAATATAATTATAATAACAAAAAGTTCAAGTTTTGATTTGAAGACGAGCCTTTTACAAGTGGAGGAATCTGATGTAGTATAATTATATCTTTTTTACAATAAAATTAGATTGAGTTCAAATTAAATTTCAACTCCAATTAGGAGTTATTAGAATTGGCGCAAATATAGTACGAAGGTCATATTTTCTAGAATATTCATCAAAATCTAATAAATAACCATTCGTTGGAAAGCTGAATTTAATTTTTATAATTTTTTTATTTACTATTTTGGCTAATTTGGTATCTATGTTGATCAAAATTAGAATTTATTTATGAATTCAAGTCAATAATAATCATATTCTAATAAGAAATAGAATTTAGAGTTTTTTATTTAAGATATGATAAGTAGAATTAATAATAGATACTAAGTCCTATTTTAGTTTATGTCAACTATAATTCTAAATTTATTAGAGGATTATATATATAGCTCATAGTTGAAATAGAATAAAAACTTTTCTATCAATAATATCGTTTTATTTTAAATTTATTTTCTTTTCATTTTTCTTATGAATTCAAGAATTTATTATGATAAGAAGACGATGATATTTTTCTTAATCCTCGTACTTGCCCACACTATATCACTTTTTTTAAGAATTAATTTGTACTTACATTTTTAAAATGGAAATATTATTTGAATACAATCTTGTTTTTTATATACAAATATTATACAACCAAATACTATTTTGTTGACAATATTACAATCTATCTAACCTATACAAGTGTGAAAGACACTTGATTATCCCAAAAATTATGCTTCTGGAATTTGCTCAAGTCAACACTTCTAGAAAAATCATCTAGATTAATCGCTCTCCTAGTTTAATTTTGATTTTCTAAAAGTGGTATTTTGCTGTCTTTCTTTTACAAGCTCAAAATCCTGAATTCAAAACATGTAGACAAAAATAAGACATGAAAAATTACAGTAAAAAGATCAATTCTTTCACATTACGGTCATGAACTAGCTGTTTGCCAATTCCAAGCAAAGAACAGTGAAACAAAAGCCAAAGCTTGAATGAAGAATCAGCTAGAAATGGAGCTTCCATCTGAACTATTCCATCCTCGGTGGGTTCGTCAAAGGGAAGCCTTCATCCACTCCGCCATCGCCATTAATCTCCTCTCGCAGCGGCGTCCCAATTCTTTGCTTCTCATCGCCAGTTGCGGGTGGAGTTGCCGTATCAATATCACCAACATCAGGTCGAATCGCAAAGGTGAAGCCGGCTTCCGTGATCATCGGTGGGTTTGCTTCAAGCACTACTTCAGGTTTATCTGAGCCGGGTCTCTGTTCTATTACAGTAGAAGCAGCATCGACCGCAGGTTGGCTAGGTTCTTTTATTGTCGGCTTCCCGTTAGGATTCCGGGACCGTGGTGGCGTCATCTCGGCTCTTTCAGCTTCTAAGACTGAGTTGCAGATGCAGCAGACGAGTCTCCAGCACCCGGTTTGCCGCCGTTTGTGCTTCATGTTTGTAAGTTTCTGTTAAGCTTCCGAACGATAATTTAGGTTTTGCAAGTTCCATCAGGAACAAGCAGAGAATCTGGTTCTCTTTCTTTTGTAAGCGATTTAAGGAATAGAATCTTGTTCAAAACTGTTTGTTCTTTGCTCTTTAGCATAATCTTGTCGGAGGTTTTAGATCTGGAACGTGAACTTAATTGAGATTGTTCGCCTAAAACATATTGGTGCTGTATTTTTTTCAAACTTTTTTAGGATTATAACAACAATACACGGTATGCTAGGAAAATTCGTTGGCGAACTAGATACGGGCAAGACGGAAGAAAACTCGTAATATCGATCGAGAATTTAATTGATAAAGATTTTTATTTTCGTATTGTGAATAGCAAACATCGTCATTGTAGTTAGTCGAGTAATTTCTATTCATCTTGACAATTGGGATTATCAACATTTCCTGCTGTGTTAGAAATTCAATTCAATTCAATTCAATTGGGATTATCAACATTTCCTGCTGTGTTCGAGAGAATTATCAATTCAATTAATTTTGAGAAATTAGAAGAATGGACTGAATAGGTAAATTTCGATATTTGATATATTTTGAAGTAAAATTAAGAAATTATTAATTCCGTCAATTTTATAAATTTTAATGTTTGGATTGCAAATAAAAATTAATTAATTTCAAATAAATAAAAATACTTTTTTATTTTATTTATTTTTATTTTTAAAAAAATATATAAATATTTAATAAATAAATTAATAAAATATATTTTGGTGGTTAAAAAAAAATATAAATATTAAAATTATATTTATGTTAAAAATTTTTTTTTAAAATATTTATTCAATCAATAAAGTATATTTTAAATTAGAAAATTGATAATCTATAAGTATAAATATTTATAAAAATATGCAAAAAAATTAATGAGTAGAGGAAAAAAATTTTCATATGATTTTAAATAAATTATTTAGTTTATTTTTTATCAAAACAATGTTAATGATTAAACAAAAAATATATAGAAATTTTCTATTAACCCGCCCAAATAAATTTAAATAAATTTGGGCCCTATGTAATTTTCGTTGGAGAAAATTTTAAATATCACTGTTTAAAATTATTAAAATTTTAAAATTTTAATTTCAATAATTTTAAACAGTATTATTATAATCAAATAATGAAATTAAGGAACTTGAATCTTCAATTTCTCTAATTCACCCGATTGTTTGGAATTGATCCAAACTGCCCGCATTTATGGCTCGTTGATTCATATTGGTAGAGATAGGAAAGACTTGTTTGGGCGGAGCGCAAAAAAAGCAGTCTTCCCAGGTTTTCCATGTACTACATTTGCTGGCACCATCTTTGAACAGAAGAAAGCATGCACCAATATCAGAGGAAACAGTAGAACAAGTTGTAGATCACACTTCACAGCGAGAAAGATGGAGAGTGATTGCGAGAAAGGCATCCATTTCCAGCTTTGGCAACGGCAGCCTATGCTCACACTCTCTGTACCCTTGTCTCTTCTCTGCAATCCATATCAGTTTATTAAGTATTAAACTTTGTTCTAAGAAATAATATACGCTTCCTCATCTTCATCAATCACCATGATCTACATCCTCTTCATTCTCATTACTTCACAGTGTCTCTGAAATACGAGTAGCATGGTCACCACTGAAGGAATAGACATGAGTCTTGTTGCAGAGGGAGCAGTAGAACTCAGCTCCAGAAGGGGTCCAGTACTGGCTTGGAGTAGCAGTAGGAGGGCATTTGAGAGAGCAACACTGGCATCTGTGTGGTGTTCTTGTTGCTTGAGATGTTTGTGCTAAGTCACCATAGAAGTAGTAGAACTTGAACTAGTAGAGGATGAATGACTGCGGAGGCCAAGTGGGTTTTGCATGATTAGCAAGCAAGCAAAAGCAATTGACAGCTAGGGTTTAACATGGAAAAAGATTGATTACGTGGAGGAGAACATGCACGTGCAGTGGATGTGAGTAGATGTGTTTTGGCGCGTTTTGGTCTCCGGGAGACAAAGAAACTGCATGCAATGAGAGGGAAAGGAGCAGGGTCCCCATACCACTTTCTTCTCTCACATCGTTCTCATTTCCTTCATGGCCGCATTCTCTGCAGCTTTACTCCAACCTCAACTGTGCTTTCTCTCTCTCTCTCTCTCTCTCTCTCTCTCACATCCAAGGATGGATGGGTGCAACAGCGAAGAGACAAGAGTACGAAGTGTGGTGCAGAGGCTGCCATTCCCATAGCTAGCAATAGATACCTTGCTGTACCCATTGCTTTCCATCTCTCACGCTCGCAGTCGGAGCAGCAGGCTTCCACTGTGATCTATGACTTGTTCTACAGTTCGCGCTGATGCACGCGCGCTTTATTCAGAGAGATGGTGTCAGCACAGTACGCCCAGGACCACTGCTTTGCAAATTACAACCTCTCGTCTTTTCTCTGCAGGATTCGCACCTTTTTTGTTGCCTTCTCTGGTTTGGATTTGAATCCCAATTTTGCTAACCTGCTCTCTCGCAAAAATCACTCGTCATTCCCATGCTGTAATCCTACTCATGGAAATCTATTTGGGCCCATTTGTTTAAAAAATGATGACGAGAAAATCGCGATTAACTAATTATGTGAGTAGTGAGTGCAATGAAATTTTAATCGCATAAAATTTTCAAATTTATACAGATGCGCTCGTATGTGATAAGATATTTTATAAATTAAATTACATTTAAATGAATTCATGATTACCAAACTTTGAAGTGAAACCGCGATTAAGTGAGCAGAGAGAAGGTGAACACAGAGTGGGACCAAAGCTGAAATGAACTGAGAGAGAAAGAAGGCCATGAGGTCAGCGCTGTCTCTCTCTCTCTCTCTTTGCCTGCAGTGCAGTCTCTGTCTATTGTCCCCTCAAAGACTCGAACGCGCCAAAACGCGTCTTCCCTCATCCAAATACAGGTGCTTGTCCTACAAACCCTAAGCTCTCATCAGTCAATCTCCGCTCACAAAATCTCCACTCTTAGTTACCTATACAGGCTATTACAGCCCCACTTGCTTCTCATTCTCGCTTTTGCCTTGCAGCAATCATGCATTCAAAAACCCTAGAACATCTTTTCGCCATCGTCAGATGGGGCTACACTACTGCTCACACTTTGCCCTCGCCCTTGTTGTTGGGAAATCAATGCATCCAACGAGTCACCTGCACAATCCAAAAAAATGTAGGCAAATGAATAATTAGGGTTTTTCATTTAATGAAATGCCCTTGTTTTGTGCCAGCTCAAAAGTTAAAGAACTGACAAACCAATGGAAAGCCAGAGCAATCTATGCTAGATTTTCTTTCTTATATCGTGTCTATCTGTGATGAAGTTGTTGTCTGCATTACCTTCTCATCGATCTAGCGGCAGCAGTAGCGGTTAAAACAACTGGAAATTAATTATTCAATTGACGGAGATGTCGAAGAGGCCCGAGTATAAAAGGGTTGCAGAGGCAGCCATTCCCAAAGCTAGCAATTGACGCCCTTCCTTCCACACTCATCTTTCTCGCCTCGCTGTAAGCTGCGACTTCGTCTGCAGTTTCCGCTTATGCAAGCTTGCTTTCTTCAGAGGTGTCAGCTTGGTTCGTGGACCACTCGCAAAGCCAAGAGAGATGATTTCATCGACAAAACACGATAGATCCATTCTTAAGTGTTAAAGCCTCGCCTGAGTGAGAGGAGAGAACAGAGAGAGACAAAGAACAGAGTTGAGGCTGGAGTAAAGCAGCAGTGAATGTGGCCATGAAAGGTAACGAAAACGATGCGAGAGAAGAAAGTGAGATGGGGACCGTGTTCTTTTTTCCTCTCTTTGCATGCAGTTTCTTGTCTCCCGGAGACCAAAAAGCGTCAAAAACACATCCATTCACATCCACTACACGTGTATGTCCCTTGCTTGCCACCGAGCATCAATCAATCCATGTCCATAAAATCCCCAACTTTACTCGCTTTCCCTACAACCCTACTAGCTCTCCATTGCTTTTGCCTTGCTCGCAATCATGCAAAACCCTAGGGTCTCTTCATCAGAGGATGATGACGGTTCTATACTCTTGCTCACTCTCCGCCCTCCTGGCCTCCACAGTTATTCTACTTCTTCCTCCACTTCTTCTTTCTCTCAGCAAAAGCAGCCCATGCAACATGAGCATGATCCTGATGTGACTATTGCTCTCTCTATTGGCCCTCCTGCTGCAAGTTCCCCTCCTCTTCCTCCTCCTGCGGCTGCTGCTAAAAACACTTCTACTCCGAGCCGGTACTGGATTCCTTCAGCAGCTGAGATTCTCATCGGCTCCACCCAGTTCTGCTGCTCCGTCTGTAACAAGACCTTCACTCGCTTCAACAACATGCAGGTCTTGCTCTACTTGTTGACCTTCTCCTTCTTTTCTGCAACATAATTTCAGAACATCAGGATGGTGGATTTTAGCAGATGCATATGTGGGGGCATGGATCGCAGTTCCGGAAAGGTTCCGAGTCTTTGCGGGCTGGAGTGACGAGGACCCCGCCGTCGCCGTCCATGTTGCGGCTGCCGTGCTACTGCTGCGCCGAGGGATGCCGGAACAACATTGAGCATCCTCGGTCTCGGCCGCTGAAGGACTTCCGAACACTGCAGACGCACTACAAGCGCAAGCATGGAGCCCGGCCCTTCGGGTGCCGGAGGTGCGGCAAGGCCTTTGCAGTGCGAGGAGACTGGCGCACCCATGAGAAGAACTGCGGTAAGCTGTGGTTCTGCATCTGCGGCTCTGACTTCAAGCATAAGCGTTCGCTCAAGGACCACGTCCGTTCCTTCGGCGGCGGCCATGCTCCTCACATTGCAGAGACACTGTCCGGTTACGAGGATGACGAGGACGAAAACCACGCCGATGAAGATGAGGACGTCAAAGGAGAGAACATGGAAATGTAAGAGCTTTGTGTATTTGATGAACTAGCTCTCTCTTGCTCTTTCTATGATGTTCCTCAGCGGTTAACAAAGTGTGATGTGTGTGGTAAATCCTGATCAGGGCTTGTTTGGTTTGGGATCGCCACAAGAAGATCACGATTAACTAATTAAAATTTTGAAATAAAATCGATTAGATGGCACTATTTAAAATGCGATCATCACGTTTATTGATCGCGAATCAAACGGTCTCCGATAGATCTCAGTATCTAAATTCGAGAGCATATCTTGAGGCAAACCAAGAAGGCCTTCCAGTTTCTTCACACTCCTGCGCGTGTCCGAACTTTCAGGAAGTCACAAGTTAGCTTTTTTCCACCTCTTGTATGTGGGACTAGGAGCCAAGATAATTAAAAGTGGTTGTTGATTGTTTAGACAATTAGGCGGTTAACCTATAGGTGTCTGAAAGAAATCAACTGTCTAAATATCTAATAATTAATATTAAGCCACCGTCTAATCGCTTAATTGGCGACAATCAAATCCATAAATTATAGTGTTGGACAACTTTATTGGGTTTAGGCCTAACATATCCACCTCAGATTTGCTTTCTAATCATGCTTCCATATGTAGACAAAGTCTACTGATGCAAACCAGTTCAGCTTCAGGCATTTTAGCCAGAAATGGAGGGCAATGCAGTGTGTATTAGATATGAAAGCTGCATTGCCACTTAAACCAAAACTAGTAGTGAATCAACATTTGGAGATGGATTGCAGAGAAGAGACAAGGGTACAGAGAGTGTGTGCAGAGGCTGCCATCGCTAAGGCTGGAAATGGATGCCTTTCTCGCAATCACTGTCCACATTTCTGGCTGTGATCTGTGACTTGTTTCACTGTTTTCTGCTGGGTGTGCATGCTTTGCTTTTTCCAAAGATGGTGTCAGCACAGGAGGACCACCTCGCAAGGCTTCTTTCCAGTGTTTCGCCCCAAACGGGTCTCTCCCTCCTTCCTGGTCCGATAAAAGCTTCAAGCCATAAATCTCAACAAAAGCAGAATGCCACTTCACAGCTGTTGCGAGGTGCTTAAACTATCCAGAATTCATAATGCCAAATATCAGCTGCTAGTTAACTCGTCGGTTTGGGTGAACCTCAACCGTTTGTCAAACAAGTTACAAATAATGATCACAAGTGACAGTGATAACTGGAAATTGAGATTTGTTGAGTAAGACAGTGGATAAACAAATACCGGAATTGGAAAAAGTAAAGCAGAGAACTACCCACCAGACTTAGACTAGGAAGAAATTTAGTACGCTATACCAACAAGGCAACAACAAATATGGGTCCTAAATGCTTAAATCTATGATCCAAATGGTTAAATAAATCCAGGATCCGCTGGCTTCCATCTAAACCGTAGATTTGGGCACTCCATTGTTCCCCATGCCCTGCCCCATGGGGGCATGGGGCAGCAACCTAAATAATAGACAGTAAGTCTAAGCATGCAATATAACATATTAATAGCACTAAATTTGAAAAAGCTAAAAATATTGAAATTTTTTTTGTGAACCTGTCGTTGAAAATAAATATGACAAATTAGGTTAAAAATTTACAATGGCGTGTGAAAAAAAAAGGTAATAATAAGGAGGAAAAATAGCACATTTGTAAATTACATGAAAGAAAATGCGATGTCAACAATCTAAGAGGCTGTGTTGGATATGAGCAGCACTTCATATTGATTGTCCTCACTTTGATCTGTCCAAAGAGTTTGCATTGTAAATTATTTTAGTGATTTTTTATAAATTTAAAAGATTTGGAAATAATAATTGCACATGATACTAGAGATACTCACTGATTTCTGCAGTGATCCCTGGTCCGAAGAAAGATGCAAATTTTGCCTAATTTAGAACACCAACAATTAGTAAACCTGTCTATTTTTAAGAAGCAATGTAATAGAAATCAAATCATAAACTTCTACATATATTATTGTACAGTAAAATCTAATTAATATGATATGAGATTTTGGTTAGAATTTGTCAAAAATAATGGCACGTTTTAGTTTGACAACAAAAACAAGAAAGAATATTTTAATCAAAGGTAGACTTGTTCTAAAAAAAAAAAAACTAAAAAAGGATATGTTGAAATTCTAAATTACCTTTCTCTGTTCAAAATCAGACAACTTCAAGGCTTTAGCTTCAAAAATAAGGATTAGGCTGTATTTTCCATCTTTAGTAACCTATGAGAGAATAAATAAACAACATCACCAGAATGAAAGGGAAATTAGTGACAAAACCTATGAATTTCGTGTTGAAGGCATTGACTTTTGTAGTCAAATGCAACTCTAAACCTCAAACAGGAAATAGCAAAACAACATAGAACATGCAAATGTCACTATGTGAAGGAAGCCAATATTAGCACCATAAAATGGAAGACTCGACAAACAGCAACTGTTAAAACTAAGAAGCAAACAGGAACTAGTGGAATTCTTGTGACCTCTCATGAACATGAACAGATCTATGTCTTATCTCCTCCATTGATGCATCATATCATAGTTTTTCTTAAAAATAATGATGCTTGTTGTCTGAAAATTTTCATATTAGTGAAATTTCAGCAAGTACCATGAATTAGAGGACCGAAACAATTGCTGAAGGGTATAACTACAAGAAAGCTAGAGTTGTCAATATGATGGATGATGTCCTGTAACAGTGATAATTGTATGTTCTTCAATACCAAAAAAACAGTGGAAAGACATACTTCTTCCCGAATCTTTTGCAGAACAGGAGCACTTCTCCGTGGGATTCCACCACCCTAAGGGTCAAGGGAAAAAAGTAATTTGGTTAAGAAATTCAAATAATAGAACCATAAATCTAACATCAATTGAAAAATCTTTTTAGTTAAGAAATGATGTGATCAGGTGTATAGTTGATATCTTGGTGAAACACTAGTGATTTTAACAACAAATTAGTTAGAGTGTAAAAATAATGTTTTATACAGCTAACAACATACTTATGTCAACAATTATGTACTGTTAGGGTCTACGCCAAATCCCCTATCAACCTACAGATTCCTTGCAATTTACAATGCTTCCTACGGCTCACTATAAATCTGTACATCTGAAACTAGGATTTCATAAGATCAGATCAATCTACAACCAGAGTATTCAAATAAGGTCTTCAATAGATTAGCTGGCACTAGTTATACAAGA
This sequence comes from Trichopus zeylanicus subsp. travancoricus, assembly GCA_005019695.1. Classification (NCBI taxonomy): domain Eukaryota; kingdom Viridiplantae; phylum Streptophyta; class Magnoliopsida; order Dioscoreales; family Dioscoreaceae; genus Trichopus; species Trichopus zeylanicus. Next base: position 218,757 of record RXID01014761.1, read on the forward strand.
AAGTGTCAAAAAATAAAATGTGTTGCATTTAATATGAAATTCCATAATCAAATTGTTTCAATTGAATGGAAGAAACATGTTTTCTTATGCCATAATTAGGAACCAATTAATACAAATTATGGGACCTGACATAATAGTTACTATTGTTCAAAAACCGAAATTATCCAGAATGGCAATGTGACATAGTTTTGCCTAGTCCAACAGTTAAAAGATTAAATAAATAAAGTAAAAAAAAAAAAACTATGACTACTTAGTTATCACTATTAACATAATATTCACAGCTGATGGAACACAATCTTAAGGAATTACATAATCCTATGCTTGTGCTTAGGCATAAGAACCAAGAATTTCTACTCATTTGCATATTTAACATAGCTACTCCTGAATTGTTTTGTTGAATAACATGCACTATGCCACTTAAAATGTAAGATATGGTAGGCATACACCAATTTCTGGCATCCTGCACATAGCAGAGAACAATCAAACAGTCACTTCACAATGAAAGTTTTATCTCTAATACTGGAAGATACTAAAAGTAACCTGGAATTTCAAGAAAGAAAATTTCAATTCCTTTCATGTGAATGCTTGTGCAAAGAGTCGGTTTCTGACCAGCAGTTGATGTCAAGAATACCAACCAAAAATGGATGAAGACCATACTTTCTAATTTGATTTTGCAATAAAAGTATTACCATTTTACCCAAGAAAGAGAGCAGCTGGTTCTCCTGCATAAAAAGCACATAATATTCATTTTTGAAGTTCAAAGACCAGTTTGGTCCTTCAAGGAGGGGTTACTGACTGGCTTAACTATCAGATTTGCATGCCAGTGTCCTTGTTCAAGTTAAATCCTGTTGGCAATCTTCCTCTGACACTCCAAGTTGTTGAAGCATAAACGCAAATATAACTGATATACGCTCATCATAGCCCCCAGTTGTGGGTACCATCAATCCGAATCACACCCTCCCAACCCAAAGGAAAGCTATTTCTTTGTTTCAATTCGTGAAACAGGCTTTATCATGTGCAAGATAATCGACGGATATCAGTTCAATTATTTAGAAGTTAAATCTTGTAAAGGACATAATTTACTGGGAGAGTTAGATTTTTTACTTAGAAAAAGAACTGGGATCATGATAACAACATTTTAGTAATTAGATTTGTTCTCTGTAAGGCTGTCAACAGCCAGCTGGCTCTACCTAGATAAAAAGCACTGCCAGAATAACTGCACTAAGATTGAACCCTTCAATGGCCCAAGAATGGCTTCAGCTTTTAACATTTACAGCCTACTGTGGAACAGACTTTCCCTTATTGGAGTCAGTCAATTATATGTTGAATACCAAATTCAAATAATCTTTGATGATATTAAGCACTAGAAGTCTGCATTTGAGCGTCAATTCTCGTCCTGGGTGGTTAAGTGCTTTCGAACTTAAGCAGGTGGCAGATTGAACACTCACACCACCATATGGGCAATTCCAACTACATCAAAACCATTGCTAATAGACATCATCAAAGAGTTTCAATCATCTCACCAAAAAAAAAGAGTGTTAATCATTTCTTCCAATGATAATACAAACACTGATGAAATTTTAGATTACCTGACCATATTGAAATATTCTTTTTAGGGCCTCATCCAAATGTTGTTCATCTCCATAGCGATATCTTGTAACATCATCCCTCACCTGCAAGTTTTGTAGGGACAAACATGCATGTTTTAACAACAATTAATGTCATACAAAAATTGTTAAAGTATACTATAAATTCAATAAAAGAATATATACCACGATGAAATTATGGACATGAGACAAAAGCAGGACAGGAATATACCTGAAAACTTTTCCTAAATATATGTATAGGCTAGTATAATTATATATATACATCACTTTTGTTAAAATAGGGATGGTAGATCCTATCCAGATATCAAACTTTGGGCCCATCTTCTATTTATGAAGTTATTAAATAAGATGAAACCTTGAAGATTGTGTATGAAGTATGAACTATTAATCCAACAGTCCTCAGAGTAACATCATTTGGAACAATTTCCAGAGGGTTGATTACAGACTTCATATCCATTTCCTATTTACAGTCTGCATACCAGCCTTTGCCAATAAGATTTCCTGAGGTTTATGAATGATAGAAATAAGTAGCACATGCCTCCCATAAAGAAAATTAGTAGGAGTTTGATATTCAGTGTGAACCATTGAATCATCTAAAGCTAGTGATGGATAAAATTAACTATGTTTCAGCAGAAAAAAACCCTACCTGTTTAAGAATTGGTGTAGCATATTTATCCCTCAAGAGTTGTGCATCAGAGTATGTTAAACATGGGACTGGTTTAAGCTCTGCATACTGTGCGAAGCAAAAACATTCACAATTAAAAAATAATGATCAAAGAATGTCTTACAGGAAGAACAACAAACAGCACTCCCAGATATCTGTAAAATTTATAAGTCAATTTCCTTCCAAGTTTGCAAATGCATACTTAACTAAAACAAGAAAAAAGTATCTATACAATTGCATCGCTTTCTACTTATCAACACAATCTTCTAACCTAGAAATACTCGGATTCAGTTTGTCAAGCTCCAACTAGAAGATAGACAATTAAGGAAAATATAAGCATATTGATAAGATAGGCCAAGTGTTGCCTGTGAAAGAGGATGTCAGCAAACCAAATCAAATTTGCTCCCAGGTTTTCAGAAAAATATGTTCTGGGTTGTAGTCAACAAGGCTGCCCAACTAATAATAAGAAATAACATCCAATCGTTCAGAATATAGAACATAAAATATTTACCTTTAAAGCCATACCAATTATGGCAATAGGAAATCCATAGGTAAGCATTAAAGCAGACCATTCAGAGCCAGGTAGTACAGTGAAATATGCTCCAAAACCAAAACTGAAAAATTTTAGAAAATACAGTCACCAAACTAAATCAGGGTCTCCACGTGAAACAAGAAAACCATATTGTTCATCAACATACGAAAGAAGCGAGCAGCCAAGTGCTAATCCAATGGTGCCAAAAGAAACCTGCAAGCAAACAAAACTCGTGTTAAAACTTCTCAGCAAGTTATATATTATTACCTTTGCTGCATTTAATTTCTAGCAACAGATTGGCACACATTAAACTTGCAGACGAAAAATAGATAACTATTTGCTTTATGCCATTGATACTAGAAATAAAATGCCAAATGCACTATGAAGCAGATTCCTTTTTCTTTTCATGCCTTCTGGAGTTTGGGAAACGTTATAATATGGCACAAATATGGTTCTACATTCTTATACAACAAAAGTCATAGTGAGAGGCTGAGTAACATTATCTTTCTTCAACTCTTCAATCTTCTTAATAATCTTTCTTGAGGTGGAAGAGACTTTCAAACATTTTTTTGGTGTCCCACATAGTTAAAGAAACATGAATATTTTCAGCATATAGCTAGTAAATCTCCAGGCTTTCATTAGCCCAAGCCTGGCCCAGCCCTCAACAACCATAAAGTCAACTTATTCAAGGGATGGCCAAGTCCTACATAAACACAAACGTCAAAAGGACAAAGCAAAGAATCATGAAACAATTGTACGCCTAACCTCATACTGGATGATAATAACTTCAACCAAATACTGTAATTAAACTGCTAGATTTGTTTAGATGGTTAAGGCACTTAAATTAATTGTTGTTAGTCATTAGTTTTGACTACTGGACAATTGATGTGCTTTTACTTTAGAAAGTCCAACTGCTACAAGGACCAAAATTTTCTGACTCTAAAAAAGATTCCAATTTGGAAACAGATACTTCGTTATAGAGGATTTATGCTTTAAACATTTTTCTTGGTTTATATAAACAAGCAGTTTGTCCATCTTGAGTTTGTTGCATAGAAACAGGCCTATCTAAAGGTTGAATCAACATCAACATTTTCGTGATGCTCAAGTGCCGTGAATCTTTGAACTTTGTCTTGTCAAGGCATTCTTGACCCTGCATTCCATCATGATTTTTATCGGTGCTCTAGAATACCAAGCAACCCTAGTGTAGCTCTACATGAGATATGCACTACAAAGACCGCATAAACTAGTCAAAGTATGACAGAATTATGGTGCAATATCTACCCTGAATGTAAGATCGACTAAGAATCTTGCCAGTTCAATGACAATAAATTTGTCTAAAAAATTAATCGAGAAGACATAAGGAGGATCAGGAATGGGGCTTCCATCTGTTGAGAATGTGCCCTAACACTCAGGCACCTCCACGAATTGAGGAAAAAACACAAACACCTCGAGGACAGGAAAGGCAAGCGCAACGAGGAAACCTTAGCAAGCGAGAAATCATTGTCGGGGACGATTGATTTGTTCGGGGCAGCGGAAGGCTGGGTGGAATCCACGGCACGGACCACAAACCCGAGCCTCGACCGCCGGCGACAGAGAAGGGCGCGATGGAGACCGATACAAGGCAATCGCGCGAACTGCGGTGAGAGCAGCAGCGCTGCGGCACGGGAGCCGCACAGTGACAGCAGCGCAGAAGGCGCTGCTTCGATCGCCATTGCTGCTCCTTCCCCTACTTCTCTCCGCGCTTCCTCATCACGAGCTTTAAACTTTGGATAACCAGAGAATTTTTAGTGGTCGACGGGGACGGTGGGTGGCAGTGCAACGGACACTGACGGCTTCGAAATTGGGCGGTAAATGGGGCCCATCTTGGACACGGGCCAAGCCCAATTATTTTACCTGATTAATTCATGATTCATCCCAATTTTTTCAAATATTTTTTTGGTAAAATATTTCTTTTTCCAATTATCCAAAGAGGAAACAACAGTCCGAGCCGTCTAGGTGAGACGCGCCTCCTGACACGCTCCACCGCAACAGATGGGTCCGGTCGCTTTCCCCAATCAAGTTCGGCAGTTTGGCGGGCGGTTCGGACCCGGTCCCGTCGCGTGCGGCTCGCGTCGGATTTACCGGTCCACACGCACGTGTGCGCACGTGCCCCTCCGGCCCGTAGCTCGTCGTCCTCGCGTTTCCCTGACGCCGCGTGTTGGCCAAGGAACGGAAGCCTCAATCCTCTCTTCCTTGGTGCATTTTTTATCCTTTTTTTCTCTCTCTCCCTCGATTTTCGATTGGGGTCGCCTTCGCCTCCTTTCGCCGCGTCATTTGCCTGTCGGATGGTGTTGCAGCGCCTCGTGGATCACCTCCTGGCCGTCGCCAAGGAGTGAGTTCGTCGGCTTTTGATTTCTTGCTGTTAATTCTCTTGAAACGGTGGTTGTTTTTAATGGAGTTGTAATTTTTGGGATTTATCTTGATTTTTTTCTAAGTTTTTACTGCGAATTTGTGGTGAATTAGGAGTAATTGATTGCGTAGCTTGAATTTTAAATTTTAGGGCTCCCTTTTGTGGTTTTTCTCTCACGTGAAACCAAGAATTAGTTTGGGATTTCTGTTCGTGCTGTGCATGGCATGGTGTTAATTGTTCTGGCTCTAAAAGGAGCCATTCTATCTGAATTGACAACTGTTGACGGTGTTTTAAGGAGGTTTCTTCTTGGATTATGGGGTTTAGCGAAAAAAATCAGGAGGCCAGCTTCGTACTTGAGCTTGATATTTGGGATTTAGCATGGAATCCATGGTTTTGTATTTTGCAATATCATTCCTTTAATAGGTATCAAAATATGGTGTAGAGCAAGGGTTCAATGTTTGTGGTGCTTATCAAAATTCAATGACCGTTGAATTGGTTTTTCTTCCTCGGTGCTGCATTCTGCTTGGTATGCCTTTTGATTATTGTGTTGATTTGGGAGAATAATTTGGTCTATTCATGCCTGAGAAGAATTTGCGGGTTTTTGCTCTCACTCAATTGTGCAGTTTCTGAGGAAGGTTCTTTGTTGGAGAAGAGAGGTTCCTTGGGTTAATATTTTATATCACACAATTCTTCTTTGGAAATTGCTTCTCGAAGAGGTGAATTTCTCTTAGAGTACTGTGAGATGGGTTGTGTGGTGTTGGCTTGGAATGGGTGGGGTGAAGGGTTGATGTTTTGCTGCTTTAGTTCATTGTACAAATTCAATTGCATCTGTTACTGCATATCTTCCTTAAATATAATGAATTGCACATACATGATAATTGATTTCATTGGTTATTGGAAGCTGTTGATTAATAATTCACAAAAGATCTTTATCATTTTTTGTGCACAGACAGATGTTTGCCTGTTATAAAGGAAATTAGAGTTGTCCAAAGTACTTTATATATTACAGTCTTTTTGCTCTTGGTTTAATTGCCCCAGTATTGCTTTTAAATTTACAACTGTAATTTTCCTTTATACAATGCAATTTTTTCATTTTACTTGACTATATGAAGCATCTTATTATTTTTTGGTTGTCTTCTGTATTTTTTGCTCTTCTGCTAATATTGCTTGTTATCTTGTTTTCACTTAACGCAATTCTATTAAGTGTGATGCTTGTTACTGGTTTTGAGTGTCAAATTCCTATTTGAAAATGTTAATTAGATAATAGTTTCGGACAGGTCAGTGAAGACATTTACTTATGAATCTTTGAACAACATTGTGAGATTGATAAATGGGATATCGGCACTTGTATTGGCTATCCTGCCAGGAAAGAGTAGCATTCTTGAAGGCATTCATGGATGGGAGCTTAGGCCAACTCTTCGAGGGCCTCGTCTTCCTCGTTGGATGGAAAAGTAAGTTGTTTGCAGATGTCTGCCGATGAAAGTGTTCCAGATTAGTTTAACATTTCCTTTATTACTTTTCTATAGAAATTTCATATAGTTATTACTACTCAGTCACTGATTCTGTAGAACTAAAATCCCATTTTGGGTACCAAATGTTACATTCTTAAAGTAACTCCATTTCTTCTGTCACGTTCAACCCTTTGTTATCCTTTACTCATTGTTTGCTTGATTATGTTATGTTCTCTTTTGTGTTGTGCTTGCAAACAGTTACTTTTATTCATTAGAGCTGGGAGTTCTTATAGATCTTTTTGTGTAATGCCAATAACTGTTTATAATTACTCAGGGCTCATTGCTTACAAAGAACATCCATTTTTACTGCAGATTAGATTAGGATGTTTTTTCAAGACTAACACTAGTCATGTGCCTTTTTTCGTTTGGTTTGGGACAACAATTTCATTGCCTTTTATTTTAAGCAATGCACAAGTATCATAGTTCCATAACTTCATAGGTAGAATCTATTACGCTTTTAAGATCTCCTTCTTGTTAGATATTTTTTTGTGTTTGATAAATTTAGACTATGTATTCGTACATATTGGCTTGTATTCTGTTGCATAGTCCACAATTTTGCATATACCTCCTAAGGCTCATGGCTACACAAACAATTGATCAAAAAAATTGTAGTCACTGAATTTGGCAGAGAAAAAAAATTTTTTTACTATCAAAATAACTGGAATCACCACGAGTAAAGAAGATATGATGGTCATGTCTTGGTAACCTTTTCTAAAACAAACTGCATTTGCAACTTCACATAGTATACCTATTGTTGAGGTCAATCATGAGGTATCTTTTATTAAACAATGGAACTAATATACCAATGTGAGATTAAGAAGGTCACTATAGTGCATTGAGATTGGTACCAAGAAATTATGCCAAACTGTCATTGACAGTATAATCATAAATTTGAATTTCAAGGTCAGGAGCTCCTTTCTCGTGTCTCGAGTCTTAACTATTGTTTTAATCACTGCTTAAGTTTCAACTTTGCTAAACAAATAATAGTGTTAGGCTGTTGTCTGGCTAAATGTCTTAAAGAATCTCCGAAACTTGTTCTTTCTGTCTTTTGTTTGTGCTATGATTATATGAATTCTCTTGTTACAAGGAACATTGTGTAATAATTTTTTTACTAACTTGTGATTGTTCATTATTGCAGTGGTGTCTCTTCTTTCAATGAATTCATTCATGAACTTTCAGCTGACTCTGACAGTTTGACAGTGGAATATTTATCTGGAGAAGAAGATGATAGTGACACAGTTCCTCCATCTCCATCATCTCAATTTTCACATTTATCCCGTGCAAGCAGTTTCACTAGATTTAATAGGCGTCGAATACACTTGATCAGGCATGTGTTTGCTTGGATGTTTTGGCCTGTAATATTTGTTATGAGGATACCCTTTATCATCTATCAAAAAGCTTGGTTAACAAGAGGTGGAGCAGCCCCTGCTGGCAACTCAACGCACCATCTTACTAGGAAAACAAGTCATCTAAGGGACCATGTTATTCATCGTACAACTGATAGGAGGCGTGGAGTTATTGAGGTACTTGCATGACTTTGGTCTAAGGATATAATTTTGTTACATAGCCTAAAGCCCTTGTTCTTCGTGTTGTCATGCTATCCTGGGATCCTTCATACCAAACCCTGTTTTAGTCTTCTATCATTGTAGCTAAACTACTTCCTTAAAATTTATCAACTTTTAATTAACATTAGTACATCACATTTCATCCAGGATCTGCATTTGGCAATTGAAATATTCATTGAAGCAGTGTTTGACATTTTTCACAAGGCAGCATATTTTCTTCTTTCACCATCTGAAATTTGGCGAACATTATTTGATCGGTCTGCTTGTCATGGTGATTCCAATGAAGATAACTATCCTAATGATTCACATGCGGCTGTCCAAACTGCTACTCTTGGTGATGTTGATCCAACTCCTTCTGAAAGGCAGGCTACTATTCATCAGTCTTTGAACACAGATGCTCGGACATGTCAAGATGTCATAACTGAGCTGGGGTACACATTTAACTTTTTTCCTTTATAATTTCCTTCCATTTAATAATGCTGCCCAAGAAGAAGTGCATAAAAAGTTGGATGTTTTAGTCTCTAGCTTAAAACTAAAGTTGGATTTTGATGTTCTCTTTTGAATGGGTATTTGGAAGATAAACATCAGCCATTAATAAGGATTGATATTAGAAGGACATTAAAGTATTTTTGGCATTATGCTATGTTTTCAGATCATGTTCGAACATTTACATACAAGTTAGAGTGACAAAATAGATCTGACCAAACTGAACCACAAAAAAACTGACCTTTTCTGAATTGAACTGGTTTGTTTACAAGGAACGAAATCTGCTAGAAGCCCTTATTTTACTTTTATTGATTTAGTGTAACCAAAGTCTGGCCTCACTAATAGATGGAAAATTTATACGAGGCATAAAATAGGGGTGGCAAAGTCTCTTCCTTGAAGTCTATCAAATCTTTTTCAGATGATATAGATATTTCTTATTTTGATTATTTTGTTCTCTATTATGTATCTCTTTGGAGTCATGCTTTTTTTTTGGAACTACCATTTCTATTATGAGTTCTATTTCTATATTTTATTAAAATGAGTAGCAATTTTATGAATGATGCTTTTAGCTATAAAATGCATTACAAATGCAGAGTACAGTAAAACCAAGTTGGTAAGACGTTTTAAGGATTGGGTTTGATCCTTGTGTTGGAGACTTGTAGTTCCCTTTGCTATCATCTTGGTGGGAAATGGTTTCAATTGTTTGTTCAATATAGTATTTTTTTTGTGTTCTATTTTAGTTTCTTGTGCATCTATGTAATGAATTTTTTTTATTTTGCATGGGGCCTGAGAAGAATGACATTAATTTCCAATTTTCGACCCTTCAGATTTTTTTTTTTTTGAGGAACTGGTTTTTACCATTCATAGTTTTGCCTAAGCAAGTTTCCCCCTTCAGTTGTTCAATAATGCTACATTTTAATTTCCTTTTTAGGTACCCATATGAAGCTATTCGTGTTGTAACTTCTGATGGATATGTTTTACTTCTAGAGAGAATTCCAAGGTTTTGCAACTAGGCCATCTTGTCATTTAATTTATTTTTAACGAAGAGATGTCTTATTCTATGGATTTTTTGAGAATACAATGCCTTTTCAGGCGGGATTCGCGGAAGGTTGTATATCTACAACATGGAATATTGGACTCTTCCATGGGGTAAGATATTTATTTATTTACTTGGTCAATAATGCTATATTCTAAATAAAATCAGAAATGAGAGTTTATGTTGATTGACTTGACAATAAAATCTCTGATCCATTTATCTGTGTTCATTCTTTTTCTCTGGAAGACTGTATCTGCCCACTAGTCTCGTCAATCTCTCATTCTTGTGTAGGAGATTTTTCTATGCAGCATGATAAAATACTCAGTACATATCAAATTTTTAGGATTACTGTATGAATGTTGAATCATGGGATGGAGTTTTCTGCTTGTTTCTTTTTCTTTTGGCTAGGAGTTTTGGACCTACATCATGAAGAAAGAGTTCATATTTTGGATTTGTTTGGATCAATCATCTTACACCTGAAAAAATAGCAATGTGTTGCTGACTTCAGCAATTTCTGTGAGGCACATCATATGTTAACCTTCAAAAACAGAGTAGCATGCTAAATTGGCATTCAAACAATGCATCTGTGCTTGCAATTCTTAATATATCCAGAAAGGTTGGTAGAAGTAGTCAGATGTCACACACTATATATTCTAGATTGGGTGAATTTGAAATCCCTTTCTAGCTGCTGAAATTAACAACAAACTAAACCAACTTAAGAAATAGCAAAATGAAGGAAATTTCAGCATAGAGGCTTGATCTTTGACAATGGCTCTAAATCTTGCATCGTCATCAGCCATGTCCTACAAGGTATGCTTGCATTTCCTTAGAATTCCTTCATATACTAAACTAGGTGTGAGAAACTTGTTGTTCAGTCAAACTGAACTAGTTTTTTGGAGCGAACTGAAATTGTTCAGTTTTCTAAAAACAGGACAGAACTGACTGAATATGTGTTGCAAAATGGATCTTATGAATACCAATTTTTCATTTTGGTTTGATGTGAACTGGACAAACCAAAAACCTAGTGATCAATGCCAAGGGACACGAGGTGGGTGGAGGGGTTGGAGAGCTACAAGGAGACAGCAATGGCAGAGGAAACTTGGTGAGGAAGACATTGTGGTTGAGGGAGGGGGTTTGGGTGGTTGTGGGCATGCTGAAGTGGAAATGGATTTGGAATTGACTATAGGAGTCTGGGATGGTGATGAGGATACTGTTGATTTTCCACAGAGCACAAAGGCTGGGTTTGAGGTGAAGTATCATGGATTTGGGGGATTGGTACTGTGGTGCAGAGAGGGGGTCAAGGATATTGTTCTGGGGACCAGGGTGGGCTGCACTATCATAGATATGTATAGAACTAGTTTAATAAGTTGGGTAGGGTGGAAATTTTAAAACTCAAGATTGAAACTGAATAATCAGATTTCCCAGAAACTTGCATCAAACCAGATCAAAATAATTAATTAACCAAACCAAACTCATTCCAGTTCAGGTTTGTTGGTCAGACCAGTTTGAATCGATGAATGCTCATCCCTATAATAAACAACCTGCAAGAATAAAGTTGAGTTTTGACATCATAACCTTGTTGCTTCTTTAAGGACTCCTGGTATTTGAAATTGAATCTCAATTTTTGGTGATAAGTTTGATAAGTCCTTGCATAAAGCTTGGTAGTTAAATGCCTAGGAAGAGTTTATTTTAGTATTATATAGTCCATATTGTTATTCATGTAATTGAATGGTAGCTATGAAAATTATCAAATTTGTTAGAAAAATATAATTGAGTCAAGCTGGTACAAATTACCAGTGCAACCCTTGGAGATTCATTCATTTCCTTTGTATCCTAGGCACTTTCCCGAGTCTTAGAAAGTTAAAGTCTTGTTCTGGCATAACATCGTGTGTTTACGGTTCTGCTAAAATCCAGTTTGATTGTGATTTCTTTTCTTTTCACTGAACACCAAGTGTCTGGCGATAAGTGCTTTAGATTTTCAGATCTTCCTATTGTTATCCATATTGAATAATTGCCTAATACATTTGTTTGGTTTTTGCTAGATGGGTGTCTAATGGTGTTGTTGGTTCTCCTGCATTTGCGGCTTTTGATCAAGGTTAGGATCTTGCTTCTCAGTCATAGACGAGAATTTCTCATATGCCCCAAACAGTTTGCGGATGCATTTACCATGCATGCATTAATCAAACTGAATTATACCCTTACTATGATGCAATGAATGTTGCAGGCTATGATGTTTTCCTTGGAAATCTACGTGGGTTGGTTTCCAGAGAGCATGTGGACAAGAACATCTCCTCACGCAAGTAAGTGATGAGATATGGCAGTCTGATATTTCTTAATACAACTTACTGTAGTGTCTGTCTTCTCCTACAACTTACTGTAGTGGTTTTTATACCACATTAGTTCTTTTTTTTTTCCTTTTTTTTTGTGTCTTTGGCATTGTTAGCCTGTGACTTGGTTGCTTGCTGACTGCTTCCATTGTGATTTGTAATAGTTGTCTATTTGCTTGCCAAGGGAAGTGCACTAGCAAGATCCAAAAAAATTTGTTTTGTTTCAATGTTTTATTATTCAGTTTAATGATTTCAGTTAATGACTAAATGCATAGGTCTTTCCACTTTCATACATTTTACATCCTTCTCCATTAAGATGGTTTCTTAATGGCCAAATTATAAGTTTCTACCAAACATGTAGATGAACTTTTAATCATCTACTTGGTTTATTCAATTTATTCCAGAGAGCTAGGATGTGGCTCTACTTTCTGTTAGTAAATTAGTTAATATAGTTGAAACCTCTTGCACTTGGGCTCACACGAACTCTGCACCTATTAAGGTGGTCACTTTCCTGTGGCACCAGAAATTGACTGGCAATAATCAAATTTGTACTGGGTCAAATAGAAAAAGAAAGTCTGGATTGGTATTATCATGGAGCTTCCATAGTTTCTTGACCAGGACAAATTCCTGAATTTAGATTTTTATATTTCTTCTTTCAAATCTATTTACCCATATTAATGTTGAGATTGAGCTGCTACCATTAGTAGTTTGCTGTTTTTGCCAATGATAGTGATCATTGCAAGAGTGGTGTATCTTTGTTCTTTTGCATTCACAAGTTAGAAGATCTCAGTGTATCTGCATTGGTCAGGATACTCACCTAAAACAGATCCACTAGTATGTTCTATGTAGTTATTTGTGCTTTTGTCTGTGCATATGGATGAATTTATTAAGCTGCAATCTGTTTATTTCAGGTATTGGAAGTATTCTATTAATGAGCATGGCACACAGGATATACCTGCAATGATTGAGAAGATAAACCAAATCAAAACTACCGAACTGAACACATGCAGTGATGCAGATACAGAGGAAACCCATGAACAACCATACAAACTATGTGTAGTCTGTCACAGCCTTGGAGGGGCTGTCATGCTGATGTATGTCATAACAAGGAGGATTGAAGAGAAGCCCCATAGACTATCACGGTTAATTATGTTGTCTCCTGCTGGCTTTCACGAGGACTCGAGCTTTGTGTTTACAATAGTTGAGTACTTATTTCTTCTGCTTGGTCCTGTGCTTGCACCAATCATTCCAGGACTGTATATACCAACCAAATTTTTCCGGATGCTTCTGAACAAGTTAGCTAGGGATCTACACAACTACCCTGCCCTCGGAGGTCTCGTTCAAACCCTCATGAGTTATGTAGTTGGTGGTGACAGCTCAAACTGGATTGGTGTGCTTGGATTGCCTCACTATAATATGTATGACATGCCTGGAGTGTCGTTTCATGTTGCTTTACACCTTGCTCAGATGAAAAGAGCAAGAAAGTTCACAATGTATGATTTTGGAAGCACAACAGCCAACATGGAGGCATATGGATCGCCAGAGCCCTTGGACTTGGGCGAGCATTATGACCTCATTGACATACCTGTTGATTTGGTTGCAGGGCGGAAAGACAAGGTTATCAGGCCATCCATGGTGAGAAAGCACTATAGATTGATGATGCAGGCGGGTGTGGAAGTCACTTACAACGAGTTTCGGTATGCTCATCTGGATTTCACCTTCTCCCATCGGGAAGAGCTGCTGTCCTATGTCATGTCCCGCCTGCTGCTGGTTGCATCTCCACAGATGAATTCAGGTATACATAGTACTGTGCGAATAAGAAAATCGAGCAAGACCAGGATGAACAAAGGAGAAAATGACTTAGACCATACACGTACTACAGAAAGTGAGAATTTAGATGGTTGAAGGAGTAACACAAATCCGGTGGTCACAAGAAATGCAAGTATTTGTGTGGTAGTGCATACAGTTCATCATCATTTGTGTTTCAGTATTGAGTCACTGCTGACTCTTTATTATCAGCTATGTTAGATGACTGGCAAGGGACTTTTTTTTTTTCACCCCTTGATTGCCATACAGGGAACAGGTGGTGGAGTTGAGTTTGTACACATTCAAGATATGCACTGCTAGAACATATACAGGTGTCATTTTGCTTTTTCTTGTTTATTCTGTGGATTTAATTGTAGTTGAAGGTGATACATTTGTTTGGTAGTTATTAACAAGGCTTTTATAAATTGATTGGTATTATGTTGGTACTTGTCTCTTTTAGGAGAAGTCATGAGTTCAGCCTCAATACCTGGGTTGGGCCCTGAATGCGGCCCCAGCCTAGACAGTTGGTAAAACTTAGGAAGTTCAATTGCTGAACATGGGCCCAAGCATATTCCCAAAGGTGGGTCCGGAATGGGCTTGCAATTGGACCTACTTGTAGACTTTCGCGGGCTTTCAATCGGTAATAGCCATTCCTACCAATCGTCAGCCCCATGCGACCACTAGGAAAAGCATTAACAAACAATCCCTTCTTATGCCTCATTTGCAACGTGTAGGGAAAGACAGCTGGTCAATGCAACGTGTTACCATACAAGAAAAAAATTACATGAAAAGAAAAAGATTAATGATATTCTATATCACAAATCAATTACATTTTGTAGTGGTCAGCAAACAACCATGGCAGAAATCAACCCCCAGATAATGCCTAAATGCAACCCAGTGTTATCATATATGAATAAAACTACAGATTTTAATTCGATCCTAGATCACAAATCAATTACATATTGTGGGGATTAGCAAACAACTAGGGAAGAAATCTGCCACCAGACATACTACCTGGCCCTTGCGGCGGCATATTCCCTTGTTGCATCATTTGAGGCCTTACTGACCCTTGAACAAATGCTTGATTCATTGCTGAATGAACCGACCATTTGCTGCTGTGCCTGCTATTGAAGCTGCATGTGTTGCTGTTGCTGCTGCTGAGATTGCTGTTGTTGCAGCTCTTGCTGCTGCCGCTGCTGGTGGTGGTGGTGGCTGGAAACCTGCGGCTTGAACACAACCATGTCCTGTCAACAGAAATGATGGGTTAGTAGTGAACAACAAACATTCGTATTAGGAAACCACAGAAAAACCGAGCTATAACTTACACCAGGGAACAGCATGCCAATCAATCGACTGGCCTTATCTGAAACTGAGAGCAACAATGTTTGTGAGGGTAGCTGGATGACAGCACACTGAAAGAAATGATAACTGATCAATATCAAGTTCTAATTACTGTGTATACAGACAATAGAATCTGATGATCAGATAGAAAGGAAATCTGAAGGTAAGTATATACAAAGGAGAACCCCTCCTCCCCCTTCCTCCCCTCTCCTCTCCTCCTCTTCCTCGTCTCTTCACCTCCTTCTTTGTCTTCTTATTTTCTCTTACTCTGTTTTTTGTGCTTTACCACATATTGTGACCAATCCGTGGTCCAAAGGCTAGATCAGATTGGGTCAAGGCAGCACCAGTATGGATCAGCCAGATTTTTAAAACTTGCCACACCTATGATGTTGTTAGAGGTAATTGGGACAATTGGCCAGGTAATGTCAATCCGAGATATCAGTGGATTGCATTTTTGTTTTTTTTTTGGGCATTATTTAAGATATCAGAGAGACGATGTGAACATCTAAACAGGTGTGATTTTGGCCATATGGATCTTCTAAAGACATATAAGATGAAATATGTCTAGCTTATATGTGGCCCACCCACTTATTCTATGTGTTCCACATGCATATGCTATAAAATTTGGAAAGAGTTACATGATTTAGATGCTTTTCTGGACCTATTGTTTAAATAGTACTGCATTAACCAATTGTAAGATTTGTTTACATGTCTCGAGTCTTAAGATTCTTCATTAAGGGCTTGCTCTCTCAAATCAACAAAGAAACATGCAAATGAGCTTCATGGTGGACATTCCAACTATAGTTTGGACCTGAATTTGTTGATTGCAGTCTTGTGTACATCCTCGTTGAACTTTTACTGATAAGCTAAATTAAGTATCTATCGCAAGATTTATCAACAATATAAGCAAGCATTCCTCAAAAGCAATCAAAAAACAAATTAATCCAGAAAGTACAGTTCCACAAACTATCACTGAATGCTTTATGATACTGTAAGAATTGAAGTACACTTATCAATAGTCATCCAGAAATAGTTTATGGGAGAAATAATTTATGCAAAGCTTAACAGCTCACAAGTTTCTTTTCTTGAAGTTGTGCAAGAGAGCCATGCTGATTCAGTGCGGAAAACGAGGAGGTCTCCCTTTCCAGCATATTGCCTACAGTGAAAGCCAAATTAGCCAAGATATGATATCAATATTTGACATACACTCTACATTAGAATCAACCATAAATCCAAAAAACATGTAGCCAATGAGCAGTTGGGAGTCTTGTTGTTCATGTGATCTTGGGATATAAGGCAAACAATTGCATTGCATTTGGCCAATCTGCTGCCAGCCTGAATGACAATGGAAAGGTAGTGTATAATAAAGTGATACTCACATCAAATGCAAAAATATTGGAAGTATGTTGTCCGCAGGCTAGTAAAATCAATAACCGACAGGCGTTACAAAAGTAAGAAAACTGTATTAGACTTGTGGAAAAAGCATTTTTGACTTGTCAATGAAGGGTTAACGGCTATGAAGCCAATCTATCCAGCCTCCAGAGCAACACAGCTTCTTACTCCAGTTTTCATGTTGGCATACATTCAATCTGTTGCTTATTTTGCTTTCGGAAACCATCAAATTATGTTCCCTGCATAAACTCAATTGGTCACGTTGTTTCACACTATTGCTTGACAAAGACTTGATCGTTTCCTGTATTAGATTGGATTATGTTCTCTTATTCTTTTCTTCCTCAAAACCAGTTTTAAATTTGACGAATAGAGGGAAAATTACTGACATTGTAATTCTTTTCTAAAGTTCAGCACAAACATAACTAAAAGGCAAGATTTCTAATAGGGTTGTAAATGATGTTGTACATAAGTTTGTAAGCAGCAGCTTTCCTGCAAAAAATGATCTGAAGCAAGCAACATATCGAAAAACCTGATTTAATAGAATTTGCTCCAATCAGTCTATATACAATGTCTATTTCAACATTACATTTGAGTCATATCCATAAAAAATAGACATTACCTTTTTCAATATCACATTGAGTTTAATCCATCAAAAATAAGGTCATGAAAGAGCTTACGTTTCTGAAGCTGAAGCACTCTTATAACCCTGCCACAGAAAAAAAAAAAAAATTGATGATGGAGTACATCAACACATAATACTAAACAGATTCAAAAGATAATGGATCCAAAAATGGGAATTTTTGAATGCCCTATCTGATTGTGCACATTTTCTGAAGTTTTTGGATGAAAAATCAACATGCTCTCGCTAGCCAAAAACAAAAACAATATATAGTGATGGAGACCTGCATTAATGCTAATACACCCAAGCCATGAAATTTCAGTGAAAATGGCACCGACTTCGAATTAATGCTTATATCTGTACAATATTATGATTGGATTTGAAGGATTTAGTCTTTTCGACATCTGTCTGTTAATTTTATTGGAAATTGCTCCATGAGTACTGAATTTGAACAATATGCTCTTTTCAACATTAACCTGTTAATTTTGTTGGAGATTGCTCCATTGACTATCAGTAGTCATGCCACACGCAAATGCATACCACCAAGACAGCCCATTGGCAAGAGTATAATTGTTTGTCAAAGAAGAATATAGCAATGACATGAAAAAGCACAAAACAACATGTACTAGCAAACTACATAGCAGGCATTCCTAGCAAACTATGGATTGATAGTTTTTACTGAATTACTTGCAAGATGTAATAACTTTTATGTTCTATCTATTAAATCAATCCCTACAAACTAAACTTAATTTTTAGAAATTGTTTTAGGTGACAGAGAAAAAGGTTCCACATCTAAGAAGCTGCAAATGAATAGTTAATAATAAATGAGTATACTTACTTAAAGTTTGCAAATGAATACAGGCTGTCCTTGCCGTTGTCCAGATAAATTTCCCTGAACAACGAAAAAATGCATCATATAACAAATAGATAATCGTGATTCATATTTAAGCTTGTAAAACTTTAAGCTTCAACAAGTAATTAAGTTGTCTGTACAGAAGGCTAACCCAAGAAGAATTTGAAAAACAAAAAATGGCCTCAAACTTATCTTCTAAAGCACAGAAAAAAGGGGTTACTGCAATATAGGAAGTCATTGGGAAGGCATGAATAAAAGAAATAATGCCTATAAGCATATAAAAATAATAAAAAACCAAATTCAAATCTTTCTTGTTTGAACACTTTCTATGATGCACTGTCCACTGCAATAAATTCTTCTCACTTATGGATCCCACGCAGTTCAATGACAAGGTCCAGAACCCACAGAAGCTATAGCATTTAACTGATTGTTAATGACCAAATCAGAGGAAACACAGAATTATTACCTCCCAAATTTTGACATATTTGGGCTGTGATTGCTGAACACCAGAAAGATTTTGTGCCAAAGGCATATTGACAGAAGAATTGCCTGTCACACCAAGCGAGTTTACAGATGGTTGTGAGATTGCTGGAGTAGGGATCATCGTACCAGGCCCAGAAGTACTGCCAGGCCCAAGACTACTCATTATGTTTTGATTCATGCCAATACTGCCTTGACCAATTTGTGCACCTGAGGTCAAACTTCCTTGTCCCACACCAGGTGCTGATTGAACAATACCATAATTGCCTTGGAGATTAGTCAAGGCTGGTGAAAGACCAATATTTGAACTTCTCGACATATTTGAAGTTGCTGATGCAAATGAACCAAGTGTTGTATTTTGTGCAACTAGCGCACTTGCCATTAGTGGCCGTGATCCAGCTACTGATGTCATGCCTGAGATTGCAGATGATGCCATCCCACTGGATATCATGTTTGGCATATGCATTGCCATAGGTGTGGCTCCTATGCCCTGAAGTCCAATGGAACTTGCCCCAGCTATAGAGGCAGAATTCATCATTTGACGATGAGACAGATTGTTTAGAATACTGACATTTGCCAATGCAGGACCCACAGGACGAGTCTGTGAGATAGGATTAATCACAGGTTTGAAATCTTGTATACCATCACTGATTGCGTTCTCCTGTGAAGTTGGAGAGGGTGAAGAAGTTTGCAAGCTTTGAACTCCTTGAGAGGCAACATTAGGAATTGATGGTAAATGTGAAAAGCCAGGTCCAGATACCATAGAAGGGAGTGTTGTTGGCTCCTAAAAAATACAGAGAAACCAAAGAAACATGAAAGAAATGTGAACCTGCTAGTTTTTATTGCACTAGCACATGTCCATATTATAGTGCAACTAAAACACCTTACCTCTTTCACGGTTGGAGTTGGAATGTTCCCCACAGAAACTGGAGGGCAATTAATAATTGTTCCAGTAGCTGAAAGGACAACACATTTGTAAGATAGTAAACAAACTGCAACCTAGTTACAGTAAATATTGCAGAAGCAAGATAACTGTTCTAGATATTTGGAAGTGTTATAATTTTAATATAGAAGATAAGATCAGGAGAGATTTTAGTCCTCTCGTGCATGACATTCATATATGATATCTCAGAAGGGCTATAACTGAGAAAAAGCATACCCAAACCCCAGAAAGTGAACCGTCATGTCTTTTCTTAACTACAGAGAGAACCAAGAAAAGGGAGATAGAAGATCTTTTCAATGAAGCAATCACTAACCGATGAAGTCTTTAGTTTCTACAACATTGCTTACCAAAAAACAGCTTGTATTTATTCAGAATAACATATTTGTTCACTGAATTTAATTCAAAGTTATCCAGCATTTCTGATCTAAGCAAACAAATTAAGCTGCAATGCCTTGAGCTGTAAATGAGATTCAAATCTCAGGCCAAGTTGTCCAACTCAAGTTCAGGTCACATTTAATTCTGAGCTGAATTAAACCAAGCTCAGGCCTTTGAAACTGAGATTGAGTCAGGGTATAGCTTGCTTAGTTGGGGCTTGCCTTGAGCTTGACCTGCTCTTGAGGTGTTTCGAAGTAAAGTCAAGATGGATACACCTAAGTCGATCTCAGAAAGTAACTTGGCTGCATAATACGAGAGAAGAAATGCTTCCTTAAATAAAAGCAAAGGATTTTTTTTCACATAGAAGTTTCATGCTCATCAAGATGGATTTTTTTCACCTAGGCATCAAAATTTGAAATGGAACATCAAACAACACTAGAGCTGCAATGGGCTGGATGGGCTTGGGCCTTGCCAAGCCTGAACGCCCAATACCTAAAACTAATATTCAATTTTTGGACCAGTTCGGGCTTCAGGACAGGCCAAGTTTATTAAAAAAATAAAAAATAAAAGACTGAAGAGCCTGACCCTGAAATGAAGCCCAAGAAACCAAGCACAGACCAAAGCTGCAGCATATAGTCCAGAAAGTGATGGGAATGGTCTCAGGAGCATGCTTATAAGCCATAAGGCAAGTCAAATCAAGGATACAAAAACATTTTGACATGATAGTTTAAAGGTATAAAAATGATATATATACATAGACACAAACACACACACATATATGTATGTACATGTATATATATTTTTTCGGAATGCCCAAGCACATGCCATCAACAATTTTAGATCAAATCTCTTGAAGAAAGTTTGGACAAGTGTTAATTCACTGAAATGTAACAGAACTGTTAAAAGAAAAAGAGCGTTCAAAACAATTCCTCGCTGGCTGAAGACCTGAAATATAATTGCAATAGCGTACCATTCAAATACTTGAAGCCTCCCCAATTGACAAATCGAATTTGATGTAAACGGATTAGAGTTCAGGTCAAGTAGGAATGTTGTCTATATAAGAGATAAAATACCAGGGTTTTGTAATAAGTTGAAATTTCATAAACAAAGAAATTTTTTTTTCTTCATCATTAATCAAAACCCTAATTCCAAACTCTGAAACTCTAGAATTTAACATGATATCAGAGCTTCAAAAAGTTGTGAGCAACAAAAAGATCCATAAGATGGTTGGAAAAGAAAATTATAAGCCATACAAGAAAACAGAAAGCCTTCAAATTATAACTACAAAACTGAACGATATTTAAAATTATCTCCCATGGACTAGATCAGTAGAGATCTCTCTCAAATCTCTTAAAAAATGCAAATATTTGATAGAAGATCCATCGAAGGATCATGAGAAGATGAAAAACTTGGAGCTAAAAGATTTAGATGTGTTCTCTGTCCTTTTGAACAACATTGAATCAGAAATACGCCATGGACTACTCCACTGTAAAAGTTCAAAAGCTATTTAGGAGATACAACATATGGCAGAGGTGAATCCATAGCCAGAGAAAGAGGAAAAGGAGACTTCACCGGCAGAAGAAGAGACAAGAGCAATTTGAGATGTACCAAGTGTGAAAAATCAGACGGCACTGTTGACAGGTGTTGAATGATAATAAGCAAACCAACATGAACAAGTGATATTCAGATATAACAATTTGCAGAGTCAAGATCAAATAACAATCAGTTCAAAGGAGTCACTGATTCACATATGACCATTTCAAAAGAAGAATATAATCAGCTGATAAGAAAGACAACTCTTCTTGCAACAAAAAAAATAAAAATAATATAACTAATCACAAAAGCCTCTTGATCATTGATTCATGAGGATCTAAATATATGACAAGTAATAACTCTTGGTTCTAACACTTGAGTTAGTTTACATATACAAGATTTATTACACTAACAGATGGAACAATTTCTCTAATTAGGAAATTGATTTATCTACACAAAAATTTCTAGTTAATCTTCTTTTAGTCAGCCAACTGTCTAAAATCTTGAATTGCTCAATAATTTTTTATTCTACTTATTGTTTTTCAAGATTTTCATATAGGGAAGCAAATTGATGGAGATATTGAAAATAAAGGATTGTATCTTCTGAAAGATGGAAAACCAGAATCCAATATATGTTGACCTAACAAAAATAGATTGTTAAGTGGCATTTTATTTTATTAGGACACCCATCACAATGAATTCTTAAGTTATTGTTTCGTAACACTAGGTTATCTAGTAATAAGCTTTGTAAATCTTGCAAGTATACTAAACATCATGTATCAGTGTATTTACCAAAATTAAATATAATAAGTATAGTTCCTTTTAGTATTATTCATAATAATGTATGGACTACCAGAATATTATCCTGCAATGGTTACAAATTTTTTGTAATATTTATAGATGATTACATTAAAATAACATGTTGTATCTGATAAAAAAAAAATCAGAAACATTTGAAGCATTTAAAATATTTCATAAAGAAATCAAAAATCAATTGAATGCAAAGATTAAAACCCTCAAATGAAATAATAAGAGCGAATATATGTTTCTAAAATTTCGTGAATACCTAAAGATGGAAATTCTGTCACAAACTTTACGCACTTATGTAATAATGAAACAACACTTCATATCACAAACAATTCAAAATTTTATGAAAGAATCAAACACATTAAAGTGAATTTTCATTTGTCAAAGAAAAAATACTAAACCAAAAATTGAAGTCAGAATATGTCAAGACAGAAGATCGACTAGTAGATGTCCTCACGTCTGTGAATTCAGAAAAACTAAAAAAAATCAAGGTCAAGTTGGGCAATATATAATATATACAATCTAATTTGAGGAGGGATGTTAAAAAAAAAGGGATCAGAACAATTCCTCACTAGTCCAAGACCTAAATATGGTTGCACTACTTAACCATCCAAATATCTGAAATTTCAGATTCAATATTGTCCATAAAACTAAAAGCCCAATTAGCAAACTAGACTTCATGTAAACAGATTAGAGTCTCGTTCAAATAGGAATTTTATCTATATAAAAGACAGAATACTAGGGTTTTGTAATAAATTGAGATCTCAAAAGCAGAGAAAATTTTCTTCTTTGTCATTGATTAAAACTCTAGTTTCAAAATCTGAAACTGTAGAATTTGACAATAACATACATTTCTCCAAAGAAAATCATAGTACAAGCTATGCATCGGCCAGCAATACATAAAAATTTCACTTGGAACTTATGACAACAAGCACCTATTGTCTACTTTCCTTGTCATAATCCAGAAAAAACCTGCCCCTCACCAATGAAACTTATACCAACACATTTCCAGAAAATAACAAAAACAATATGCAAAAAATAGTAGAATAAAAGAACTGAGAATGTCATAGAATATAAAGGATATGAACTGTTAGAGGAGACTATTGTGAAACTAAGAAACCTGTTGGCATTGGAGTCGAAGAAGGTCCTGGAATAGGAGCAACAGGGCCCATCCAACTTCACAATGTTTTGATTTAAGGCTGAGTTTCCAGTTAAAGGACAACTAGAAGCAGCACAAGCCTCCATAAAGTTTTCTGACAGCAATACAAGAACCTGTGGGTTTTTAGCCTGATCCACAGCTGAATCCGATGCTCGAGCATTGCGTTTCCCCTGAAGCAATGGAACATTAAAAAGTACTACTCTTAACAGTGATTTAGTTGAAAAGGTGGAGAAATTGATTAATGACAAGAAGACAAGAAAACAAAGAGATTATCTTTTGAGAATAGAACGAAGAGATTCACTCTACCGCATTGTATATTGCTCTTAG
The DNA here is from genome assembly GCA_005019695.1 of Trichopus zeylanicus subsp. travancoricus. Taxonomy (NCBI): domain Eukaryota; kingdom Viridiplantae; phylum Streptophyta; class Magnoliopsida; order Dioscoreales; family Dioscoreaceae; genus Trichopus; species Trichopus zeylanicus. The sequence goes on from RXID01014761.1 coordinate 242,509, forward strand.
TTTTGGAAGTTGTTTTTGAGAAATCACCGATAATGACACAAAGCACTGTATGCAATATGAAGATTAAAAATCAGCAACAAAATTTATGGGAGATCAGTAATCATTGTAACAGCCTTCAACAATGACATAAGTTGTGGAAATTGCCAATTACCTGGCCAAATGATTTTGCAACACACTCAGCATCAGCAAGGCATGTTCCAGTCTGTGCTTCAGCATTCTCATTATGCTCCAAACCTGTGATAGAAGGTCTATAAAATGGTGTCGGAAGAGGATGTGGATTCCTTGCAGCAACAAGGACACAATGTTTTTGAGCATCTGGAGTTTGATGACTCTGGCTAACATTTGTAGCTGAAGGAAACATCTGACAGTAGATATGTATGCAACTAAATCTTTTATGATATAATAGAGATCAAGGTACAAATACTCATGGTAGAGAGCATGTCAGAAAAGAAAAGGCAGGAAATATAAATTTAGTCAAAAGAAAACCTAACTACAAGATGGTAACAGCACATCAACCGTAAAATTTTAGCACATAATTTCTGAATTCCAAACTTTCACCTCATATTAGATTATTCCCAAATGCCAAACTTGTAACTATGACCAAAACCATGCCCCTCCAGTTCAAATTATCAGACATATAACCACCGGATAGTTTCCTGTCTCTTTTAAAGGAATGTTATGATGAATTTGATATAAGGAGTTAAAAGAATTATGAAGTCCAAAGCCATGACTTGAAGTACCCCAAGAAAACAGGAAGACAAATTTGGTGCAGTGCTTGCATTGAATTTGTAACACATACTAGTGTTTGTTTTCACCAATTACATCAGGTGTTGTCCTGTTCTTGATTTAATATCCTACAAAAGCCTTCAAGCCCAAAAGTAATGGAACTAAGGACCATTTCAAATGCAGTGCATGCAACTAGAAGCCAACAAGAGGCTATTAGTCTCAAAAAGTTGGTGGTCTGCATACCAGTCAAATCACTAAAGTGGCAGCCAAGAAGCACACTGTAAACTTTCTGATGTTAAACTTAAGATCCTGCCAATGACAGACAACAAAGTGTTTTTTGATCAAACACAAGCGTAGGTTGATTTCAAGGTCCTTTCCTCATGGTAAACAGTGGTTGTTCTGTTCTGTCTTTGAAGAATAAATCAGGACTGCATTCTCATGGATATCTTTCATCTCACCACGCGGAGGTTGTGAAATTTTGGATAGATCATTGAAGAAGTGTGAGTGGAGCAGATCATCCACTAGATACCAGAGCATTAAATTTCTCCACAATTTCAAGAAGCTTAATATCTATCTAATACATTTATCTTATCATCCTTTGCTAGAAACCCAATGTGAAGAAAGATTCTAAATGAAACTCATGGTCCTCTTCTCACCATTCTTTGCTTTTCAATTCATTTAGAAAAATATTAACTTAAATCCAATATATGCTTTTGAAAACTACATAAATTGAGCACCCAAGATTCACTTGAGGACCAAATTTACAAGGGCAGACAACGGAAAAGATCGGAAACGCAATGTGTTTGCGTGTCAGACTTGTTCAATTAAAGAAGCTTCATTGCAAAATCTCTACAGAGAAACATCGGTTAGGTAACTAGCTTATCATCAACAAACCTAGTAGAGGAGGAACAGCTAAATCTTTCGTTGAAGCTCAAACAATCCAAAACATCCAATCAAAAACAGCAAAATTCCAGGGAAAAAGAAAAAGGAGAAAAAGAATTTGAGAAGGAAAATGAGCGGAACCTAATGATCTTGTCGAGGTAGTCGGAGAGAAGGGAATGCCAGTAGGGACCAAGGGCGGCGGCGCCCTCGACGGCGACGACGAGCTGCTTCTCGGCCATTCGCCGGCGAGCGGCAGAGAAAGCTCTTGACTAGCAGATCAGTACACGATCGAATGCAGCGGAAAATAGTTCGTCTCCGATTGGGTCAATCGCTGTCACCTGCTTCCGATTATGGTTTTGCGAATGCCGAATGGAAACGTGGCGCTTTCGCCTCTGGACCGAGCCGGACTGGCTCACCGCCCAACCCGGAATCTTTCAGCCCACAAAGGACCCAGAAAATTTTTTGAGATTTTTATGATTGGAGAAAATGTAATTAAAAATGAAATTACTTCTATCAATTTTTGATATTTAATTTTTTTAAAATATTTTCTTAAAAAAATACTCAATTTTAAATCACCTATAAACTAGATTTTACTTCTGTATTTTTTATTCCGTAATGACTTTTAAAATTAAATGTAATGATACTTTGAATTATAATAAGATTAATAATCTTATATATAATAATATAGTTTTTTTACTTAAAATTTTTTTAAAAAATTTAAAAATAAAAATATTATTTTTATATATTAATAATTATATTTTTGAAATATACTTCTCCTGAACTAGTTATCAATAGATTATTTTTAATTACTTCTAAAAATAGGTCGGAGTGAAAATAAATAACTTCTCTATATTTTCCTCTATTTTTGTGACAAAGAAAATTCAAAGAAGTAAATGGTATCTATAGTTTATGGGTTTGAGAATGTAAAATATTTTATTTATTGTATACTAGTAAATTATTTATTGTAAATGGTATCTATATTTTATTTATTGTAAATTATTTTATTTTGTATACTTTTTATTTTTGTAAATTTGTTAGAAAATTAGAAGCTCAAAACAATTTTACTCTTTTATTTCATATTGTAAATATTAAGTTGGATTAAAAATAAATTAATAACATCATGTACCTTGGCCATATTCCAATAATAACTCGATAACTATTCATTTTCACTTATTTATTAAAATTAAGGTCGAAATATTTTCTAAAATTTCATATTTCTGTTCTATAATAAAAATTTATGTTAACCATGAAATGAGATGACAATTAAAACTGAATATTTTTAGGACAGTAGCATAATATGCCTCCGATTGTATTTTTTTCCTTTGTTAATTATGTTAAAGACGATATTTTTAGGCGTATAATGCAAAATTATTTGTATATGGATCCCCTTGGGCTTTGTCGGCAATTTTTAACCTTTTGGGGGTATGTACGCAAATATACTTGTGACAATGAAAACGGATTCGGTCGCAACCGTTGGATGCCATTGGTGGATCTGGACCCTTGGATTGGTCACCCCTGACTACTGTCGCAACGGTAGGGATCCAATCCAGTCTCGGTGAAAAATCCCGAACAGCCCAACCCTTTCCGTCCCCATCAGAATCCATCTCTCCCCTTCGCTTGTTCTCGAACTAGCACGCGCGATAAAGCCCGAAGCGATGCTGCGCGCCACCGCAGCCTCTTCGGCGACGGGGCTGCGCATCCCCTGCGCTCCTTCCCGCGTCCGGCGGTGGCGTGCCATGCCGTCTCCCTCCTTCGCCTCGGCCTTCGCCTCCGACACCGCCGACCAGGTCAAGCCCAAGCCGTGGCTTCTCGTCGGCCTTGGAAACCCTGGAAAGATGTACAACTGGACCCGCCACAATGTATGCTTCGATTTCCTAATTTTTCTTTTCAAATGTTGTCGTGGTTCTCGAGGTCAGTTCGTATTTTTTGCTGTTATTTGTGGAATTTTTGGATGTTTATTAGGGCTAGAACCATATGTCAGTTATTTGCATAGTTCTTGGACTAGTGGGGACGGGATTGTTGCTAAGGTTGGCATGGAAATAGTGTGAATTTAAATTGGGAACGCGTGTCTACTAATTTATTGAGGGAATTTGAGGGTTTCTTAGAAAGTTTGGAAGTAGTAGTTTGGAGTTGGTTTTCTGCTGTTATTAGTTAATATTTTGGATATTAGTTGATATCTTTCTTTGATAAGAGTCCTTTGCCTGTGAGTTCGCATCGTTCTTGCACTATTAGGGTTGGAATTGTTATTAAGATTGTCATGGCAGAAGTGCAGAACTGAATTGAGAGTGTGTGCGCGTGTGTGGGCTCTGAATCCTTGAGAAAATTCGAAGGTTTCTTGAGAGCAGCACTGGTGGATTTGTTTTCATGGTGGAATTGTCTTGGAAACTGGATGATCAATCTGAACCTTATACAAACCCAAGGCAGCGGTTTTCACTGTGGAATTGTCTTGGAAATTGGATGATGAATCTGGAGAATTTGAAAGCCGCACTTGGGGTTCAAGAATGGTCTTTGTTGGTATCAAGTCTGGGAAAAGATCTAAGCAAAGTCAGGTTAACATCTCATTAGGTTATATACAAACACTAATTTTTAGATAGATTTGTTTTCTTTTTTGTCTTGAAAATTTTGGAAAACAACTTAACCCGGCCGTTTCGAATATTTATTCTTTAAGCACCATCATTACTTTTTTGGAGAGGTTTAGACTGCAGACATATTCTTTTACCTTTGAAGTTCTTCTTTGATATATTTAATGAATCATCATTCTTCATTTAATATGCCATGCTTCTTGAGGTCAGCTCCATATTTTATGGTATTAGTGGTCAGAATTTTTTTATTTTAAGCGGTTTTTTATATTTATTGCTTTTGATTTGCATGGTTCTTGCACTATTTGAGTTGGAGTTGATGCTAAGATTTTCACAAAAGAAGTGTGAAATTGAAGAATGTGTATATACTTATTCATTGAGGAAATTTGAGGGCTTCTTGGAAGATTTGGAAACATAAATTGGGAGTTGGTCCTCACAATGCGATTGTCTTGAAAACTGGATGAGGAATCAAGGCATTGTGCAAGCAGATCAAGAAAGGTCGTTTTTAGGATGAATTCTGGCAAAAGATCTGTGGAAACTCAAGGTTGCCCTCTCATTAGGTGGTAAACTTACTAATTTTTGGATGGCTATTATTTTTGCACAAAAATCTTGGAGAACATGAAAAAATTGGATTATTGAGTTTACATCCTATCAATATGCTTTTTAAAATAGAGCATCTATGGAATGCAACATGCCGTAAGCCGGGAAGAATGTTAAACACTGCTTTGGAAATTGATCTTCGTTTGGTTGGCCAAGAATACCTTGTTCAGGCCCAAGCTTGATCTACACTTTGTGACTTTGTCACTAGCTTTATTCCAACTTGTTTGCAGCTTTAACTTTTCTTGATCAACAAGAGTACAATGACAACATTTAAGTGATAATAGCTTTGGTGAAAGGTAATGGTTGACATTCAGTAGTCACTTGGTTAATGACAGATTTTGTGCTTATATTTTGGCTTTCAGCCTGGGCAGCAACTTAAAAATGCATTATGATAACCTTGTTGCCTTTTGCAAGCTTGCCAGGGATTCTTGGTTATCTGTCAAAAGGTTCGCTGAAATGGGATCTGTTCTTGTTAGTGACAAACCTGTTTCTTTAAGATGCTCAACCTTGATATGGCAAATGCCAAGCAGAATTTTCTTTTGGCTGTGGAGGCAACTGTAGCCTGACTTAGAGTGTTCTCTTCAAAATAATTGGTTTCTATTTTAAAATGCTGGCAAAAGTATGCAATCTGATGAGACCAGGTATCTGTCCAGATCATTACCACAATGCTTTTTGGATAACTAGCTTAACCGGGTGCTGAAAATTCATGTCAGACGGTCAACTTCATTTTGTAGTGCCTTAAGTGTCGTTCTTCATAGAGAAACACAAATCAATTTGAATTTTATTTGATTATGTGTACATTTTGCTTGTTTTTTGTGTTTATTTCCATATATGTGTGGTATGTTGCATCACATTATTCCAACACTTGCACTTGAAGCCTCTATAGAAAAGCAGATCTTACATCAATTTTTCTGATTGACCTACTCTCAGGTTGGTTTTGAGATGATAGATGCCATAGCTGAAGCTGAAGGGATATCTGTGAGCAATATGAAGTTTAAAGCAATGTTTGGAAAAGGTTCTTCATTTTACTAGTTTTTTTTTCTTATCATTAGTTCTGATGCTATTAACATTATTGGATAATAAAATTGCTAATGTTCAGAACATTGATTGCTTCTTTCTCAGTGCTGCCATATACTGGCAAATACTTTAGTAAATGTTGCTTGTTCATTATTGTTTTGTGGAGCAAGAAAATCAACATTCTTTGCAATTCTACAGAGCTTCTAGCATAGAAGACAATCGTCTAGATGTGTACTCCTAGCCAAAAATCCCTAATTTTCAAGACTGATGCATGCCCCTTGTTTAAATTTGTATGAGATGTGGGATAAAACCAAAATTGTACAGCGCCTTGAAAGTTAAAAGAAATTAAGCAACATATCTTGCAAGTTGGTGCAATCCACATTGTTCTTTTTTGATCTAGCATCACCTCCTGCCCTTCTCCATCTCCAAGTAGTAGGCTATCTGCTTGCATCTGTTAATAGTGCAATTGGTAATTTGCTATCTTCCTTGTCTACTCATCATTCTTGTCTGTAGTGGGTTGGGTGCTGATCTTGAAATTAAGAATCTTTTCCATTGAGTTTGCAAGTCCTCACAATCTCAATGTCAGAAATAACAAAGGATCATGAGTCCTTTGGTTATAGCAATGGAAGCAATTAGAGTCAAAGATGAAATGAGTCCATCTTAGATTGCGGGCATCAAGCCACCCTTCGTTTTGGTGTAAACAATGGGTTGATGCAATAGTTAGGTTGCTAGGATGAGCCATCCCATATATAGTGCAATTAGATGTAGGTGTATTTTGACCCTGAAGGCACCATCAAGACCTAATCTGTTGAAGTTTAATAATCAGAAACAAATTATTTGTTAACTATGAAATTTCTAGAGTTTATATTTTCTCATAGAGTAGGTTTTGAAGTGATCAGTGATAAGTGTGCTTCATTCTAAGAATTCTTTCCTCTATTTAGAACAATCAAAATTACATGCTTATATAGGCTTTTGTTCTTGCTTACTTGGATTCCAGCTCAAACTCCTATTTGACTCCTACTCAAACTCAAACTTTAATTGGTTTTTGGGCTTTGCTAATGACCTAATTACATGAATAAGATTGGGTTGTGATGAATCAATCCGATGTACTATAGTATTTGTAGGGCACTTATTTGGTATAATCATGTCATGTATGTTAGACTCATAAGGGGACTGAATCATATACTATTTGTTAAGTAGATAAAATATACGCCCAACTTGCGTTGAATTTGTTAAGCTTGTCAGGTTGTAGAGCCTTAGTAAAAATATTTATTAGTTGGTCTTTTGTTCTTAAATATTTTAGTTTGATATGTCAATTTTAAACCTTCTCTTTAACAATATATATATGTTCTTATATATGCTTAGTTCTTGCATAGAAGTTTGGATTATTTGAAATGTGAACGTGTCTCTTGGTTATCACAGAATAAAATTGTGGATTTTCTAATTGTAAATCCAAGTTCTTTTAATAAGATTCTTAACCATAATACTTCACATGTTGTCAATGCTATTATTTTATACTCAACTTCAACACTTGATTTAGCCACTATATTATAATTTTTGCTCTTTTATACAATTAGATTACCTCTAAATTGTACACAAATTCTTATGGTAAATCTTATATGATTTGGTGAATTAGGCCAATCAACATCTGACTATGTTATAAATTAATTTTATATCATGTTCCAAATTTGACATAAATTGAGTTTTAGTTTTAGTTAAGATCGGACCAAAATAGGTTTAGACGAAATCATCGACAAAATTATTATTTAACATTTGAGATTTAAATTTTTTTGAGATTAGACTTATGCAGATTTATTCGGCAAACCAAGTTCAAAATAGTTATTTTACATCTTGAGTTAAAACATAATTTAAAATAAAACTCTCAACTGAATGAGAGTGAGTTTTTTCAATAATAACTTAATCATCAAAATTTTCTCTAACCAAGTTAGAAGTATATTCGTATTCTTATTTCAATTTAAATAATATTAAACAATATGTATTCTTCAAATATGTTTGATTTTAATGATAAATTTATACTAGATGAAATTTTTACAATATATTCAAGTAATATAAGAAAAATATTTAAATTTTTAGGTTTTGAGAAGAAATATATAATTTAACAAGATTTAAAGAAGTTGTATGTAATTTTTTAAATTTAAAGGCGAAATACGTAATTTAATAAGATTCTAAGAAATTATATACAAATTTTTAAATTTGAAAGAGAAATATATAATTTGACTGAGAAATATGCAATTTGATAAGATTTTAAAGAGTTATATATGCAAATGACCTAAACATAAATAAACATATCATTCAAATAATAAGAATAAAAATATATATTATATTATTATGTAATTATATAATTTGATTATACTTTATAAATAATAATAATAATTTATAAAAAATTTTAAAAAATTATTGAGCTCTTGAGTCAAAGGTTTCATAAATAAACTTTAAAATATTATATAATAATAATAATAATAATAATAATATATTTAATTAAGCTCTCGAGTTGGAATTGAGCGAGCCAGATTTGGGAAAATGTGTTGAGCTTGAACTCAAAATTGAGCTTATTTTCTTAACAAACCAAGCTTGAGCAATTCGCTAGTATTGAGTTAAATTGACATCCATAAATACATACTTCTTTTGTTGTATTACTAGTCCATGTTTAGAATATGTCATTTCAAACCTTAGAAAATAGTGTATTGTTTCTTAGTCTTTGATTTCAAAGTTAATTCTCATGATCTCTTTTGAGTCTCCATATTTTTATTATATTATCTCTACAAATGATTATGTCATCTATATATACAAAGAAAATGATAATATCTTTTTTATTTTTCTTAGTGAAAAGAGAGTAATTGGCTTGGCTTCTATTAAACCCATATTCTGCCATGGCTATGCTAAATTCTCAAACCAAGCTCTTGAATATTATTTCAAGACATAAAATGCTTTTCTTAACTTGCAAACATGTCCTTTTGTACTTGTATTGGATTCTGAAAATTCTTTCTTATAAATCTCTTCATGAATTTCATTTTTAACATCAAGCTGACACATCTCTCAACTTCTATTGATTGCAAGTGACAAAATGGTATTCATCTTGGCTACTAGTGAAGAAGTTCCTAAGTAATCAATGGCTTGAGTTTGTGTATATCTTTTTACAACTAGTCTTGTCTTATATCTCTCAATAAATCCATCATCTTTATACCTTGTTGCATATACTAATTTACATCTTACAATATGTTTCACTTGATCTAGGAACCAACTCCCATGTACCATTCTTATGAAGAACTTTCATTTCACTCCTCATAGCTTCCTCCATCTACTATCTGCCAACGATTCTTGTATGGATTTTGGTATTTCTGTGGTCGATAGCTTCAAAGCAAATGATTTATGTGCAGGAGTCAATCAGTCATAGAAAACATATTTTGAAATAGAATGTTGGATGCAGACTCTTTCCCTTTTTTTAAGGCTATGGGTCAACCACTATCATCTTCTATCAACTGATATGTGCTGATTCTGTTTCTAGTCGAGGATTGGCTTCTGGTTTTTATTCTGATTCATATTCTTGTAGTTCTTGGACTGTTTCTTGTGTCTTTTATGTGACCTGACCTCTTTTGTTAAGATTCATCTTCTATTTTAGATTGTTGACCCTCCCTCTTTTCTTCTCTTGGTATACACAAGTATTTTCCTTTTATTGCTAGACTCAATAGGTAACAAGTCACTGGCCACAAGCAGAGGAACATCCTCTTTTATGCTCATCATGTTTCTACTGACTGCTTTCATAAGCATGAATGCACTGTTGCCAGTTGATACTGATGGTTATTTGATCCCATTTTCTTGAAGAATCTCCTCCCCTTAAATCACGTCAAAAACTGTCTTTCTTTATCACCTAATGATGGTTCAAGCATAATGATCAGCTAATTATTGTATAACTTACTCATCTACTTCAGTCAAATGTCAAACAAGTTGTAGTTTGTAACAGTTTGAGCATAACCATGAAGGTGTTCCTCCAGAACTTTATATGAGTTTTGTTTTGCGGCAGCAGACACTATTTTCTTTTTTTTGGGGCGTGTAGCCCATAGGCTGTATTGTCAACCTGCGCCTGATATCATAGTCTGTGAAAAGGTTGAACTCTTCTATCCAGGGTTGCATGTTTTGAAATGGTAATACCAGTTTTCCTTAACTTTTTGGCTTACAATGTAACAATGGCTATGCTGATTTGCTTGGTTATGCACTCTTAATCAAATCCTCGTTAGTTTTGTATCATTTTCAATTCTTTTTAACATGCTTATTTGTTGCTTTCCTGCACAGGTTACATTGGAGATGTCCCTCTCATGCTTGCTAAGCCACTAACTTTTATGAATGCAAGCGGTGAGTCTGTAAGTATGGATCACTTACCAATCTTCTTTGATGTCAGCTGGCATGTTTTATATAACATAAATCTGATTTTCTTCATGAAGGTTGGGGCACTTGTTAAATATTTCAACGTACCACTCAACCAAGTACTTTTGGTACATATTCAGCAACTTCTGCTCCAAAAGTTGTTGAGGAGATGGGCATCTCCTACTATTTCTCACTTTTTGGCTTTCTTGCAGGTTTATGATGACCTAGATTTGCCGTTTGCAAAATTGCGATTACTCCCTAAGGGTGGACACGGAGGCCACAATGGGTAACCTTCTATGAATCCTATTGAACTTTCCTTTTGTTTCACAAACATGTGTTAGGAAAAATCAAATTCAGAATGATTTTTCTCAATTGGCATAGCAGCAGTTGCTGACATTTAGCCTTGGCACACAAGCAGGAGTGATTTTGAGATTCATTTGGGGCTTCTTCAATATGATTGAAAATCTCCATTACAGTGTTAATATTCCATCATTGAACATGCTTCCTTTTTCATTTTAATTAGTAGTTTCAGTAGCTCAAAACTTTGAGCTTTCTTTTCTAGTTGGTCTTTTTATTCTATCATACCAATTCTTTAATTTTTTTTAATTTAAGTCATTAGAAACTCCAAGCCTTCTAGTTGATCATTTCTTTTTTCTATTATGCTGAATTTTTTTAAGTAGAATGCGAAGTGTGATCAACCATCTGAAAGGATCCCATGATTTTCCACGTCTCAAAATAGGTGAGCACTTTGAGACCCAGTTTGTAATTTTTATTCCGTACTTCCCATAACATTGTTTATTTTTTAAATGAAAAACAATTTGGCTGCTGATATTTCTCCAGGCATAGGTCGGCCACCAGGGAAAATGGATCCAGCAGATTTTGTGCTTCGACCATTTAACAAGAAAGAAAGGGAAGAGGTACACTTCTCCAACTCTTTTGCTGAGGCTTGTTTTTTCGAAAACGGTACCTGATAAGAGTCCCATTTCTGCATTATTCAAGTAGAAACTCTAGAATTTTTTTGTTGTTGCAGCTTGATTTCACTCTTCAGAAGGGATCAGAGGTGGTTAGGATTCTGCTGCTAGAGGGATTTAACAAAGCCGCAACTTTTGGTAACAGTGCGCAACCATCAGAGCTTATGAGCAGATTAAGTTGAATAGTTCTGCCACAATTTTGAATGACAGAGAGACCATTCATTGGGGAAGCAGATAATCCATTATTCATTGGGGATAATTATGTGTAGGTCCCTGCAATCTTTCAATATGGCCTGTTTCCCTGAAATCTCCAGATGTGTGGAGTCCATGAAATCATTTCATTTGCTTGGTCCCTGTGGTTAGCTTAAACCTTGACTTATATGTAATTAACCCTGTTTATTATTATTATTAACTTTTACCCGAATTTGCAGTTTGAAAGAAATCATTGGCAGTGGAGGGTTATGCTTTGCAGCAATTCTAGACTTTTATGCTCCCTAGCTAAAAAGTGAATTCATTCTTTACTGCTTCCTGTCTGTTTTCTTGAGATGCTAGTGAAGCAACAGGCTGGAACAATCGAGTCTGATTGTCAATTAAATTGAAATTAGAAAAGCAAAACAACTTAAAGTGAACTAGGAATGCAGGAGAGCCACAACACCTTGATTCCACAAAATCCTTTGCAATTATCCACCCATCCAAACAGGTATTAAAGTCTACTATCAAACTTGCAACCAACCCATTTGGAAAATCGCTCGGATTAAAATCCCATTACTGACCCACTATGCAACTTAACCACTAATCATGATTATTGCCTGATAATCACAATACAAATGGGCCCCTAAACACCATCTAGTGAAGCCATACAGCCGGCTGGACCTAATGGGCCTAGGCCAGTCTAGCCTGTTCACAAACCCCGAATAAGCAGATATAAAGAATGAAGGAAAGCACAAACAGATGCCAGCAAGTAGTAATTATATAACTTAATATTACAGATTGCTTGATGGTAACTCGCTAACCACATCCAACTTATGTGTGAGAACACACCCATGGAACAGTGCCCCCATAGCAGCCCTTCAATCTTACAGAAAATGCATGTTTGGAAACTGAGATTCCACTGTCGCAAAACAGCAGGACATGCTATAGTTGCACCTCACCGGGTGGCAATTTTCCACATGGCTAGCTGGCAAGTAGCAAGAGCTATTTGATTTGAGAGCACTCATACATGAATGCAAGCCATGCTGCAGGAGCCAGTTCTGGAATCAGGCAGCACTTCACTGTGTTTGCTAAGCAGAACACAAAAAGCTGCTCTAATGCGAGATGGGGCATCCAGATAGAACTGTTGCAAGAGACAAAATCATAGCACACGATTTATTGCAGTTTGTTACACTGAAGTAGGTCAGAATGCATCTGAAATCTCACCAAGCATATCAATGTATGAAAACTTCTCATGTGAGAACAATGACGAGGAGATTATAATCTTGCATTGTGAAAACACTAAATTATGTACTTCGATTAGAATCAAAATCACTTCAAAGATGTTTCAGAAATATTAATTGCTAACTCAGCTGGTTTTGAAGTAAAAGATGTTATAACAACCAGACCACTCGGAAATCTGAAATGCCTTCTATGCATCAATACGCTTATGAGGTTCTCAACGAATAAAATGTTGTGAAATATAGCAACTGTTTTGTAGGGCTATAAGCAACCTGAACTGAACAGAACTGTTTAGTTTCAGACTTAGAGATTCATCTTGAAATTCTCTACCTAAAAAAAAAAATGAGTTCAGTTCAAATTGGCATGCAATTCATTGTTTCTAACAATTGAAGTTAGAGTTCAACAATTACAAATGCAAATGATTTTTATGCAAAAGAGAGCCACAATATCAATTTATCATGTAAAACTACCTGTCTTTTCATTATTTGCAAAATACCACCCACCTTACAGATTTATTTACCTAAGAGATCCTGCTTTCAATAATCTTTTTTCTTGGTTTTTTGGGACTATAAAATACAACATTGTCCAATTTTCCCTACCTATTCCTTCTATCAATTTTCACTGATTTTATTTTTTTAATCGATAAATAGCTTATTCCTATTACTGTCTGGAGCCCTATATCTTTTTTCATGGTGTGACCTATAATAGTTCATGGTTAATGTTTCTAGCACCAGCATATCTTCCTCCTCATGATGTGTTTTCTCTTCCCAGAATAGTAAAATTAATACCAGGCTTAGTGTTATCTTGCCTTATCTTCTATAATGAGCCTGCATGGTGCAAACTCAACAGGACTGTCCCTTTGGCCCCCAACTAGCTTCAAGATGAAAGGATAGATGTTTATGGCACATCAGCATTAGTCAGGAAGAAGCAGGGATATGGAGGCATTGAAATATCATAATGAGATTCTAAAACCAAACAGTAAGTTTATTGGATATCACAATTGCTTCTCTTTTGCACAAAAGCAAATACTAAAGATTATCTCAACAAAAATCACGCTAAGGAATTGGGAAACCCTATATGTTATCTATAGATACAATTTTAAGGCAAAAATGAAACAAAAAGTTCTGAACTTCTACCTCTCAACACAAAGTATATTTATATGGTCCATTCATAACCTGAAATGTTCATTATGGATAAGTAATTCCTTTTTCAATTTTCAAGATATTTGCTTCACTGAACAATTATAAGTTAGGAATTTTACTGGAAATGACAAGTTACAGCAATGCCCCCAAAATGACATATCTCCAACCTAAGGTATACTACAGGCCAAACCAAATTAAGGACATTTGGGGAACATCAAAACATGAAGTTCCACATGTTTCATTTAAAATTTCCATTTTATAGCAGTTCAATACAACAGAAATAAAACTACCAAAAAACACAAGCAAACTAAGCCCAAGAACACATACATGCTCATTTAATGAATAGGCATATAAGCGATTAAAATATTTAAAAGGTCTGCGGTAACTATCATCTAATTCACACATATATAAATGAAACACAATTTTCTCAGTTAGTAGTTCAAGTAATGCATGCTGCAAGATTCTCAATTTTCCTTACACCTTCAACCCACAAGCTTCACTAGATGTCCAATTTATTCCTGCACTCTTATCAATTTTCTAGGGTTTGCCTATGAACTGAGCCATTCTGCTTCATTCCACATAGCTAGCATATATACATGTCTAATATTGCCACTTAGAGCACCTATTTCTAAACAGTAGTGACAGAATACATGCTTCCCACCATCCATGTAGCCAAAGTAAAAGTAATACCTTTAATCAATGGGTGTTCCGTTTGGAAGTCGAAGGCTTTGAGGTTGTTACCAACAATAAAAGATATCCATTGCTCTTGAACTCTGAGACAGGCTATAAAAAAGACTATCTTCGTGATGATTACAACTGTAAAACATTTTTCAGTTTAGCAACATTGTACCCTGAAAATGGAAAAATCAACAATTGAAGCAATCATACATGACATACCCTGCCTTGACAAATCCAATATGATGACCATGTTGATGTCAACACCTTCAAGTTCTGGCAAACTATAAACAGGATTTCCTTAATAAATTGAACAAACACAATGTAATAGGTCAACAAAGATAGAGAATCACAATAAGATTAACGTATATCTCATAGGCTAGTGTGTAAAAAGTTTGATCCAATCATATCAATTATGGTTAATGACCAATTGTGAATGCATAATCTGATACCGTGGAATAACAGCTTTGAACCTAAGTTGCCCAAGAATAAAGCAACAATAAACAATAAAACAACAACACATGCAATTTTAACCTTCTCTATCATCTTCTACATCCAGAACAACAAGATATCAATAATGATCTTATTTTAAACTTATCATCCACGTAATATGCCCCACTTCTTTGAAGGAAAAAAAAAGCTTTTTGCAGAGATAAAAATAAGGGTTGAAATACATATAAGTGGTTTAGTCTATCTAAAAACATATAAAAACTTTTTAAGACATTGATTACACCTTGTGCTTTGTACAATGAGGAAAATTTTGTCCAACAAGCACTAATTAAAACCACTTTTTGTGCATTGCACAAATCTTAAAATGCAATCAATCGCTAAAGAGTCAATAAATCTTTTAAAGAAAATTTAACGTTTGAATTACAATTTAAATCTAAAAATAGTTTCAAAAGATTTTTTTAAGGATATATACGAAATTTCATGATTTTCGGTCATCAAAACTAATTTATAAATGATGATGGAGAGCAGACATGGAGCATAAGAAGAAACTATCCCTACGCTAACCCCAGATGGAGTCCATGACAGCTTAATGAAACTGATCAACGGAATTCAATCCCAGTAATGCAAATACAACTAGAACAAAAAGGAAAAAATCAATTATATGTCAATGATTTATGCAGGTCTGTTCCACCAAAAAAGGGTAGGCATAATTTTAATGCCAACCATCCACCATGTTGTAGCAATGTTTACGTCCCGTGATTTAAATATGCATATCATGACATAGTTATTAGGCCAAAATGATGGCATAAGAAAAGGAAATTAAATGGACAAAAATAAAGACCCATGAGATGTTCATAGCTCAGGTGTAAAGTTTATAGCAAAACAGTTTTCAAAAATTGAACTTGCACATAAAAAGCATGATGGTTCCTATATACCAACTTACCATCACATGAAAAAGAACTGCCAATAACTTCAAGCAACAGAATACACAAAGATATTTCCTACAGTGAAGCACCAAAGTTTAGCAATAAAATGCCAAAAATATAAATTCTTCAAATTAAAGACAGGATCATCTTAAGGACAAGAAAAACTTTTAAGGGATTTGACTTGCCTTGACCTAGAATCAGCACAGAATTTGATGACAGAGGTACAATACTTTCAATCTTTTCTCCAGTGAATATTGCTTGGATAGCTAGAAAAACAATGGGAGAAGAACTGGCTCAAAAACTGAATTAAAATGATTTGGCGAGAATGTTATTCACCGAGCCATGAATTCAATAACACAATTTCATAGGCTACTGATAGAAAAATATGTATTGTGGGAATGCATTTTTAATTCTCTTGCAATAGTTATTCAAGCCTTGAATATGAATTTGGATTCTATGTTAAATATATAACCTGTCCTCTGGGCCTAGAATAGTTCTTAGTCAAGGAACTTTCAAGAGTTTTTACTAGCTGAAGAAAACAAGCAACCATAAGCTAAGTCTTCCAACCAACCAAATGGTAATTACATCAAGTAGCAGGCTCCTATGTCAATAAAAATTTGCCTTTGCCAATGGAGCTACCCATAATGCTCATTGTTAATTGTCGAATGCTCCTAAAATTTATGTGGCTCTCCTTGCTTAATGTTCATGTTGGCAGGTTATTCCAGACAATGTGATATTCAACTGACAATTAGTTTTTCTTTCTTTTTCTTTTTCTTCTTTTTCTTCCCATGTCAAACATAAAATATAAAAAGGGAACAAAACTTTTAACTCTCGTGGTCAGATACACAATAATTAAGGAATAGAATATCAGCAACCTGACATTTGAAATGCTGTTTCCTTATCATTGTCATCATTACTCTCTTCATCACCAAGTGACATCATGTGCAAAGAGTGTCTACCATCAGATATCCAAATAATTTGCTTTCCTGTAAATGGTAGCGAAAACAGTTAATAGGTTTGTTAAACTGATCACATAGTATGAAAAACGAAGGCCTACTTGCAGCAACATCAGGCAGAACAGCAAGCATTTGCACTTTCATATTGTGATCAAAACGCTTCACGTAAGCATCTTTGCTAGCCACAGTAAATTTGGCATTTGTTTCTGATGCCATAATACTATTGTGCAGGTTTACAAGATGCAGATAACCCTCAGAATCCAATACCAAAATCTTCTTTGTGTTCAAAGCATGAACCAAAACTGCTTTCAATGATGTTAATGATCTGATGCCACTTTCAGAATTATGGTCCTTCCTACACCTGATAAACACAAAAGATGAACCAAGGTCACCAGAATTCTGCCTTATTTTTGCAGTCCTGAGCTTACCTGCAAATATAATAAAAAATGAACAAAGAAATTATGACTAAGGCTAGTGTGGTCATTAGCATGTTCAATTTGACATGTGGAAATGCAAGGTGAAGTTTAAACAGAAGCAACTTATATCCAAACATACATAGCAAACCTTATGTCAAAATATGAAAGACCAATTAGTCTCTAACCACATTTATTAACTTTTGCCTCTTCATAAAGTTGGAGAAACCTAATGTTGGGCGGAATTTTTTGTGAAAAAACCATCAGTTAATCTAGATAAGTGCTCTGGATAATAGGTGAACCAACATCAATTTATAAAAGGGCATCAAATTTTTTGGACTAACTGGGAAGAGCAGTTCTGCACCTAATTAGATCAAGTCACTGGAGGTCAATATGGTATTCATGAAATAAATTAACTCTGGGTTATTCGTTCTTGCCCAGATTCTTGGATGTCCAACTAGCTCACTTGATACTGGACAGTAAGACAAATTAATTTGCCACAAAGGCTTTGGGCTATTGATTCTTGTCAGGACTATTAGAAGATATTCTTGTCTTGGTTATTGCATGGTTCCATCCTTGGTCATTGGCATTTCAAGAAGAAATTTCTTTGTGCATGATCTATGCAGATAATGTTGAAATAGTTGACATACCAAAGCACAAGTACAAAATTAGTACTTTGGGTACACAAGATAAAAACCAGGTCCCATTAGGTTTGTGACTAAGAACGTGATGATCATGAGATAGTATGACCACCAAATGGGCCCAAGATTTCAAACTATATACTACAGGTTTACTAAAAATAATACATATATGGCCAGGAAGTATCAAAAAATTAACACTTAAGTTTCTTCGGTCAATTATTCAAAATAATGACAAGATTGAGAATGATAAGGCCTTGAGAAGTGTGCCAGGAGTTTATGTACCCATGAGATCTGCTTAAAGCCCCTTCTGCACATGACATATGTTCTAGTTTGCACCCTTATTTCATTTGTTTCTTTTTGCATGGAAATTGCGCTATTATTAGAATATATGTAATATTTCAACCCATAATGGTGTACTAAAATCCGTCAGAAGATATCAAGATGCTTAGCCACATTTTAACACAGGTTAATTGAAAAAATTGTAACCAATATAAACTAATTCTTCATTTGATAAACTGGCTGCCAACTAAATTGGCAACCTCCTATTGGCAGATTTATAGACTGACCACACTGCCTCCCAGATCCGTGCCCACTGTCGATTTCAATATGCATTCTACAAATTATTTTCACATGTTAAAACTTACTACATAGTTTTCCAATTTATTAAGATTTTTACAATTGCAAACAGATTGAATGACTCAAGCAAGCAAAGGTTAAAAATAAGGACAAACCATAGTAATGCGTTATGTAAAAAAAATGACATGAACGAAGGGGATATAAAAAAGGAAACAGTTTAAATTGGGCTGATAAAGAAAGGTAATTTAATATGATTGATGAGATATAGCTTCTCTTGTGGAGGGTTCATACAGCACATGGCAAAAATGTTTGGAGCCAGCATAATGTAATGTTGTCATATAATGAGTGCACAATCAAGAGCAGTAATACCCAGTTTTTGTGTCAAGACTGTCAGAATGCATAAGCATTCCCTAGACATCAAATATGATTCTCTTACAGTCTTCCAAGCTATGGTTTGAACTTTAGATTAGCCATATAATATACTAACAAGAGCCATATAATGATTGCCACGTTATGATTTCAGGTATTGGAAAAACAAAGCTGTTTGGCTAGCCTATTTTTTAAACGTATAATAAGGTCAGGGAGGTAGTTTACAATTGTGAAAATGCTGAATGTTTCATGAGTATGGCCCGAAACTAAACTAAGATGGCAATTTCATCAGACCAGACAAAATGCTGACAACACGATGATGCATTGATGTACATTAACAATGGTATTATGTCAAGTTGTCTACCAAATCAACTTGTAACTTTGTCCTAGATTCCTCATAGATAAGTGTATCAATAAATTACCATTTCTTTATGTTTATTTATTTTAAAAAATTTATTTCTCAAAAATTACCAGCACAAAGTGCATTTTCATAGTTGTATTTTGTATATTATTTATCATATCAGGTATCATCAATTTTTATGCATTCATGTTTTGGAGGCATTGGCCAGTTTAGCTATTCCACTAGTTAAACCGGTTGGAAGTTGAAACGAGTCAGAAGATATTCATTTTGGTTAGGGTTGGACTAGATTAGGCTTAGCGCAGATTTCATCATATCAAGCAACTGACTTACTCTTGATAATTTTCACAGAATTTTTCTTATTCAGCAAAAGTTGGAGCAACTCAATGGCGGAAGATGATGGCCAGAAAATCCAAAAACCAGGCAAAATTTTACTATGGATTTCAATCTTTATTAAGACTTCAATATAAATAAGTTAAACTGCACTATTGGATGACATCTCTTAAATAGTGAAGGTTTAGAGGATAACCTACATGATGCAGAAATCAAGTTCTAGCCGAAAGCCAATTCAAGGTGCTCTATGTTTTTAATCTTTTATTACTAAACTGAAACAAACAGTTCTAGAGGCAGGCCAGAACTAGAAGGAAATCTTCAACCAAACTCACAGAGGATAAACAAGAAATGAGGCAAGGAGGTGCTGATGGGGCCCAGATCCTATTCCCTGCACTCCAAGAATTTGACTAGGTTCTTCAGCATATTATTCTGACGCCTAATATGACCTCCAAGATGTTTTTAGCTTCACAATACTTCCTCAATACCCAAAACCTCCTCAAAATTGTTAGAAGTAACACTAAATGCAACAGCTCATATAAATAATGTTCCTAATAATTGGCTAATGAACTGTTACTTTTCAGTAAGATTCAAAAAATTACATTCCTACATTTGAATTTTCTTCAAAACATAACAGAAAAATTGCTCATTTTGACAAATGAAACATATTTTACTTTTTTCCTTTTTTGGCCCCACCAAGAGCCATATATTAGCCCCCTGGATTTACAAAGTTACTAGTATAGACGATGCAATAGTAGTTTTCAGAGGAACTGGATCTCTGCAACAACTATATATGGGATCTATTAGATTATGAAGCCCTGACAAGAACATCCCTCCAGTGATGTACACTTTGGTATGTATCTCTTGACCATGGCATCAGGAAGAATTTATTTCAATTTAAGCAGAATTTATCGTGATTTTATGAAAACCTAGAAAGACATGACCCAATCACTCTAGTTTTATTTAATCATAACTACTATTCAAATCCTCAGTCATGTTTGTTGAATGAAAAGCCTGTTGCACCTAAGGGAAATCTCAAACTTTATGCCAAAAAGAATTGAAATAACTATATACATTCCAAATTTAACTGGAAACACCACTAACTTGTTCATGTCCAACTCAAAATAAAATGATTTTCCATCTATAGCACATTTATTCTAGAGTCTTTAACTTTTACCTGCCAGAGTTACATAAAGCCAACCAGACCATACATTACAAGAAAACCAAAACTAAGTAAACCTGAAGGCAAACCATATGGGAAACATACATTACAATAATATACCAAAGCTAATATGTGATTGTGTGCACAAAGAGACCTTGAGATGGTATATGAAAAGAAATATGTCCTCTGACAAACCCAAAAAAAGAACCACATTAACAAAATTCAATAAGAGGACAAGTATTATATGTGCCCTATGGTGCAAGGTAGCAAGCAAACAAGAGAAATGAAAGATAGGCATAGTAGCAAAAAGAAAAGTAAGTGATTTGCATCGTTTTCATATTGACCATAACTCAATGAGGGCAAACCAAATAAAAAGAATGACTTACAATGGCTACGCTCTCCATCATCCTTCTCGTCCCTTTCTGAAGCCCTAGCCTTATCATCTATGTTACTCTCAAGCCTTATTTCTCCAGAAGATTTGCTAGACGCAGTAGAGAAGACTCCAGTCTTAGCTTGAACCACCAACCCATTGGGGAGACCCTTCTTGTGAGAATCAGTAGCCTGATTCCCACCCATCCTTCTATTTCCCGAACCCTTCTCCTTCTCAATCTTCCTGCCTTTAATGAGGGGCCTCAGAGGGAAGACCCTAACCCCATCCACCTCCCCCAGCAGCAGAAACCCCAACGAAATCTCCAACGAATAGATCGGAAGGCAGCAATCTATCACCGCACACTTGTACAGAACCACGTCAACCCCGTCCAGATCCGCCGCTCTCCCGGCCAAAACCCAGATCTTGTTAGCCGACACAGAGTGGACGGCAAGAACATTGACAGACCCGGCAAGCCGGACACCGAACCCGTGATGGAGATCGAGCACGATGGAGTCTTTAGCGCGCTCTTGCTTGAAAGACAGGCGGGCAGGGGAGAACCTGGGGGCGGGGCTTCGGCGGAGGATCCAGGCGCGGAGGAGGAAAGCGGCGCCAGCGGCGTGGGGGGCAGCAGAGACGAAGAGGACACGGCCATAGGCGACAGCCGCTGGCGAGGGGAGGAGGCGGAGGAAGCAGGCGGAGGAGGAGATTGGGGGGATGGGGGTGGGAGCGGAGGCGGGAGGGGAGAAGAAGGGGGAAAAGGAATCGTATAGGAGGACGGAGGAGTCGGCGAGCATGAGGGCGAGGGAGGAGGAGTGGGGTTCGAAGAGGAGGGAGGAGATCGCCGGAGTGGAGGAGGAAGGGGGGAGGGGCTTGGGGAGGAGGTCGAGCTTGGAGGCCTGCACCTGCAGCATAACCGCCGGTGGTTAGATCGGACTCCGGTGGCGGCGGCGGTGGCGGTGTTCGGGATTCATCGCCGGAGGCGGAGGAGGAGGAGGTGAGGTGGGGTTTGCCTCGCGGAGATCGGAGAATTTGGGCGAACGGTGGTCAAGGGGGGTTGAATTGAATGGGACACGGAAATCGATGCCCGAAATCAAAGTAAAAACTCGGCCAAAACTTGTGGAAAATTTGTCAATGATCCACCGAATTTTTTTAAAATTACGACACGACCGCTCTTATTTTAAAAATTATCGTCCACTAATATTTTAAAAAATCAATAATATCATCATTAAAAAATTAAAATAAAAATGTATTGAAAAAATTAGGAAAATTTTTTATATACCACTACAAAATCATGATATTTCTCGTATATTTCTGTCAAAATTATAATTCTTTATATATTCCTAAAAACTAATCTTTTTTAATATTTTTGAAACATAATTTTTCAACGATATATAAAAACATATTTTTAGAGATAAAAATTATAATTTTACAAAAATATAAAAAAATTTCCCATAAAATCATAATATTATGATATGATACTTCATAATAAGCACAAAAATTCAAATATAAATAATTACAAATATAAAAAGTATAAAAGATAATATAGATGAAACTACAATAATATAATTAGGTATTATTTAGGATGAACATAAAATTCCAATTATAATTATAATTAGTTTTTGAAATACACATATTAAATGCATAAAATGAATGGCATTTAACCTCCGCCGCGCCGAGCAGATCTGGCCATTCCCGACAATGGCGAGACCCCAGCCGGCATCTAGAGCTTCGCCTGCGCCAGCGCCTGCGCCGGAGGTGGCGAATATGGGAGAGGAGCCGCGGCTTAGGGCTGGGCTGGAAAACGCGATCGTGATGGAGAGGCCGGATGTGAGGTGGGAGGATGTTGGCGGGCTTGATGGAGCCAAGCAGGCCTTGCGCGAAGCTTTCGTCTTGCCCTTCCAGTTCCCCAAGTTCTTTGCTGGTTGGTTCTGGGTCTCTAATACTTGTTTATTGTGCTTTATTTGTTTCTGTTCTTGTAGAATTCTCGGTTTTCATCTGAAGTGATTTGTCTTTTTGGGGAAATTAAAAAAACTATTTCATGCAATCAGGTATTCAACAAGAAGAGCTCAATGAATTGGACGAGCTTTACTACAATCAGCAATTCTGGCTTGATGTGGGTTGTTTATTCTGAATTTTGAGTGAACTTTTGAATCAAGAAGGTAGTAAACCATTTTGTCACCATGCGTCATTAGTTGAACATCTATTGCATCTCCACTTCTTTTGTCCTATTAATTGATATTAATTGACTTCGGATTAGGGAGTGTTATATGGGAAATAATACAAAAACAATACTTTTCCAATTACTGAAGGATCAAGCAAGTTACAAAGTTAATGTTGGGATTCGCAGCGGAAGTTTTACGGATCACCTTGTTCTCAAACAACACAAAAAATGAGAAGTAATACAAGATAAAAGGAAATAACAAAATAAGATAACGGGAGATTCACTATCAATAAATAAAGGCTTTTACAAGAATTTATAAGAAGGACTTCACTCTTTCTTACTCAACTAAACTCTTTCTCCAAGGCTCGGCAACGCCTCCACCTTCAAAGAGAATCTCTAAGAGAGTACCACGAGGAACCACCACGAGAGACCACCGAGAAGCACTAGAAAGACCCACACACGAGAGCCAACACTCTCTCTCTTTCTCTTCTCTCTATTCTCTCTATTTCTCTCTCTCTATTTCTCTCTAGTTCAACTTCTATACTACGCCACACATAAGTGCTATATATTATAGTATATTTATAGACTCTTATTAGGCCTCAGTTTTACACAATTACAACTCCTAATAATATAAATCTAAATCCAACCTTGAATTTCTACTTTAACTCAAACTCTAATTAGAGTTAAGACATCTAAAATTCAACGGTTAACTACAGATTATCTGAATGGCATAACAGAGAATCATAGCTGTGTGTACTCAAGTGCATGGCTATGATACTCCGTGATATTACTCAAACTGCCCAGTGACCAACAATCAGGCTTTTTTTATATATTTATAGCCACATATAATGCCTAGTCGCATTTTTTCAAAATAAAAGTAGATTACACAGAGAATTATATTTAATGGTGTCGCTTGAATATGCATGACTCAACCTCTGAGTTTATTTTCTTGATTGATGTCTAGCTCGTTGTTTTCATCTAGTGAACAGTTGTCGTTACGATCAATATTTTCTACATTTCATAGTCTCTTTCCCTGACGGCTTCGGAGGCGCCATGGCGCGCACGGTGAGAGCCCTTCGGGAGGAGAGAGTGAGAAAAGAAAACGAAGTCGGAGAGGGGGAGAAGAGAGGAAGGAAGAAGGATGAAAGGTGGGGTTTGTAAGGGGGCAATGGTGGGAAGCGAGAGATGGAGAGGGACGGAGATGTGGCGGTCGCCATCGGAGGAGCGAGTGAGGAGAAAGATGATGGGTTTATCGGCAGTAGCCTCCCGTGAGCTACATTAGAAAAACAATAAAAATAACGGTGAATTGCATATAATTTTTCAAAATCTTAACTTTTTTTTAAATAAATTTTTTTTTACAAATTTATCAAATTATATATATATTTTACAAATTTAAAAAATTACATATAATTTTGTGAACATTTTTAAAATTACATAATTCTTCTTAAAATTTAAAACATTATAATTTTTCTTGGATTACTTGTTATATTGAAAAAATATTTTTGAATATAAATTAATCATTACAATCAATAATATCTATAAAATATATATTGTTTCACAATATTTAAATTGAAGTAAAAAAATAAAATTACTTATGATCATGTGTTGATTAATGTAATAGAGAATATGAATAAAAACTAACTTTAATTTTAATTTACGTCGAGTTTCAAATATAATCTAAATTGAGGTCCAGTTCTAATTAAGATCGGGCTGAAACAAGTTTAAATCATATCATAACAAAATTATCGTTTTTACAGTTTGAATTTTAATTTAATTCGAGATCAGACTAAATTGATTTAAACCAACTAATGGCAAAATAGGAATTTTACATTTTAGGTTAAAATTTAATACAAGTTACATTTTAGGTTAAAATTTAATGCGAGATAAACCTTTCAACCAAATAAAAAGGGAA
The DNA here is from genome assembly GCA_005019695.1 of Trichopus zeylanicus subsp. travancoricus. Lineage (NCBI taxonomy): Eukaryota > Viridiplantae > Streptophyta > Magnoliopsida > Dioscoreales > Dioscoreaceae > Trichopus > Trichopus zeylanicus. Next base: position 267,539 of record RXID01014761.1, read on the forward strand.
TTTTTTGTAATAATGATATAACTATGAAAGTCTTTTTTAACTAAGTTTGAAGTATCTTTATATTTTTACTTCAGTTTGAATGACAATCAAAATATTCTAGATACTAATGATAAATATATACATGATAAAAAATTTACAATATATTTAGTCATATAAAAAATTAATAATTGAATTTTGAGGATAAATATATAATTTTTAAAAAATTTTAATGAGTTATATGCAATATTTTAAATTTTAAGAAAAAAAATGTAATTTGACAAGATTTTAAAATTTTGTTATAATTTTTTAAATTTAAGGAAAAAATATGTAATTTAGTAAGATTTTAAGAAGTCATATATAATTAATCCTAAAAATCAAGATTATTTGCATATAACTCATTGTAAAGTTGGCTAATTGCCAATTGATAATTGCTAATTGCTAAATGAATGGAGCAATTTTGTGTGGATTTGGTTTTCGCTGTCCACCTTGTTCACAATATTGGTTTATAGCAAGATTTAAAATCTTGTCTGAAATCAAAACGTTTCAACCAAAATAGTTCGGTTTCGGTCGGTGCCGTAATGTATCAACTCAAATTATTTTGATTTAGGATTTTCGATGGCGGCAAGCACAGTGCGCAAGAAAATTGCGCGACGAGCGGTGCAAGCACAGAGCGAGCTGGAGATTGCGCAGTGGGCGTGGAGATTGCGCGAGGAGCTCGCTCAACGAGCTCATGCCGTCACCCCACCTACGCCTTCGCGCCAACTTTGTGTTCGAGCCCGCGCCCTCATGCCAGCTTCTGGGGCCCACACCTGCGCGCATGCACGAGCAGGCTCGCCCCCTTGGCGCCTGTGCCGTTGTCGTCCTCGCACTCACACCTCCCACCCTTGCTGGACTGGCCCGCGCGCCAGCTCCCTCACCAGCCTCGCGCTTGCGCTCACACCCTCGCCACCTTGACTCTTGCTCCCGCAAGCTGGGGCTGGCCTGGCACCAACGCCTGTGCCATCGCTAGCTCGGCTCCGACGCCCTCACCGACCTGACCCTCGTGTCAGCACACTCGCGCCCTCGCCAGTCTTTGCCAGATATTGTTCATGTGCATGAGACTATTCACTTGACTATTCATTATTTTAAAATTTTTTAAACATATTATAATTTTTTAATTTTGAAGTTAAAAAATAATTAAAATAAAGTTAAATTTTGGTCAAAATATAATTAATAAATAAAAAATTATTTTGGTTGAAACTGAAATGCAAATGATTTTGATCGAAACACATTGATTTTTTTGTTCGCGTGTATGCATGGATGACCATTCCATCGAAACCAAAACAACAAAAAATTGTGTCGATCTCACTCCTATGTAAATCGCTGCGACAAGATCGCACATAGTTAGTTGTTCTAGCTCGTATGTCTATAAATATTCATTTAAATCGTTCAAATACTAAATTTGTAATTTCACATCTAAATGTTTCAAACTCAATTGATGATGATTATGATGATGATAATGATTTGTTGTATTACGTTATAATTAATAAATTAAGTATGTGTCAAATATATTTTAATAATAAGTTAAAATTTTTTATGTTAATTTTTAACTTTTAATCATATTCGTATTATTTCTTATATATATTTTATGTAATAATATATAAAAAATATACTATATCAGTGGTTAACTATCAAAATTAATTTTAATTAATTAAAATAATATTTAATATTTGTGGTAAAATTAATTATAATTTTTTTCATAATTTTTAAACTTTTATAAAAAATTCAAAATTTTATCGTATTTTTAATTTGAAATCAAAGTACAGTCAAAATATACTCAAACTCTGGTCGACACACAATTAACAACTAAAGAAAATCTTTCGGTTGAAACCGAAACAGTCGAAACGTATCGATTTCACTAGATGTCGAAACCGAAATTTAAAACCTTGGTTTATAGACTTGTATTGCTTTAAAGTTTGTTGCTAATTTTATATTATTCTCATATTTTGCCAAAAAAATAATTTGTTTGTTTTTTAGATAACTCCTCGATTTATTCACTACTAGTAATTAATTTAGGATATAAAATAATATTTATTTTTATGCTATATCTATTGTATATCTCGGAATGCTAGAAGTGATTATACTAAAAATGATTGAAACTAATTCACTTTTAGTGTTTAATCGAATAAAAGTAAATTAAAAAAATATAGTTATTTATATAAAAAATTAAATATAGATATATATATCTAATGACAAAATATTTATTTAATTTTTTATAAGGTTATTGATATTATTCTAATTTAAAATATTCTTAAATTGGCTTGTAGAAATCAGTTTGGATAAAAAAAAATTTGTTAAAGTAAAATTTAATTTATTTTTCACTTTGAAAATATTCAAAAGTGGATTGATTTTTGAAAAATTATTTATGAATAATCAAATAATAAAAGTAACAGGAAAATAATTACACATTCAATCATTTGTCTCTACTTTTTGGCAACCAAATAGCTCATTAGTTAAAACCATGGTTCGCGGTTTCGACTGGTCCCGAACCGAAACCCAATTTTTCGTTTCGGTTAGGGTTTACTGTTCATAGTTATTGTTCATCTTCGCCGGAGCGCGGGCGGGAACGCGTGCTGACGAGCGCGCGGGAGCGGGAGCTTGCCGGGCTCGAGCCCGGGCGGGGGCTAGCCGGGCTCGAGCGCGGGCAGGCGGGAGCTCGCCGGGGCCGGGGCCAGGGGGGGCAGGGGGCGGAGAGAGGAACTCGCGCTGGTTTCGTGTCCGAGCTCAAGGGCCATGCGCATTCGCTGGTTTGTCGGCACTCTATCACCTATCTCGCGCCCTCACCGACCTGACCCGTACTTCCGCAAGATGAAGCCGGCCTTACACTGAGGCCAACACTATCGCCAATTTGATTTCGGTGTCAGTATCGATTTCTGTCAAATACTGTTCACGTACATAATATTTTTTACGTAATTATTCATTATTTTAAAATTTTTTAAACATATTATAATTTTTTAATTTGAAGTTAAAAAATAATTGAAATAAAGTTAAATTTTAGTCAAAATATGATTTTCATTTTAGACATTCGATATATGATTATACTTCAGAACCGCTGCCACGAGATCGCGCAGAACTAGTTGTTCTGGCTCATATGTCTACAAATGCTCGTCCGGATCATCCAGGTACTGAATTTGTAGTTCCACACCCAGATGTTCCAAACTCAACTGATGATGATTATGATGATTAGTTGTATTATCTTAAAATTTATAAAATTATGTATGTGTGAAGTACATTTTAATGAAAAGTTAAATGTGCTTATGCTAATTTTAACTTTTAATCATATTCATGTTATTTCTTATATGTTTTTTTAATATACTAATATATATTAAAAGTAGACAATATCAGTGACTAACTATCAAAATTAATATTAATTAACTAAAATAATATTTAATATTATGGTAATATTAAATATAAATTCATTCCTAATTTTTCAAATTTTTCCAAATTTTTTTAAATATTTTATTATATTTTTAATTTGAAGTCAAAGTACAGTCAAAATATAGTCAAACTCTGGTCAACACCCAATTAATAATTTTAAAAAATCTTTCGGCCGAAACCGAAACGGCCGAAACTGAAACCGAAACGTATCGGTTTTGTTGGTCCCGAAACCGAAACCGAAACCGAAACGGTAAACCTTGGTTAAAACAATCATTTAAGCCATTGATTAATATAATTAAATAAAATATTATATTAAATGATATTAAGTTCGTTTGGTTTGCGATTATCGATCAGTAAATACGAGGATCGTGTTTTAAGTAGTCCCACTAATTTCAAGAATAATTTTAAATCTAATTGGAGAATTAGATTCCAAAAAACCTGAAATCTACTCCTAACAACACCCACAATTCAAGCGAACTTTGCGCGTGCATGTCACGTGTTTACTAACTTCCGTCCCAAACCGAGTGCCCTTCGGGAATTCGGCCGCTGCAAATACGGGGAAGACAGAAAATACGGCGGCCGCAGCGGAGCAGCAGCAATAGGAGGATGAGATGGGTAGGGAATGGAGAGGGACTGCGGCGGAGGGCGGTGATCGGAGCGGTGGGTGCCTTCGCGAAGACGATGACGTGCCTCCTCAACGACACCCATGTCCACAACCCCGACACCCTCCTCCGCCTTCTCCGATCCCGCCCCGCCGGCGTGCCTCTCCTTACCGTCAGCAACCACATGTCTACGTTAGACCTGTTCCTCCTTTTCTCGTTCTTCTTCTGATTTCGATCGCATACTAAATTTTGGTTCTGATTCATCAATCATAGCATTTGGAAGTCACAGATTGTTAGTTTTTATAGTGTTACATGGCAAAAAGGTTCATTTTCATGGATTCCTGGAGTAGATTTTGATTATGATTCGTCAATCATCCTATTTGGAAGTTACAATTTTTAGTTTCTGTAGCATTATTGAAAAAGGATTATTGTCACAGTAAACAAGCTTCTTATTCTTGTTCTTGTTCTCGTTTTTCTTGATATTTTTTCCTTAATGATGTTTGATGCTTTGCTCATCATGTTTCGCTTGAATGCAAGATGAGAACTAGCCCACGGAAGAAAGATGTTTACTTATATTTTATCTGAAACAGTTTGGATGACCCACTAATGTGGGGGTTCAAAGGTTTTCCGACAATGGATGCAAAGCTAGCTCGTTGGGTACTTGCGGCAGAGGACATTTGCTTCAAGAACAAGATTTTGTCCCATTTATTTCGGCTTGGTAAGCCATGTGATACTTGCTCTGGATGATATTTTATCTTTAAAGATGGAACTTTCATGACTTTTTTTGCCTATCTAATGGGTATTGTTAATCGACTTAGTTTTGGTTGCAGTTGCATTTACTCTCAACTATCTCTATACTGTTGAAATGCCTAGTTGACCATATGGAGAGTTTGAAATTATCCATCCTAACTATAGCTTGAGGAAAGGCTTGCTTGCCGTGATTGAACAAAAAGAACTACTTAAATATTTCTTAGTTTTAATAAATTGATTTTTGAAAATCAAAAGCAGTTATAGAGCTTGCATGACAAATTTTGTTCTGTTGAAATTCTCAGTCTTTTTAGACTTAATTCCAGCTTTAGGTGAATTTCTTGGAAAAAGGTACCACTTAAATTAGTTAATGTGCTGGGCCTGAACTTAAATGTTTTGAGCTTTGGGTGGAACTTGGATACAGAGAGCTTGAAAAAATAAAATAACCCTGCTCAAATTTTGCCTTGGCAGAAAATGCTCATAGAAATATTTCGATTTTGAAACATAGTTAAAATTCATTCCAGTTGGACCAGAATTTGACCAATCCAATCCAGCATGGCCCATTTACATCCAAACTTTTACTAACTTGATTATAATATAGAAAACTCGTGACATGCATTGCATACAATGTGTAACCACCTGTCCAGGAATAATTCACTTTCGCTATCTTTTTGTTTATTTTTTCTTGAAATTCTTGTGCAGGAGTGTTTCTGTCTCCACTTGACTTATTAGTATAGATATGTTGAGTGTTTGACATCTCTGAATCAAGTCTAGGTTGAACAAAGGTTCTCCGCTTATGAATCTGCTGAAAAAGATGTTATTTCTATTGCTATTTTCTGCCCTTATCTAATTGAATATTGTTTTCCTTGTGAGAAGAAAGGCATCTACCATCTTGAGATAACTGCCTAATCTGAATGAATCTCTCAATATCTATTTTTATTCAGCATCTTCGCACAACTACTTCCTTTTGAGGAATAATTGCTGGAGCCACTCAGTCATTGAATGTGGATTGATTATTTCTAGTTTTGCCTCAATAGCTAATTTTATGATCGCATTCCTTTTGATAAATTGATGTTTGCAGGAAAATGCATACCAATAACAAGGGGTTCTGGAATTTATCAGGAACATATGAATGAAGCTCTTAATGTTTTGACTAACGGAGACTGGGTAGGTCACTTTCATTTAAGTTTCAACTTTGATGTTTTTTACTTGGAAAAGTGTCCCAACAAATATTCTATTTGGGCAATGGCTGTACATATTTCTGAACTTATTTTTTACTTTCAAAGAAGTGCAGTTGCATACATTTCCAGAAGGAAAAATAAACCAGGAAGATGCTCCAATAAGACGTTTGAAATGGGGAACCGCCAGTCTCATTGTACGTTCACCCATAACACCAATAGTTCTGCCTATCATTCATTCAGGTTTTCAAAAGGTATATAGAAGTATATTTCTCTGTTCACTTCTTTGGACTTGGAAGCATATCACATCTGAAATCATGTTAAATGTTCTCATCCAAACAAAAATTAAATAATATGCCATAACTTGTTTTGTTGGCATTTTATTTTTGTTTGTTATTTTTCTCTCTTTATTCTGTAAGATATTTTACTGTGATAACTGAAAGCAGGGTTTTCTGCACATCGCCTCCTGTAAGTTTAAAATGATTGCACATACGCCTGTAATTAATTGGTATTCGCATGTATAACCCACAAGATTGTCATATGCAGGAAGAAAAAGTGGAAGTACAGGTTCAAATGGAGAATATAACAGGGATATACCATGTTTTATGGCATGTATAGGCAAATATCTATTTTGCTGATATAGACAATTTTGTGATTTTATTTTTGCATGGATCCACATAGCAAAAATTCTAAATCTATTGGATGGAAGGGGTTTGTTGATTGATCTTTTTTTTTTTTTTGTGTGTGTGTGTGTCTATTGAGACACAGGTAATGCCTGAGAAAGCATTCTTTGGTAGGAGGCCCCCTGTTCCGCTTTGCATGAAGGACATCAATATCATCATTGGTGAGCCTATCGAGTTTGATCTCCAGAGCTTGATACAGGCAGCCAGGACTATGCCACGTGAATCAGATTTTCGGAAGTCAGGGTGGCCTAGAGTTACTCCACATGGGCTTGATGAGGGAGCTCAACGGTGGCTCTACAAAAGCATCTCAGATAATATCCGAACCATGATGGAGAAGCTGCGAACTTTTGGCAAATCTCTTAAAAAATCAAAGGTATAATTCATGATTCTTCATTTTATTTGTTGAGTGTTCAACTCCAATTTGCGGTTTGCTCCTATTAGCACGTGTTTTATTAGATTTTTAATCCGTGATTATGGGGCTATTAGGGGTTCATCATTTTAAGATCCTACAGCAATGTGTAAGACTTTAGCAAAATATTTTTTTCCTGGAGATGGAACATTATTGTTGCATCCATATGGCTCCACATTTCATAATTAGTTCTACATAGCCAACTACTTGGAGCAAATTAGCACTCTTGTACTATTTATTTTTTCTTCTCTCTCTGCACACACCTGAGCAGGCAAATCAGCTTGTGCCATTGAGCTTCTATCATTTATGTTTTGAGCTTCAACACGTCAAAATTCTATTATTTTCTCAGATTTTTTTCAGCATATTGTATTGTGAATTCCTTCTCTATGATTGGAAATTGATGTGTTGTTCGGAATGTTGTGGACAGAATTGCTGTCGAACTTTGCCAAAAAAAAAAAGCATTGGCTAACTTCTTTTACATGTGCCAGCTTTTTTGTGGGCCTTTTCTTTTATGTTATCTCAGTGTTAATAGAATGCAGTATGTTGTGTTTAATCAAATATTTATTGTTAGGATTCAATATTTATTTTGATTCATGGATTTCAGCACAAGGTATTGCATTGGTAGCAACACCGCCAATTGAAAATGGTTTGTTTGAATCAGGTTCTATGTTAGGTTCCAAGGCACCGTTTGATTCGGGTTCGGGATTAATATTTTTCAGAATTATTTTTTTTACAAAATTAATATTTTTTTTTTATACCGTTATTAAATTAAATTATTTAAAAAATTAAATAGTTTTTCAAAATTTAAATTATTGTTGGGTTAATTTTAATAAAAAAATATTAGTTTATAAAAGCGATTTATTAATCTTGATTTTGATTTTGATCTTAATTTTAAATTAAACGGTGTTAAATTAATCTTGGCATTGCTTGTAGTCAAGCGGGGTTCATTGTCCTTGATGATATGTTCAAAGTTGATTTTTGAAATTTAGGTCCAAATAGGCCCTAAAAAACAAGAGTTCCAGCAAAAGGAAAAAAAGATTAAAAAAAGCAAGTATATGCAAGTACAGAAAGTAGCGAAATGTGAGTAGAAGGTGGTTCAGGGATAAATCAGTTTATGTTAAAAGCATGGTTCCGAGTTTCGGCCGAAACCGAAACGTTTTGGTCGAACTTGCGTCGAAACGGTATTTATCGTTTCGGTTTAGGGTTTCGTCGTCGCAGCAGAGGGCTTGGCGGCCGCGGGCGCGTGCGGGCGAGGGCGAGGGCGAGGGCGGCTACCGGCGACCGCCGACCGCTGGCGAGGGCGGGTGAGCACAGGGCGGCTGCATGCGACTGCGGGAGAGAGCGGGCGAGGGCGGCTGCGGGTGACTGCGGGCGAGGACGGCGTGCTCGGGCGGCCGGCAGGCTGCGCGGGGCGGGCACAGGGCGGTCGGGGCAGCCGCAGGGCGTGCGGGCCGGCCGCAGGGAGCGTGTAGTTTCTGCAGGGAGCGCAGGCCGTTGGCGGCGAGCGCAGGGACGTGCATGGCGAGCTCGGCGCGTGCATGGCGAGCGCAGCGCGCGTGGGGCGAGCTCAGCGCGTGCGGGGAGATCGCAGCGTGCGCGGGGCGAGCTCGGCGTGTGCGGGGCGACCGCAGCGCGCGCAGGGCTAACCGAGTGCGCCGGCGGCGAGCTCAGCATGCGCAGGGCGGGCACAAGGCAGTCGGGGCAGCCGCAGGGCTCGCGGGCCGGCCGTAGGGAGCGCAGGCCGTCGGCGGCGAGCGCAGGGCACGTGCATGGCGAGCTCGGCGCGCGCGGGGAGACCGCAGCGTGCGGCCGACGAGCTCCGCGAGCGTAGGGCGACCGCAGCGCGCGCAGGGCGAGTTGATTGCGCCGGCGGCGAGCTCAGCACCGCAGGTCGGCCGGCGATGATCGGTGCCCCCGCGATCACAACGCCATCATATTGATGAGTATGGTGATCAAGAAGATCAATCTCTCCAAGATCCACATCGGAATGTGGTTATAAGACGTGGATTTATATCATGTATGAAATGATATTTTCATCATTGTCTTAAATTGATATCTTATTGTAATTTTATGGCATTTAAATTTAATGTTTATATAGTTTATTTTATCGCATGATAATTTATCTATTTCGTTACGACAATTTATTGTAATCTTTTCTTTCTGACGTATTTTTTATTATCTATTTTATGTTCATAAATACTAACAATTATAAGATAATTATTTTTGAAATAGATAATGGCAAATCTGGATGATTATATTACAGTTCCAGACCAAGTGACACTGCAAGCAGGAAGAATAATTATGTCAATTCTTCGTCAAAAACTTATATTTTATCGTAGAATTATTCCACATTCGGCATATGATCTACTTGGACAAGCCTTAATTGAGCAGACATTACAAGACCGTGGAAGAGTCAATGATCAAATTTATCTGCCCTCTCAAAAAGGTTCACTTCATGCTATCAATCAGCGTCTTACCGCAATTTTCCCTGAGCACTTCGCACAGTGTGATATTTATTTTTCATGGGTTATTTGACCACTTTTACTATGTGTTGTCAATCATTATGATTATCATTTTCATTTTGGATCTTCGATGTATGGTTATACTCCAGAACCATTGCCACGAGATCACGCTGAGCTAGTTGTTCTGGCTCGTATGCCTACAAATGCTCGTCCGGATCATCCAGGTACTGAATTTGTAATTCCACACTCAGATGTTCCAAACTCAACCGATGATGACTACGATGATTAGTTGTATTATCTTAGACTTTATAAATTATGTATGTGTGAAATACATTTTAATGAAAAGTTAAATTTGCTTATGTTAATTTTAAAATTTTAATCATATTCATATTATTTCTTATATGTTTTTTTAATACACTAATATATATTAAAACTAGACAATATCAGTGACTAACTATCAAAATTAATTTTAATTAGCCTAAATATTATTTGAAATTATTGTAAAATTAAATATAAATTCATTCATAATTTTCCAAATTTTTTCAAATTTTTTCTAATATTTTATCGTATTTTTAATTTGAAGTTAAATTACAGTCAAAGTATAATCAAACTCTGGTCAACGCCCAATTAATAATTTAAAAAATTTTTTCGGCCGAAATCGAAACGGCCGAAACTGAAACCGAAACGGCCGAAACGTATCGGTTTCGGCCGGTCCCGAAATCGAAACCGAAACCGATACCCAAAACCTTGGTTAAAAGTAATTTATCTCACTGTAATCTAGAAATTTGGTGGATAAGTCTAAGAGATAATATTGATTATGTGGTTGTATGCGTCGAAGGGATAATATGTTCAGGTATTGATTAAAGTTTTAAGGGTTTATTTTAGAATGAATTTGGACATTACAATCTTAAAAAAATTAAAAATTTGAAATAATTTTTAAAGTTGTTTTGTTGGGACTTTGATCAAAATCGATAAGCTTTTAGGTCGAAACTTACAACCTTGATGTTGATGGCATTGTTATTCTAAATTAAAAAACTGGGCTTGGCATTTTCAGGATGGGGGCTTCATCGATAGCCTTGGACAAATTACTAAATCGGGCGTTGTTGGGGATCGGAGTAATATATTGTTCCTAACATTTGATTTGATAGACGATGTCTCTTAGAGAAAACAGATCCGTTGTAGTCTAGTTGGTTAGGATACTCGGCTCTCACCCGAGAGACCCGGGTTCGAATCCCGGCAACGGAAACTTATTTAATTTTTTTAAAATTTTACACAAAAAATAGTTTTTTAGCATTAACCGTTCACATTATGACATACTTTGTCATTGTCGATAGATAATATATATTTTATAAAAAATTACAAGAAACCACTTATAAAAAAATATTCAAAATTTTTTCATTCTTTAATTTTTTACCTATTAAATTAATATAAAAAAAATACCACAATGTGTTTAAAGCTCGTTTGGTTTGGTTTGGGACTAGCATCAGAATTAGCCCATTTCAAAATTATTTTATTATATAAAGTTAATATTATTTATTTTATACTGTTATTAACTTAAATTATTATAAAAAATTAAATAATTTTTCGAACTTTAAATTATTAAAGTATTAATTTTGATAAAAAAATATTAATTATAAAAGTAGTTTATTAATCTTAATTCTGATCTGAATCAAATGATGTCTATGTCTTTAAATACAAAAATATTCTAAAATTTGTGTTTTTTTTAAGCTCAAACGTTGTCTTCTTGATCACCAATGCCGCTAGTGTTTTTTGACTTCAAAATTTTCGCACGTTAATATTAATTTAATAAGTAAAAGAGGATAAAAAAATATTTTCGAATTATTTTATTTGATCATAATACAAATAATTTTATTAATATGGTGAAGTAATTTTTTTTTTAAAATATAAAATTATAATAATATAAACTCAGGTTGCATAATTTAGCGAAAGAATAAAATAAGCAATATTTTGAAGAATTGACTAGTCTCAAATGAAACGCTGCCCTACTTTTTCTTTGGCACATGGTTGGAATATCGGCTTGTCGATGGGAGGAGGTTTCCCAGATGCTGCGGAATGCGCACGCGTCTTGCCATCAAACCGAGACCATCCGCGCATTCACGAGACAGACCGGTAGTTACTAACACTAGCGCCGGGTCTTTCTTCGTCCTTCCCTCGCTTTCGAGTTTGCTATTTCTCTTATGCTCTCTGCCACCAAACCGTCAAAATTCGATCTCCTCGTCGCCATCGTCCTCGTCTTCTTACTTTATTTTTTCTTTTATTTTTATTCACTTTTTCCCCTTTTTTTTAATAGCAAGGGTCAAACCTGATGTCCGATGACCAACGCAAGCCCTACTTTTTGTTTGTTTGTTTTTTTTTTTTTTTTTTTTCTGTTCTCATTAATCCATGTTTTCTTGACCCTGCATGAACCCTAATCCTTTTTTATTGTCCGTTGAAGGGATTGAATTGATTTGCGAAAGTCGGGTGGCATAGTGTTCACGTCGTCTCACGTCATTACATGTGTGCAGACTCCGCGTATTATCTTATTCACAATTAAAAAGATATAATGATGGGCTATATCAATTACAAAATAATGCAAAATATAATACATAAATTATTTCGCCTTTTTTTTTTTTTAACCTCTGAGAAAAAAAATAATAAAAATTCCGAGTCAATAATCTCTTCAATCAAAGAATGAATCTGCGACTCAGAAGATAGAAACCATGGATTATGGAAATTTTGCAAATGACCCCTTTATTATAGTCTGAAACTGCGGATAATCTCTCTCTTGCTATGCAATACGCATTCGGAGAACAACAAAACTCGCGAGATCTTTTCATATAATTTCCGACAATTTGTAAGGAGTTAAATGCCAAAGGCCTGTATATTTGTTGGCGGTGCAATGAACCTAGGGAATTATGTGATTCCAAGTTAATGACATTTGAACGTGGACGGCGCAGATTTGATTGCGTGGCTGGTATGCTGCCGCAACGACTGAATTTGTCCTCTCTCCCAATTTCAACATTAATCAGCATTTATGAGTAGATAAAACGTAAAATTTAAATTATTAACCTGCATTTGTCAAAATTTCTTCCGAGTTCATTGCACGTGCCATAATTATTAGATGAGATACGAATCAAGCATCAGTCAACAACGTTTAGCTCAACTCCTCTATAAATGCTAATCCCCGCGACCACCCTCACCTCACCGGCCTCCATTTCCTCCTCCTCCTCCTCCTCCGCCACCCCCACCACCATCGCGACCCGCATAACCACCGGAGAGATGACTATGGACGTTCGCCGGCGACTCCCTTCCAAGTCCTCCGCCATTGTGGGCGATGCCACCGATCCTGTGAAGGCATCCGACGCCCTGCCGTCTGTTATCCGACACACCAACAAGCTCTTTTCCGCCGTCTTCATGGCGGCGCTCTACTTCCTCATGTCCAGTTGGAGGAACAAGGTCCGCAACTCCACCCCGCTCCACCTCCTCTCGCTCTCCGAGATCCTCGCCCTCGTCTCCTTCGTCGCCTCCTTCATCTACCTCTTCTCCTTCTTCGGCATCTCCTTCGTCCAGTCCGCCATCGCCTCCTCCGACGACGAGGACGACGAGGTTGTACCCATACCCGTCGACCCCCGCCACCGCTTCCCTGCTGCCACCGCCGCTGCCCCGCCCGCCCCATGCCCGCTTCTCGTTGAGAAATCGGACGTCAAAGTCCCGTCTTTCTCTGCTGACGTCGAGGACGAGGAGATCATAAAGTCGCTCGTCGCCGGGAAGACGCCGTCTTACATTCTGGAGTCGAAGCTCGGGGACTGCCGAAGAGCCGCCGGAGTGAGACGGGAGGCGCTGAAGAGGATCACCGGGAGGTCAATGGAGGGGCTGCCGCTGGACGGCTTCGACTACCAGTCCATCCTTGGCCAGTGCTGCGAGATGCCCATCGGCTTCGTGACCTTGCCTGTGGGAGTCGCCGGACCGCTGCTGCTAGATGGCTCCACATACTACATCCCCATGGCCACCACCGAGGGATGCTTGGTCGCCAGCACCAACCGCGGCTGCAAGGCCATCGCTGCCTCCGGGGGCGCCGAGAGCGTCGTCCTCCGCGATGGAATGACAAGAGCTCCGGCCGTCCGGTGCGGCACCGCCAAGCGCACCGCAGAGCTCAAGTTCTTTCTCGAGGACCCGGAGAACTCCGACACCATCGCCGCCATCTTCAACAAGTCGAGCAGATTCGCGAGGCTGCAGCGGATCCAGTGCGCGATGGCGGGTAAGAACCTGTACATGAGGTTCAGCTGCAGCACCGGCGACGCCATGGGGATGAACATGGTGTCCAAGGGCGTGCAGAACGTTCTCGACTTCCTGCCGGAGCACTTCCCTGACATGGAAATCATCAGCATCTCGGGCAACTTCTGCTCCGACAAGAAGCCAGCGGCCGTGAACTGGATCGAGGGCCGCGGCAAGTCCGTCGTCTGTGAGGCCATCATCAAGGAGGAGGTTGTCACTAAGGTGCTGAAGACAACCGTGGCGGCGCTGGTGGAACTCAACACTCTCAAGAACCTCGCGGGCTCAGCGGTGGCCGGTGCGCTGGGAGGGTTCAACGCGCACGCCGGGAACATCGTCTCCGCCATCTACATCGCCACCGGGCAGGACCCGGCGCAGAACGTCGAGAGCTCCCATTGCATCACGATGATGGAGGCAGTGAACGGCGGGCGCGATATCCATGTCTCGGTTACCATGCCGGCGGTGGAGGTCGGGACTGTCGGAGGCGGAACACAGCTGGCGGCGCAGGCTGCATGCCTGGACCTGTTGGGGGTGAAGGGTGCCAACAAGGAGAGCCCCGGGGCGAATGCAAGGCGGCTAGCGACCGTCGTTGCTGGTGGAGTGCTCGCCGGAGAGCTGTCACTGATGTCAGCGCTGGCGGCCGGGCATCTGGTGCAGAGCCACATGAAGTACAACAGATCAAGCAAGGAGGTTGCAGCGACTAACAAGACTTCATAGGTTGAGCTGCTGAAAAACATGGAATAATAAAATGTTTCGGTTTCAACAGGGTTTAAGACGAAGAAAAAGAAGAAGAACTGTAGGGTAGCTGCTCAGCCTCTCAACGTGTCTGCTGTTTCATGTATCTAATAATCATCAATATGATATGCATGGTTATTATAGATTTTTTGTTTTTTATTTTTTGGTAAAAAAGGGGGAAAAATCGTTTATTGTATCAAAGTGATTCAAGTCTTCATTATATATATCATTCTCATTAGATTTTATTCAAACTATAGAGGGAATAAACCAATTGGACTTCGACTTGACATCCGATCATTTCTTTTCTTGGAGGCTGGAGTTCAAATCCTGCTGGCGGTGGATTGTTAAGCATGATAAAATGGTTTAGTTTATAATTGAAAGCAAAAGAGTTCGATGGCACTTGGCTGATGATTTTAAATTCCTTTTTCAAGTTAAACATTTAGCAGATTAGATTCGGGTTGCAATTATTTGCAAATTCCAAATCTCACTGATTATGACTTGTTGCAGATTATTTTGATCCAAATTCCATGAAGAAAAAGGTACAAACTTGTATTTCCATCACAATCATGAAGAATAATCTGTGATTGAGAAAATTAAACGAAGATTATTATAAAATTGGTGTGCTACATCTGAATCAACACCTGTTCAACGTTTTCTGATTGGATCTCTCCTTCGGAGAACAATGTCATTCTTTCATTGGTTGGATTTCTCGTTGAATTCAAGCACAAACGGTAGCGAAGCGGGAGCCGGGAGGGCATCATGGCCCTGAACTCCTCAAAGCTAAGAACTCCGTCTTCGTCGAGGTCGAAGCGCCGGATCATGGCCGAGCACTCTTTGGCACTCTTCGTCTCCCCCAACCGGCCGAGAGCACGCCGGAGGCTCTTGGATGTGATGCAAGTCCTTCCCTCCATCTCATACGCTCCGAAGGCCGCCCTCAGATCCCGTCCTTCCTCCTCCTCGCCTCCGGCCTCCACCAGCGCCTCCAACTCCTCGAAGCCGAGCAGCCCGTCACCATCGGAGTCCGCCGAGTCCACCGCAGCCCTGGCGGCCTCGGGCGACAACGTAAACCCCGTGCAGCGGCGGAGCTCGCCAGCGGATATCTTCCCATTGCCGACCTCGTCGAAGTAGGAGAAGACGTTGGGGAGCCGAAAGAGTGTCGAACTGGAATAATATAGTGGGTCAGATATCAAATCATCTCAAAAGCCTAAGCTTATAGGATATGAACCTTTTTTCACTATATATATTGGACTCTATTTATCCAATATCTGATGTGGGACTGATTCATCATACTTGACATTATAACAATCTCCCCCTTCAGGTGTGATTTGACCACATCAATTTTAATACTCTTAATCAAAAACTCTTTTACTCAACCAGTTCCACCGTGTGACCCAAATCAATGGATTTTTTGTCTCATTCTTTTGAATTTTTAAGAGAAACTAACATGCGACTCAATTCAGTCGCACCATCACGGTAATTTCAGTCTTAAGAGTTTGCATAACTTCGAACCTGAAGCTCTGGTATCATTTGTTGGGGGAGCCGAAAGAGTGTCGAATTGAAATAATATAATGGGTCAGATACTAAACCATCCCAAAAGCCTAAGCTCATGAGATATAGGTCTTTTTTTCACTATATATATTGGACTCTATTTATTCAATATCTAATGTGAGACTGATTCATCACACTTGATATTATAACAAGAAAATTCTTGTGAAGCCCGCGGCGCATTCTCCTATGGATAGCGGGCTGGGGAGGGTGAGTTTCTTGGGAGAAAATGAGAGCATTTTGTGCAGACGGAGGAGGAAGGAACGTGATTCTGCTGCCATGGATGAGGAGATGGATGGAGGAGGAAGTGATATATATGAAGTTGAGGTGAGAAAGAAGGCCGGGAAAGAGGGCTGAAGCGGCGGGAAGATGACTGGTTTAGGCTGCTCCGTGGCGGTGTCTTTCTCCGTCAAAGCGGAGGCGGGATGTCGTTGTGGATGATCTAGATCAGGCTGGCTCGCCGCGAATTGTTTCCCTATGTCGGCCGCAGATGGTTTAGATCTGATTTTGGTTTCGGTTTGGGGTTGGAATAAATGTTTGGTTTAGGTTTGAATTGGTTTGAACTCTCATAATCTTGATAATTGATATTCAAAAGATATGGAAACATCATATTACAACTTAAAGAGAATTTAATATATAAAAAGTGATTAATTATTATAATTTATTTTTGGTGATTTGGTTGTCAATATCTTTTTGAATTTAATGGAAAATTTTTCATTGTGCTATTTTCGAATCTTTGAAACATAATTTATTTGATCTTATCTCAGCAGAATATGTCTTTGAACAATAAATTATGATAACTCGTTATACATATATTTATTAAATATGTATTCAAAATGGGGTTTAACGAGATTGAAAATCAATCTTGTTAAAACCGGTTAGACCGAACCGGATGCTTTTCCGGTTCAGTATCCGGTCCGGTTTTGCCAACATCGAAGAGAATGGGACACAGAAGTTTCTAGGGTTTATCGGGCCGGGCTGTCTTGGGCCTGACCAAGCCCAATTGCAATTTGAATTTAGGTTTTCCAGGCCGATTCGGTCCAGTCTTTTGGGCCTATTTATTTTTCCGTATTTTAAGCCTGAACCTGACCCGAAACCCTAAACTATCGAGCCCGAACCTGAAATTTCGGGCCCGTATTTGGGCCGCCCGAGCCCGTTGACAGCCCTAACTGTGGGAGAATCCAATTCGAATTTGTATTGTTGTCGAGATATTTGGGTATTAGTTATTACCGATACTTGCAGGCCGATCAGTAAAGTGGGGAGAGAGGAAGAAAAAAGAGAAAGAGGAAGATGGAGGAAGGAGCAGAGAAGGAAAGAAGGGTGTGCGTGACCGGAGCAGGAGGCTACGTGGCCTCATGGCTGGTGAAGCTTCTGCTCTCCCGTGGCTTCCATGTTCATGGCACCGTCAGAGATCCATGTAACTCCTCTTATCTATCATTTTTTCCCTTCTGTTTGAGTCTTATTCTGCTCGTTCCTCCCTTCAATTTGATTCTTTGATGTTGTGTTGGTGAAATTTGGGAGCGTGTTTGTATAATGAAGTGCGATTCTGTCTTGATGTTCTCATTTTTATTGGTTCATTTTGCATTGGATGAAGTACTTGGATCCTTGCGTTCGTTATGATTTAGGAAGAAATCAAGCGGATTTTATTGCTTATATAGTCAAAAAGTGATTCTTTGATGACATGCTGATGAACTTTGACAGCATATCTGCACATATGGCATGTGCTTAAATCTCAATGTGTTGACCACTTCATCGTATGGTTGAGCTCTTGATCTTTTCATTGATGATTAAATTTTTGGTAGAAATTAGAACTCTATGTTGTGGCTCGTTTTAGAGAATATTATTGGTGTTTGGTCGCAAGATTTCTCAATTTCAGTTGAATAAGTAAAATCTTATGGGAATGACTACTACATTGGTCAGAACAACGCCTTTTTTTATGATGTAGGAACAACGAAATTGATTTCCAACATGATATTTTTTTTATTGATCGTCGCAAAAACTTTTTTCTTGGATTTAAAAAGCAATTCTACCAAGGCGAAGTATTATTATCAACTAAACAGGTAACAAAACCTAGATTTTAGAGGTCAGATTCTCAAAATCTGTGAAAAGAGTTTGAACACCTCTTCAGCAAAGGATTAGAAATCAGATTCTAAAAAATAAAAAAATGTATTTATTTGGGAATTTGACCTGATGGAAACAATTGCTTTCAGCTGATGAGAAGTATGCGCATTTGAAGAAGCTCAAAAATGCCTCAGAGAAACTGCAACTCTTCAATGCGGATTTGCTCAACTATGATTCTATGGCTGCTGCAATTGCAGAATGTGAAGGGGTCTTCCATGTGGCAAGTCCTGTTCCTTCTACTAAGGTCCCCAACCCAGAGGCAAGTTTTTCATGCCATGATAATATTCATAAGAAATTGAAATTCAGCTGAAATATCAAGTCCACTTTTTTTCAAATTCATAATCTTTACCAATAGGTTCGATTGGCATCAAAGTGTTCATATGTTGTTAGCGGAAATTGTACAATTGATTCAGTACAATGATAAGGTGTAAACAACATATACTGTGGGAGTTTGCTCTTATCTGTTAACTATGGATTATTTTAGCATATTTTGCAAGGATTTACTCTATAGCTCGAAATTTACCCTGTACTATTGTATTTTCTATGTGGTTCATGCTGGAAGAATGTGCATTTGATAGATATTTCCATTATCTTAGTATCTGATTATTGTTAAACAGGTTGAAGTTGTATCTCCTGCGATAACGGGTACTTTGAATGTGCTCAAGGCTTGCCTTGAAGCGAAGGTCAAACAAGTCATTGCGGTGTCTTCAACATCAGCTGTTTTCATGAACCCAAGTTGGCCAAAAGAAAAACCTATGGATGAGAACTGTTGGTCAGACAAAGAGTATTGCAGAACAACTGAGGTATTCATACATAAATCTTACAATACTGTATTTTGTTATATTAAAGTGAAATAATGAAACAAGAAAAAAGGTTAGTTTGACTCCTGGAAGAAATGATAAAATAGATTTGCTGTTGGTGATGTCATGTAAAGCTAATTGAACAATTTATACAAGTATCTGCAGTGCTGCTTGGATTTCTAAATCTATTTCATATTCAAATAGAATCAATGAACTATGGAACCTCAAAAATGAATTGATTTGGAATTTTCACATATATGCCCCTTCAGAGTATTGGTTCGTGCATTCATATTGTGATGTTATAGCTGTAGGCAACACTAATTAAAAATTAAACAGGACAGCAACGAAAAGTGCTTTTGCTTATGTACCTCTCAAAATTTGCAACACACATAACTAGATTGTACCTTTGAAGTTTTCATGTTAACCATGGGTAGATAAGAGTGTGTGTGTGTGTGTATATATATGCAAGAATCCTAGTTCTGCTGGTTATGTATGCAAACTTGCCAACTTCGGACTTTGTTGAAGGCCTTTGTGATTGTATTAGTTTGTAAAAGCATTTATCATATTATCTCCTCTGTAAAGTCAAGTTTGCATTTTATTGTGACTGAGATAAGACTTGCACAAACTGGACCAAGATGATCTGTTCTACAACTGCAGAACTGGTATTACTATTCGAAGACAGTTGCTGAGGCTGAGGCACTTAAGTTTGCGGAGGAACATGGTCTTGACATTGTAACTGTTTGCCCATCGATGGTTATAGGCCCTTTGCTGCAAACCACTGTCAATGCCAGCAGCTTGTTTCTTTGCAATATTGTGACAGGTCTTTCTATCTACACTATAAATTTTCTTTTCAATTCGAGTTGTTTGTGAGATGTATGCATGGCATGAGTTAACAAATTTATCTTCTGTAGGACGCCGAGAGTCAATTGAGAATAGATTCTATCACATTGTGGATGTTCGAGATGTTGCCAATGTGCTGCTATTGTTATATGAGAAACCAGAAGCATCTGGGCGGTACATCTGCACATCTCACAGGATCAAGAGCCGCGAGCTGGTAGAAATGCTGAAGAGCATGTATCCTGACTACAAGTACACAAGCAAGTCTGTACAGCATCTACCTTTTCAGTTCCAATATGTAATATGAAAATTCCCTAACTGTTCTTGATATTGAGTCTTTGTGACGACAACAGGTTCACTGAGGCGACGAGTGAATACGAATTGGTTGCAGAGAAGTTAAAGAAGTTAGGTTGGAAAAGCCGGCCACTTCAAGAGACACTGGCTGATTCTATGGAATGTTACAAAGGGGCAGGTCTCTTGGAAGATTAGAGAAGCATGCTTCTCTTCAGATTAGACCTATTTGGTTGCTGCAGTATCTTGTTGTGAACAAGGTCTTGAAACTTTCATTGTGATGGTTGGAAACATGATCTAAGTGAAAGGATTCTGTCTTCTGGAAATCTTCAAAAATTACATTTGACTCCTTGAATTTTTTATAGTTTCGTATAGGCATACACATCTTGACCTGGCACTTAAATTTCAAATCATTGCTTGCCTTGCCCAAAAGAAAATCATAGATAAAAATGTCTGCTTTGAGCCCAGTTCAGTCGAATATTCACAGTTTTTGCTTAACATCGTTACATGAGACGAGAAATGCCTCATATGTCCCAATTCATATTACGGTGAATTACGATCATGTAAGTTAATTAATAGAGGATCCAACAAAATTTCAATGAGAATCTATGTATTTTACTCCCAATGGTTGATTTTTGATATTTTTTAATTCATGAATTAAGCTCCAAAACTTGCAAACCCTACCTTGTTGATTGATGTAGGTTGAAGACGATGAGGTTTTTTTTTTCACAAATTTGACTATTTTATAAATTTTTGTAGATTAAAAAGATATTTAGGAGGCGTTTCATGCAATTATAAGGATGTCAAGGGTTTTTTGGCAATTTAATATGTATTGTCATGGACGTGTATTCACGCCAACATTATGGAGTAAGTGAGAAAAAAAAAAAACCGGAAGAAAGAACGAGCAGGAAGAAGAAGATGGAGGAAGGAGGAGAGAAGGAAAAAAGAGTGTGCGGGACGGGAGCAGGAGGCTACGTGGCCTCATGGCTGGTGAAGCTTCTCCTCTCCCGTGGCTTCCATGTTCATGGCACCGTCAGATACCCTTGTCACTTTTCTTATCCCCTCCATTCCTCAGCTTCAACTCGTTTCTTTGTTGATAGGTAGACGATATTTGGGAGCATATTTGCATAATGGAATATGCTGCTATCTTGATGTTTTCATTCTTGTCAGTATTTATTTTGTATTGGATTGAGTAATGTAATCTTTGCAGTTCGTTAGAAGTTAGGAAGAAATCAATCGGTTTGCTTTGCTTATATAGGCGAAAAAGTGATTCTTCATATGTTGAATTTATAAATTTTCTTCCTGGAGTAGATCTTTTCTTGTTTGGTTGGTGTATTCGATTTCTTTCTCATTCAAATATGATTCTTTGTTGATGGGTTGATGAACTTCGGAAATATTTGCATACATAGCATGTGCTTCAGTCTTAATTTAGTCACCGGTTCATCCTGTTTTTTGAGCTCTTGCTTTTGTTATTGATGATTAAATTCTCAGCAGAAGTTAGATCACTGTATATGATTCATTTTAGACATCGGTCGCAGGGTTTCCTGGTTCCAGTTTTATCTCTCCAGACAAGTAAAATCCTGTGGGCATGACAACTACATGGTGATGAGAACAATGCCTTGTTTATGCTATAGGAGTGAGGAAATTGATTTCTAAAAATGGTTTTAATTTATCTTTGCAAGAACATGGTTTGTTGGATTTAAAAAGCCTTTCTATTGAACAAAGTATTATTTCAATTAAACAAGTGAAGAAACCTAGACTTTCGAGATTGGAATATCAAAACCAGTTAAAACAGTTCAAACACCTTTTTAGCACTCGATTAGGTTTTAGTTTCTAAGAAAAGAAGATAGAAGTACTTTGTTTCACAATCTATGGGAATTTTGCTGATGAAAATAATTGCTTTCAGCTCATGAGAAGTAGGCACATCCGAAGAAGCTCGAAAATGCCTTGGAGAAACTTCCAACTCTTTGAGGCAGATTTGCTCGACTATGATTCTATGGCTGCTGCAATTGCAGGATGTGAAGGATCTTCCATGTGGCCTCCCCTGTTCCTTCTACCAAAGTCCCAATCCAGAGGCAAAGTTTTTTTTTTTTTTTTTTTTTTGGTGAAATCTAGTGGCAAATTTATCATGCCATGATAACATTCATAAGAATTTGAAATGCAGGTGAAATATCAAGTAAATATTTTAATATTTGATAATAGTTTTGGTTAGCATTAAACTATGCACTTGTTATTGGCTGTAAGTTGTACAATTTGTTTAGTACAATGTCAAAGGCACAAGCAGACACAATAATTGTGTCCACAACATATACTGCAGGAGTTCGCTGCTTTTTGTTATGTACCAATTATTTTAGCTGATTTTCAGAAGTTTGTTCTAGAGCTTGAATTTTCACTGTCTACAATGGTATTTTTATGTGGTTTATGCCAGAGGAACTTTCATTTGATAGATATTTTCCATAATCTTAGTCTCTTATTGTTATCAAACAGGCCAAAATTGTATCTCCTGCGGTGATGAGTACTCTGAATGTGCTCAAGGCTTGCCTTGCAGCGAAAGTTAAATGAGCCACTGTGGTATCTTCAGATGCAGCTGTTTATATGAACTCAAGTTGACCACAAGGAAAGCCTAAGGATGAGGACTGTTGGTCAGATGATGAGTATGGCAGAACAACTGAGGTATTCATAGATAAATCTTTCAATAGACTGTGTTTTGTGAGATTAAAGTGATAAATAAATGAAGAAAATAAGAAAGAAAAAAAGAAATTTGGCTATTAGGAGAATTTTAAAAAAAAAACATTTGCTGCTGGTGATGGCATGTAAAGCTAATTAAACAATTTATACAAGTATCCGCAATGCTGCTTGGATCAATAAACCTATTTCATATATAATCAATATTGACTGTAGAAGCTCCAAAATAAGTCAAGTTTGGAATCTTCGCGTACCATTGCATACATATGGTGAGGTTAAAGCTGCAGGCAACACCAGTAAAAAATTAAACACGATCTTGAGCGAAGACCAATTTGCGCTTTTGCTTGTGTACTCTCAATTCTCAAAATTTGCAAATACGCAACCGAATTGTAGGTTCGGAGTTTTCATGTTAACCATGGGTTTAACCATGAGTGGATAACTGTTAAGGGCTTCACGCAGCAAGGGCATGCATATGCAGGAATTCTAGGTTTTCTTTTTTGAGAAAAATGCAAGAATCCAAGCTGCTGGTTATGTACGCGTGCAAATAAGCCAGCTTCGGACTTTGTTCAAGGCCTCTGTAATTGTATTAGTTTGTGAAAGCCTTATATCATAATATCTTCTATTTCCGAGGTAAGAATCAGCCAAACTGGACCACGATGATCTTCTACAATTTCAGAACTGGTATTTCTATTTGAAGACAGTGGTCGAGGACGAGGTACTCAGGTTTGCAGAGGAGCACCGCCTCAACTTTGTAACTGTTTGTCCGATGATGGTTATCGGAGCTTTGCTGTGGACTACTGTCAATGCCGGCAGCTTGTTTATTCTGAATGTTGTGGAACGTCTTTTCCTCCACACCCTACTGCAAATTTTCTTTTCAGTTCAAATAGTTCGCAAGATGTAAATGTGTGAATTGCACAACAAATGTGTCTTATGTAGGACGGCGGGCGTCTACTTGAGAACAGATTCTATCACATTGTGGATGTTTGAGAAGTCGCTGGTGCGCTGCTATTGAAATATGAGAGACCAGAAGCATCCGGACGGTACATCTGCATGTCTCAAGAGGATCCAGAGCCACGACATGGTTGAAATGCTGAAGAGCATGTATCATGACTACAAGTGCGCGAACAAGTCCGTACTGCAGCGACCTTTTCAGTTTTGACACGACTCTCATACTGTTCTTGATCTTTGAGTCGATGTGATGACAACTGGTACACCGAGGCGACAAGGGAAAACCAGCGGATAAGCTGAAGAAGCTAGGTTGGAAAAGTTGGGTGCTTCGAGAGACCCTGGCTGATTCTATCAAATGTTACAAAGAGGCAGGTCTCTTGGATGATTAGAGAAGCATGCATCCCTTCAGATGATACCTATTTGACTGCTACAGTAGTCACTTAAAAACATCTTCTTGTGATTTATATGAAAGTTTGATTAGCTTATACCTTGTGGTTCTGGATTAGCTTCGAATTTTACATCTTACTCCCTGAGTTTTAGGATCCTGACTACTTGATATTACAATCGTATATTACGGTACAAACATTTTGATTACAATACCAAATCCTGTACAGATTTTAATACTTTATTATAACTTCTGGCTCTTCTTGGATTTGCACTACTGGCTAATGGCAATGCAGTGCAATAAATTTTGGAAATTTCCTTCAGCTGCTAAAAAATCTGACAGTTAAAAATACACAATGTTAAAAAAAGAACCATCGTAACAATAAAGCAGTGTTATCATATTTGATTAACATAACACAAATTGTGTGTAAATTTTATCTAATCCCTGCCACCCGTAAGCATAGCTTATATGTACTATAAGCATTGGCCTGGTCAAAACTGAATTATATTAAAATGGGCAGAAAAGAGACGAATGAGCATACGTGATTACATATTATCACAATCTAAAGATTATTGGACCTATGGATGATTGGAATAGATCGCAGAGAACACGCTGTACCTCGCCTGAGCTATGTTCACAATGCACAAGATCAATTAAAAAAGGGAAAAACCGTGGCAAGTTTTCATTGAATGACTTGCTCTCCAAGCCATTTAACACCTTCAGAGTCAACACAGCCAGAGAAGTCCGAGCTGCCAACTCCTCTTTCTTGGCTGAGTTCAAAGGAAGGACCCAATGCAGGGGTGGGCTGTTACTCGGAAGCTGTTGCGCAGCTTCATATCCTGCACAATTCAGGTACAATTGTAGTACCTTCTCGCAGACTCCGATCAACTGGGATTCAATGTTCATCTCTTCTGACAGAGATGGTTTGTCGTCATGGATTGCTTGCAGCAGCTTGAGGTAGTTCTGGTAAGATTCGTTCTCAAAATGAACAATGGGAGGGTCAGATATCTCCAGAATGGAGCATGCCTTTTGCAGTTGGGTTTGGAGAGTAGGTTCGCCTCGTACTTCACTTGCATGTGATGCTATGGTCAAAAGAATATCTAAGAGGATACTGATATGGGCTGCTGCAAAGAATTTCTCATGCACCTCGTACAATTTCATAATGGCCTGAAAAAGAGAAAAAGGAGATCTATGATATTAACAGCCAGACTAAATCTGAAATCATACAGCTGAATTTTGTTGAATTGTGAAATTAGATACTGAGAATTTAATGCATAACATGAGGCTGATCAGGTCCCTTCAGTTCCATTCCCGTACATGTGTAGATGCTAACAAATTTTGTCATCAAGATAGAATACAATCATCTTAGGACAAGTTCATATTCACAACAACACCAAAATCCGAGTCCCTCAATATCCATGATTACTGCATGAATTCAAAGAATCAAATCAAAAGCCATGTACACGGTTAATGATTAGATTGAATCCTCCCTGGCATGCAGAAGGGATGGGCTTGTACAAAACCCATCTCTATTAGTATGAGATAACCAAGATTGTTTCAGAAAGAATTCTTTTTTTTGGGTCCAACTACAAAACAAGCATCAGAGAATCTCTATTTATCTATCAAGAAGTATCTGCACACTGTAAAGGTGTGTTTTGTTACCCATTCATCCACTTTTAGCATTCGGTTTTGGTTATCTTTGAAATTCTAAAATCCAAAAAACTATGACTTTGCAAACCAATTGAAACCAGAGTTTCTTGTAAATCCAGGCTTTGAAAAACCCATTCCTTAAGTAGGCATGTTTCTCCCATCAGGTAGATGTGAGGCCTACAAAAATAAACTTGCTAAAACTGACCCAACTCAACCTTAACCATTTGAAGTTATTAATATTGGATTACAAAAAAAATGCAAGCAAACACATCCTAAAAGCAGTTTATACTACACACAATGAAAGAGAATAGACGAAAAAGCTGAGTACCTGTACAATCAGGAGTTCCACAGCAATATGGCCTTTCATTCTGACAACAACATATGACATTGTTTCCATATTAGCTTCCTCTTCATCATTATTCATGACTTCATTTTCAGAATATTGCTCAGAATCAGAATGAGCTTGATTATTGTCTGGAATTTCAATCCCATGCATGGTTTGTTTAATTCTTGAAAACTCTGTCAGTGTCAACAGTACTGCTTCTTTTAAAGGAAGAAGGATCTCTGTCCATTCAGCTTCTGAGAATTCATTTCCCAGTTTCCCTGTCAAAAGAAGCAAAGAAGCGATGCCTGTGCTAGCATACTTATGATATGGACTTCTTAGGAGACTAGTGAGGATAACAACCATGCTCGTCAATTGTGGCCGAACCACATCAAAAAATTTTACAAACAACTCAACTAAATATTGTGCTGCCACAGCATCAGTCTCAAAACTCCAAGAATCTTCCTCAACTTGTGCAAATCTTTTACCTGGCAAAATCTGACCATTTTGGGAATAACGTACAGTGCTAAATATAGGGTAAATTACAGATTTGAAAATATTTGCCCAAAAACTTCTCGAGAAGAGGTGCCCATGATCCTTTAGAATGTTGAAAAGCACTTCCAATGAACCTTTCCTTATAGTTTCCCTGGTATCAGAAGTCAATTTTGATAAACCTGAAATATTCAATATGTTTAATATACTCAATACAGTAATTTACACATAAGATGGCATCTGCAGAAAATTGTAATTAAGCCGTATACCAGCAAGTAAAGGAACCCAAAATTGGATGTGGTAATCTTTGTCAGTAGCAGCAGCACCATGTAAAACAACTCCGTTTACTACTGAATGCGACTCAATATTCTTGTCAGAGCATACTAGCCCTTCAGCAAGTTTAACAGCACAGAATCGAAGAAATGCAATAGCATTGAGACTAGCATCATTGTTGAATCTACTGTTTGTGAATGTGATCAGGCACCTAACACAGTCAGTGAAAGTTGTGGTCTCTGTCTCAGTTATATAGGGAAAATAATCTCGAACAATTTTTTCCATTGTCTCAAATGCCAGCCGAACAATGTTCCTCCGTTCATCAGCAGCAGCAGTTGTGAAAACCTAGAAATGGCAAAAACTAACAAGATTTAGTAATATGAATGACAAGACCAAAATTAACAAGGCATGATGTTGACTAGTACAGACAAAACCTAGCTTCTTGATGTAGCTTAGTGTCTTGAGTAATTACAAAGGAACAGAAAATGCAAATTAAAACAACTGTTAAATAGCTATGGAAGGCAACATACCATGAAAACACTCTTCCAGCCAGACTTCACATTATTAACACGACTCAAGACCATCTGAGAAATACATCGAACAATTAATTCCCTAATCTCAGCTGAATTGCTTTTCTTCATTACAATTACAAACGGTCGTAAAAACTCATTCTGGAAGTTATAGTTTGCTAGCTCTTCTCTTTCCAGAAATTTCATAGCCAACTGTCTTAGTGAATCCATAACAAATATTGCAACTGAAAGATTTTCAGATAAACCAACAGAAACAAAGAAATCAGAAAGAACATTCCATATGCGAGACCACACCAATCTAATGCGGTTCATATTGTAATGCCTGCAACACAATCAACATAGGGATCAACCATTAGGTTTCTCATTTTCCATCCAGATTCAAATTCTACAATATGCTAGTACACACCATTGGAAAGTACACTTACGCAATTTCAACTATTTTTGTGAGGCAGAAAATGCGAGGATCTGTAGGAGACTGCAACTCAGTTATGGAAACCTTGCAAAGAGCCTTCACAAAAGCAACTATTGCATCACTATTCAACCTTTGGCTGTGCGCAAAGATGTGGTTCAGTTCAAAACTGCCAATCTGATCTAAAAGATTTAAGTTTGATAGGAAGTTATTAATCTGTTCTGGTGTGACAAGCCCAGAAGCAGGAACTCCAAGTGCAGCACTATCATAAGAACCTCCTCGTACAACGGCCATTACTGCTGGATTTGAAAGGGCATTTCCCTTTCTCTTTGACAATGGAATTGCAGGTGACTTCTGTGATTTTTCTTCAGCTTCAGTCAGAGGTACATTCAAGAAGGAAGCATCAGGAGGAGCGCCCTCTCCTAGCAGGTGCAAATGCTCAAACCGTGAAAGGCAGGTTAATATATGCTCCCATGATTCATGAAGATAATTTCCATCTTCAATAGCAATGGATATTATAGCCTACAAGGTGGAAAAAATTCAGGCCATTTTCTGAAAAAGAAAAACAGACAAATAGCTGAAAAAAATTTCACCTCAAAGCCAAACAACAGATAATGGATATGAAAATATGGATAGGACCTGGTAAACAGAAAAAAAGGATTGGATGGCATGAATGCGATGCAATGAGTTAGCACAACAAGTATGGAAAACATAATCGAGCGATTATAATGATGCATCTATTTACAATATGATTAGGGAAATATACTTGATATAATCATGGGTATATACCTCATGCTTAACTAAACTTTCTCTAATGAAACATACTAAGTTTTCAGGTTTTCTGTGCTAGAATCTCATATAAATGGTGAACTCTGTGCAATAATGCAACGGAATATGCACCACTCAAATGATGGAATAAAATTTACTAAACAAAAAGCAGCTGCACAGAAACCCTCCTTTTTTTAACTACAGAACAAATGCTGCAAGACTAGGGCTGGCAAAATAGTTTGAAGATCGCAAACTGTTCGAGTTTGTTCGAGAATTGTTCAAGTTTGATTCAGTTCGAAAATATTTTCAAACTGAACTCGAACACCAATTTCAAGCTCAAAATTAATTTCGAGCCGAACTTAAGCTCAGGCAGGTTCACTCGAGTTTGGCTATAATATTATATATATATATATATATATGTATATATATATATATATATATGTATAAATATATATATATCTCATATATATATATAGATATATATATATATATATATATATATATATATATAGCGTGGGGATAAAATCCTATCAATAGGATTTTAACCCTCTGTCCCATCAATCCGTAAATCGTCCAATTGGCCTTGAGATAAGTTTAGAACAATTGAATGATATTTTCAAAATTGGAGTTTTTGAGTATCTGAAGGTGCAGCTTGAAGTGTTGGGCCTTGCCAGACTTTCAGATACTCAAAAAACTCATTGAATACTACATGTAACTAATTCGTCAAGTTTAAAATCCATGCATGATGGTTATTAATCAAAGCAAGAAGAAGAATAAGGCATTTTTGTTGCTTGATCCGAGTAACAAATAGTTATGAAGTCATTTGGAACATTTGGAATGTCGGTGCATAAAAACTACAAGGTTTTAAAGGGCTGTTCTTTTGAACTAATGAGATCAAATGTTTTTCCTTCTTTTTTGTGTACTAATCTCGAAACAAATCAAATGGTTTGAAGACTAATAGGACAGAGTCAAATTCTATCAATAGGATTTTATACCCCCAATAATAATAAAGCTAAAAAACCTGAGCTTTATCCAAATGCTCTGAATTATGGTAATTATTGTTTGTGAATCATGTAATGAATTAGTTTATAAATTTTCAGTTTTGTTGTTTGTAGTTTTAGGCTTAATGTTAAAGTTTTAGGATCTATAGATAGAGTAATTTGGATAACAGAAATTAAATTTTGTAAAAATCAAACTATTTTGAACTTTTTCGAACAGGTCAAACTCAAGCATCTGAGTTCGATTCAAACTTGAGCTGAACTCAAGCCCAGGGAGGTTCACTCAAGTTCAGCTCGATTACAGCTCAATGCAAGGCCCTCAATAGGAACATTTAGCAAACTGCATTTCCCTCTTAAGATTGTTATTTTAAGATTGATGGTGCCATTCCAAAAGTTCAAAAAAGTTAGTTGAATAACATCGACAATATGATAACTTCTTGGCTAATTATATTATTACCTTGACAGCATCCACATTCTTCTGCTTCATGTCAGCTGCACAATGGAGGTAAGTAAACTTGGCAACTGATGTGACAAAAGCATCTCTCTGTGTCTGCATATGCATTACTGACGTAATATGGACAGCATATCGGAAACCTTGCAAACATTGGTTTGTAGCAGCTTTGTCATCACTTCGGTCCAATGTCACACTGAATGCAGCCATCATGGGGGCCCAGCAAACATCAATCATAAATCTCAGGATTCCTGTATCTGTGACTGAATAGTAAACTGACCTGCAATTGCAATGAAAAGAATTTAGAAGTCAGAAACTATAAGAAGCAACATAGTTATAAAGATTCTGATTGAGCTTACTCTGATTTGCTAGACTTTGATTTTATCTGCTCTTGAATACGCCTAATAAGCAAATCATTTGCCCCTAATGCCTTCTCCTCTGGCTGCTTCCAATTGAGCAAGCTGAAAATACTATCCAGGCCTAAGAGCTTGTTGATACTATTTGCCTGTTTGTTTTGTGGAGTGGAAGTATCAGCATTCATTTTGATTTCATTTTTCACAATCTGATCATATAGGGAACCCAAATAATCCTCAGGCAAATCCTTCCCATCATCTATCCCACGATTATTCCGGATGAAATCTGCCTTAGACATCTATAAAATTGCAGATCCAAGTGAAAATTTTGATCTATAAGTGTTTTGATACAATATAAAGAGAAAATGCATAACTACCAAACACACCTTTTCTTTGACCATGTTGTTGTGTGCATCTGTATTGAGCATTATTACTGAATATGCAAGAACATATGCTGTATCTGCACTGGTGAAAGAATTGGGATTGCATTTGCAATAACGTTCTGCAAACTTTTCCATGATCCGATCGATTTTCTGTGCTTCTCCAGGTAACCTAAATCCTCGTAAGAAAAACCTAATTGCCTCACCAAAGTCCATTCCCTCAAAATTTAGTGCATCTACATATGCATGCATGACTTTCAAAGGGAACTCATCCCTTTCACCTAAATAATCTCCAATCATCATTTCATTCAAGCCCGTCGTATTTTTTAGAAAGGAAGCTACTTCTTCTGGATTACCACCAATCTTTCTTGTGCTGATCAGAAATTCAATACCCTTCGAGGGTTTCCTATTAAACAGTGAAATACCTTTCTGCATTAATAAGTTACAGCATTAGTGACACAATTAATTTCTAGTTCAAACTTCAAATCAACAAGCATAGAGCTTGATTTGATTTTGATAGCCAAAGAGCTACAAATTTCTGCAGCATAAGATTCAGATAGAGTACCAAAATCATGTTTTACCTGAAATTCTAATTTATAGGCTCGACGTTGTTCCAGAGTGACAGCATCAGACAATTCAGAGTTTATTTCAGAACTGATTTCATAGTCAAGATGGCCTCCTTCCTCTCCATTGATTGCAGTATGGTTCTCCAACGAATTTTCTATATCAGGGTTTGGAGAAAATTGCCCGATACGCAATTGTTGGTCCATCCAGGCTCCCATTGCCTTAATTATGCACATCAAGCACTTCACTGACTCATTTCGGAATGTGATATCCTGAGCTGCAGACAATGTTGTCACAGAACCCGGGGGCACACCAAGAGCAGTCTTTAAAAGGCCATTGACAACCCTGCACAGATCTGATGGAATTAAAAGTGTTTTAATACAAAGTTATTCGAATAGTTGTTACTAAAAACAAAAAGCATTGTTGAAAGAAACTAAGATCTATATCAGCTTGTTCTGAATAAAGGACAAGCTGATATCAACCAATAAGTTGTTTTCAAGGAAGTACAACAACATTATGAGGGCTGCTGTGTTACATACCTTTCGAAAACATTTGGTGCATCAACATCACAATCATAGTTGACAAATATATCAATTATAGTTTGTGGATCCTGACATATCTTTTCCAGCAAGCTGAGAACTGTCAATTTTTGCAAGAAACTAGGCTGAGGCACATTCTCGATAACTCGGAGTACAAGCATGGGGAAGAAAATCCCAAGTTCTCCTTTCAAGCCAGACCTGAACCTTGATAGCAAGACCACAAAGATGGAGCAAAGAAGTTGAAAGATACTCATAACTGATAGTGCACTATTTTTCAACAATGATAAGCAGAGATACTGCCTGATAGCACCAAGAAACCTGTAGAAAAAGGTGCACAACTCAAATAATAGCATCATAATTTCCAACCACTTATCCCATAAAATAAGCAATTTATACAAACAGAATAAGTGGAACCCTTGTCTCATTGACAAGAACAAAAGGACAACAAATGAGTATACACAAAATCAGTACTGTTTAATTCTTGGTGTCGACAACAATTATCATTTTGTTGTTGATTCCATCAAAATTCAACAAACCAAATGCCACTTTCAATGAAGCTGCTGTGAACAGAAGTGATAACTTAATGAATATAGTAGGACTTGTAAGACCATCCCTAAAAAAAGCATATCTTTTGAATGCCTGCCTACTGCCAATGAAAGCTGAAAGGTGTGTAAGCTATTATGGCAAGTACAAGTAGTAACGAATTTATACAGATGGACAGCCATTTGGACATCACAGGTTGTAGAAAATCAGGAAAACTCCATCTTCCCTAAAATGTTTCAAAAAACAGTTATATTGAGTATGTTTTCTATGCAACTCAATGAGAGTAAAAATAGGGAGCAGGATTAATTCTTCAAGACAAAATTGGAGATGAACTACAGGCAGCATATATCATGATTGAGCAATCCAGATAACCCTGTTTCGGCTGCAAATTGGTTAGGCTTCTTACCTACATAAACATAATCCAATTCAACTATTATTTTGAAAAGTTCCTGTTGAACAGACTTAGGCAAGGACCCCACCTAGAAACTAGTATTTGAAATAAGCTAACTTCAGATTCAAACCTGACACCTCTCAATTTGACAATAATGGCAATCCCGCTGCACTAACAGACTGAGAACCATTTGATGAATCCGACTACACTATTTGCTCAAGAACGGGCCATTAAAATATTATCATAGTTTTGCAAGACATTTTGAGGATAAAGGTTAGTACTTTCCAGAGGCATTTCCCTTTGCTCTATACCCTTCATCCCACTTCATTAGTTTTCTGCCATGTATATCCCCATATGCTCTCCATTAACCCAGTTAAGACATGAACATTACTAGAGGACACTAAACAGCCAAGTAGTAACCAAAACTTCTTAAGGTTCGTAATGCATTATCAATGTGTTAATATATGCAGATATTGGGATAGATCTCTTTCTCGAAATGTAGACCAATCTCTACTTAATCCTGGCATTCTATAACATGTCAACGGCCAAAATATAAAATCTCAATTCTAACAACACCCAAAGCACTACTTGCCTCTCATTTGCCCGCCATGTCGGACCAACATTCTCAACAACCATCTTCAGCAGCTCCAAAGACAAGACCTTCCCCCTCATCAGAAGCTGGTCTTCCTGGTCTTCCTGTGCCGGGAACTTCATCGAGAACCTGCACAAATTCCTGAACAACAGAAGTGCATCCTCCCGAATCTTGCTTAACCCACCATCCGAATCAACCAACTCTTTCCCCAACCCCTCTGCCAAAACCTCAGGCTCACTTCCCTCCATGGCCTCATTGATGAAGCTCTGTGCCGCCTGAACCAAATTCGAATCATTCAGATTCTTATCCGACAGATCCAACATATCGACAATGGCCACCGTCCGAACCCTAACATCCATAGCATCGGCTTCCGCCCTGGTGTACACAAAAACCACGATCTGCGCAAGCACCACCTTGGCACAGACCTGATTTACTCCGCTCGGGCTTCCAAGGTACACATTATAGCAACTCTTCAGGATCTGCACCAGCGCCTCCCCTCGAACAATCACCACCGACGAGCGCACAGCCGCCATGAGCACTCTGAGCATTGCGAGCTCGACCCCGTCGTCTCCGAGGTCTCCACAGGCGCAGATCGAGGAAAGAAGCTTGATGACGGGATTGGGAGGGTCGATGGTGGGGTCGATCTCGCCGCGGAAGAGGCCGAGGAAGAAAAGGCGGTGGACGCAGTCGAGGGTGGGATCGATGACCTTGGAGGAGGCTGACTCGACGGCGAGGGCAAGGGGGAGGAGGGCAACGTCGGCGTCGGAAGGGGAGAGGCCGGATATGGGGGAAGAGGGTGAAGAGGATTCCGAGAGGGAGTCGAGGTGGTCGAGGGCGGCCTTGGCGGCGGAGACTAGGGCGGCGTGCTTGCGCCAGGCGGCGTTCTTGATGATCTTGTCGAGGGCAGGGCCGATGATGCGGCCGGCGCGGGTGGCGCCGCCGAGAAGGGAGGCGGCGGCCATGGCCGGGGACGACGAGGTCCAGATCGGAGAAGTAGACGGAGATCTCGCTCCCCAATCGAGAGGACTTTTGAGAGGAAATGGAGGAGGACAAGGGGGTACGTTGGTACTTTTCGGTGCGTTGGACCGCGGCAACCGGTCGGACACCGGCTTCGAGCTAGGGCCGTTGAACGGGCCGGGCTGGTCGGAAAACCCGACAAGGTCCGGCTCGAAGATTCCGGGTTTGGAGTCGCATATTTCAGGTTTCGGTTCGGGTTAGGGTTCGGGTTTTTTTACAGAAATCTCGGTTCAGCTGTTCCAGTGGAACACGGAACACCCTACCAGGCCTACTGTAGAAAGCCAAGTAGAAAATAGTAACAAGTAAAATCCGTGTTTTTTCAGCCAAGAAACAGAACCTATCATGTGCTAAGTGCAGTAAAAAAGAGTCATCTAAACACCATTTAAACAGCCTAATGATCACCGGCAATAAATTCTAGGCAGATCTAATCATTAAGATCCATTCAGCTGATGCGGAGATGATGACTACTAATCTATTTGAGGCTTTTTATTAAAGGGCTATTTTTTTATAACCCTTAAATTTTATTTTATTTATTAAAAATTTTCTGTGATTTTAATATTTACTTGTGTCCTTTTTTTCTAATTTATTACTTATAATTTCCTGATTATTATTTAAGTAAAATTTTTGAAAAAAATTTTATTTCTACTCTTTATAATTTTACAACTAAACCTCTTAAAATATTTAACTTCTTATTTTCTATTCTTTCTCTCAAATGTTTACAAATAAACTCTCAATTAAATTTAAAATTATAATTTAGATATTTGTATATTTATAAATAGATCTCTCAAATATTTTTATTTATAGATAAGCCCAAATTTAAATTTTTTCAAATAAAAATTTACAAAGAGGATCTTAAATATTTAAAATTTTTTACAAATAAACCCTCCATAAAAAATTCGATTATAAGCATAATATTCATACATTTACAAATAGACATCTCAAATATTTTTTTTTATAAATAAGTCCTAATTTTCTTAATTTTTAATAAAATTTCACAATATTGAAGATTTTAAAACTTAAAATTTTAAATTATAAAATTAATATTTATATATTTATAAATAGATCCTTTGAATATTTTTATTCATAAATGAGTCCAAATTTTATCATTTTTAAATTCAAATTTTATAAAAAAGACATTGAAGGTTTTTAAACTTAAAATTTTAAATTACAAGTCTAATATTTGTATATTTTACAAATAGACCCATTGTATATTTTTATTTATGAATAAGTCTAAACTTTATTTATTTTAAAAAAAATATAAAAAACAATTATTGAAGGTTTTAAAACTTAAAATTCCAAATTACAAGTTTAAGATTTGTACATTTATAAATAGATCTCTTGAATATTTTTATTTATAAATAAATCTAAACTTTATTATTTTAAAATAAAATTTTATAAAAAAGATATTGAAAGTTTTAAAACTTAGAATTTTAAATTACAAATTTAATATTTGTACATTTACAAATAGATCCCTTGAATATTTTTATTCATACATAAGTCCAAATTTTATCATTTTTGAATAAAATTTTAAATTTTTTTTTAAAGTTTTTAAAAAATTTAAATTTTAAATTAGAATTTTAATATTTGTACATTTACAAATAAACCCTTTAAATATTTTTATTTATTAATAAATCTATATTTTATCAATTTTTTAAATAAAATTTTACGAAAAAATACATTGAATGTTTAAAACTTTAAAATTAAAAATTATAATTTTAATATTTATATATTTACAAATAGACCCCTTGAATATTTTTTAGTTATAAATAAGTCCAAATTATAAATAAAAATATTCAATGGATCTATTTGTAAATATACAACTATTAAACTTATGATTTTAAATTTTAAATTTTAAAATCTTTGATATATTTTTTGTAAAATTTTATTTAAAAATGATAAATTTTGGACTTATTTATAAAGAAAAATATTGAAGGGGTCTATTTGAAAATGTACAAAACTTAAACTTGTAATTTAAAATTTTGAGTTTTAAAAACTTCAATGTCTTTTTATGTAAAATTTTATTTAAAAAATAATAAAATTTGGACTTATTTATAAATAAAAATATTCAAGAGGTCTATTTATAAATATAAAAATATTAAACTTATAATTTAAATTTTAAAGCTTTAAAACCATCAATATTGTGAAATTTTATTTTAAAATGATAAAATTTAAACTTATTTATCAATAAAAATATTTGAGGTGTCTGTTTGGAAATATATAAATATTAAGCTTGTAATTTAAAATTTTAAGTTTTAAAATCTTCAATGTCTTTTTATGTAAAATTTTATTTAAAAAATAATAAAATTTGGACTTATTTATAAATAAAAATATTCAAGAGGTCTATTTATAAATATAAAAATATTAAACTTATAATTTAAATTTTAAAGCTTTAAAACCATCAATATTGTGAAATTTTATTTTAAAAATAATAAAATTTAAACTTATTTATCAATAAAAATATTTGAGGTGTCTGTTTGGAAATATATAAATATTAAGCTTGTAATTTAAAATTTTAAGTTTTAAAACCTTCAATGTCTTTTTTGTAAAATTTTATTTAAAAAATAATAAAATTTAAATTTATTTTATTTGTAAATGTACAAATATTAAACTTGTAATTTAAAATTTTATGTTTTAAAACTTTTGATATTGTGAAAATTTATTTTAAAAAATGATAA
The DNA here is from genome assembly GCA_005019695.1 of Trichopus zeylanicus subsp. travancoricus. NCBI lineage: Eukaryota > Viridiplantae > Streptophyta > Magnoliopsida > Dioscoreales > Dioscoreaceae > Trichopus > Trichopus zeylanicus. The sequence continues at coordinate 304,582 of RXID01014761.1, forward strand.
AATTTGGACTTATTTATTAAAAAGATATTTGAGGAGTCTATTTATAAATGTACAAATATTAAACTGTGTGATTTCAAAATTTATGTTTTTAAAACCCTTTAATATTGTTAAAATTTTTATTAACGAAAATATAAAATTTGGCCTTATTTATAAAAAAATTATTTGAGGGGTCTATTTGTAAATGTATGAATATTAGACTTGTAATTTAAATTTTGATGGAGGGTTTATTTGTAAAAAAATTTAAATATTTAAGGTCCTCTTTGTAAATTTTTATTTAAAATATGTTAAAAATTGGACTTATCTATAAATAAAAATATTTAAGGCGTCTTTTTGTAAATATACAAATATGTAAATTGTAATTTAAAATTTTATTGAGGGTTTATTTGCAAATATTTGAAAGAAAGAGTGGAGGGTAAGAAGTTAAGAATTTTAAAGAGTTTAGTTTTAAAATTATAGAGGGTAAAAGTTGAATTTTTGAAAAAAAATTTTGATAAATGAAATCAGTTGATTGTAAGTAATAAATTTCAAAAGAAAAAAATGTAAGTAAATACTAAAATTGTGGGGGGCTTTTGGTAAATAATACAACTCTCTGGGAGTTATAGGCAAATAACCCTTTATTTAATGGTTATTTAGGACTTATTTGGTGATCGAAAATAAGAGAAAATAATCGAAGTTACATCTATTTATTTTTATTATTTAATTTTATGAAAGTAATTTTTTTACATCGCAAATCACTTCATTTTCAATGACTTTTAGTTAGAAAATAAAAATAAACTAAATTTATTTTTATATTTTTTTATTCGAAGTAATTTCTACAAATTAGATTATAACATTACTAATATTATAATAATAATATATCATTAAAAAAATCTTAAAAATATTAAATACATAATATTTTATATATTAAATAATTATATTTCTAAAATACATTTTTATTCAACTAAACAAGTGCGCTTGATGATCTAAGCAACCGAAATCGGCCCCCGTCTTTTCTCTATCTCAAAACTAAACTAAGCAACTGAACAATAACTTTCTTAAGCACGTCAGGCAAAATTTACGCACAGTTGAATTCATGTAAACCATTTCTATTTTAAATTTATGACCTCAGTATCTCCCGAAAATTACCTGCAAAACTCGATTCTCGAGCATTTAACATTCGCTCTGAGATCGGACTTGTTGCAGCAACCTCCTGATGCCCAGACTCCTTTGGCCTAGCTCACCGGATTTTACTTTTTTCGGCTTCTTATTGAGTTTACAGTAATAATTATATTTAGCTTAATCTCAATTTTTATAATTTATCAACATGGAATTAAAGATGACACTCCAATTACATCGAATCTCAGCGCCATATATCTCACCAACCTACAGTCAGAGCCAAGGGCCTCGCAACAGAGATCAGTCGGGGCATTGAATGGATGCCATTCTCTTCTCATTATTTCCTTGCCTGCTTTTGCTTTTTCTCTACAACCTTGTCTCTGCAGCAGATGTTTAAAGCAAGGTTTTATAATACGATATCGGTTTCGGTTTCGAGATTCAGTAAAACTGATACGTTTCGACCGTTTCGATTATTTCGATTTCGGCCGAAAGATTTTTTTAAATTATTAATTGGGTATTGACCAGAGTTTGACTATATTTTGACTGTACTTTGACTTCAAATTAAAAATACGATAAAATATTAGAAAAACTTTGCAAAAAATTGAAAAATTAGGAATAAATTTATACTTAATTTTACCATAATATTAAATATTATTTAAGCTAATTAAAATTAATTTTGATAGTTCGTTACTGATATAGTCTACTTTTAATATATATTAGTGTATTAAAAAAACATACAAGAAATAATATGAATATGATTAAAATTTAAAAAATAACATAAGCACATTTAACTTTTTATTAAAATGTATTTCACACATATATAATTTATAAATTCTAAGATAATACAACTAATCATCATAATCATCATCAGTTGAGTTTGGAATATCTGGGTGTGAAATTACAAATTTAGTACTTGGATGATCCGAAAGAGCATTTGTAGGCATACGAGCCAAAACAACTAGATCTGCGTGATCTTGTGGTAGCGGTTCTGAAGTATAATCATACATCGAAGGTCCAAAATGAAAATGATAACCATATTGATTGACAACACATAGTAAAAGTAGTACAATAACTCATGAGAAATAAATATCACACTGTGTGAAGTGTTCAGGGGAAATTGCGGCAAGACGCTGATTAATAGCATTAAGTGAACCTTGTTGAGAGACACGATAAATTTGATCATTGACTCTTCCATGGTCTTGTAATGTCTGCTCAATTAAAGCTTGTCAAAGTAAATCATAGGCCGAAGGTGGAATCATTCTACGATAAAATATAAGTTTTTGGTGAAGAATTGACATAATTATTCTTCCTGCTTGCAGTGTCACTTGTTCTGGAACTGTAATATAATCATCCGGATTTGCCATTATTTGTTTCAAAAATAATTGTCAATATTTATGAACATAAAATAGATAATAAAAAATACGTCAGAAGGAAAAGATTACAATAAATTGTGCTAATGAAATAGACAAATTATCATGCGATAAAATAAACCATATAGACATTAAATTTAAATATCATAAAATTACAATAAGATATCAATTTAAGACAATGATGAAAACATCATTTCATAGATGACATAAATCTACGTCTTATAACCACATGCTGTTCCGAGATGGATCTTGAAGAGATTGATATTCTTCATCACCATACTCATCAATACGATGGAGTTATGATCGATAATATTGTTCAGCATGCGGATAGTACGAAGTCGTATGGTCCTGTATTAACTGATGATATCCTAGATTGTATGAAGACATCTCGCTTTGATAACCGCCATAGTAGCTAGAGCTCGCATTATCTGTTAGACCTTAATTGATATCTTGCCCACCATGTGAATCATATGGATATTGTGGCACAAAACCGCCATATAAATTAGAGTCCAAAAACTCATTTACTCCATACTGTGGAACAGATGAAGATGAGTCGTCATATTGTGATTGTTGAAACTTGGCGTCACCAACTGTACTACCATTGCTACTATCACTTGTATAAGAAGTATTCTGCATTTTGTCAACTTTCTCTTCTGCTTCTTCATATAAAAGACGGCGAATAGTTTCTTGTGTATCATGATGATTTAAGATAGGTTTTTCTCTTTCTCGAATCCACTCTATTAGAGGATCATCATCTTCGAATATGACAGACAAGTCGATTACCTCATCCTCTGGTGATCTCCTCCTCTGTAAGTTTCGGGCTCTTAAACGCATGTTATAATGACAGAAAACAAGTTTCTCCAATTTGTCCATTTTAAGTCTGTTTCTCGTCTTCGTATGGATCAATCCAAAAGTTGTTCAATTCTTCTCACATTGTGAACTTGAAACAGTTTGACTTAAAATTCTGATGGCTATCTTTGCAAGATTAGGTGCTGTATATCGTCCATAAATACTCCACTATCTAGCAATAATTTATGAGAAAAAATTATTAATAAGTTGATATAAATTTAATTAGCAAATATGTATAATTATTGAATATCAACTATACCAGGAGTATCATCCCTAATAGTTACAATTGCTTGTTGTGTAATGAAGTCCTTGACTTTATTTTTGAAATCGTCGGCCTATTTAATGAACGTACTCAAGTTAAGAACTTTCTTAATTATGTAAAAAAAAAATTAATACATAATTTATCTCGCGCAATGCCAATATTCTTGTTCTCATATCTGGCTCTATCCGCTCGATTACCTTCCGTAGCTTTTCGAGAATGGTATTACTATTGTTGACCTCATCGCTATATTGAAATATTGGATTCAGAAAGTACCCTACAAGATGATTAAATATGAATCAACAATAGTATCATTATAACTTAGTAAAGTGCTATAAAATGACTCTTTACTCAATTACCTGTAACATGAATAACTTTGGATAATGTTTTGTCCCAACGATGATAAATAATCTTCTCCCATTTGCGAAATTCAATTGTTCCTATATGTCATCTTATTTACAATTTTGCTCGTTCTATTATTTCATATAAGAACCCCATCTGCGAATGATCATCTGAGTCAACAATTCAAAGCACTTTAACTAATGGATTGAAGATTTCTATTACTTTTTCGACTGATTCCGAAAAACTTTCATCTATGACTTGATTGTAGAATTTTTCAGAAAGTATTTTCTCGGACCGTTTCAACCTCAAATAATGTGCATCATATTCTTTACTGGTAAATAATCTCTTCAATGTCTGTCAGTGAGTATACAGGGAATCTAAGGAGATAAATTGTGTAGCAAACCGAGTAATGTCTGGCCTGATAATCTCTCATCCCCGTGTTTTCTCTCTCATCAGTTCAAGACACTAAGCATGATTATAAATAAATGATGTCAACTTCTGACCCTATTCAACCACTTTTCTAATATCAGGATCCTTACCCATATCCTTCAGCATTAAGTCAATAGAGTGAGCTGCACAAGGTGTCCAGAAAAGATGTTTTCTTTTTTTCATTAACTTTTTCTCAGTATATACAAGCGGAGTTGCATTATCAGTTACGACTTGTACCACTCTTGATTCTTCAATCTCCTCAATGACACTATCAATAATATGATATAAGAAATTACTAATCTTTGACTACCCTATTGTGTCAACTGACTTGAGAAAAACGGTCCCTTCATGACAATATACTAAAAAATTTATCAAATCTTTATTGTTTTGTGTCTTCCATCCATCACACATCAAGGTACACCCAAATTCATCCCAATATTTGTAGAAGGTCTGGATAAAAGCATTCATCTTTTCAATTTCAAGATTCATATACTTTTCAGAAATTTCACGAGAACTTGGTGGAGGAACGCCTGGGCCAACCTCTTGAGCGGCACGTATCATTCCATGATAGTAACCGCCATATGCTAAATGAAATGGAACATGGTTGTAGAAAAAAAAATTTGATACTGCTCTACTCAACCACTGTTTTGCCTTCCGAAAATCAGTTGATACTGTTCTCAAATTTATTTGAGTATCATTTCTTGATTTCAATAGAAATGGGTCAATTGGAGAAATATTTATAGATCCGATATCAGGAAGATGAAAATCTCCTCTTACTCCTGAAGGGGTAGGTGTGTGTCGCTGTGTACGTGGCTCTCTGAAACTAGTAGTTCGACGATCACGAATTATGTCGGAAGTGCCAGCACCACCTTGAGTTTCCTCGTATAATCTTCGACTTTCGCGAAATACTTCTTGAACCTCAGAATCATCGTCTTCATCATCAGAAATTTGTCTGGGATCTGGATTACGGCGGTTGAAAATTTCCTACTCAAAACGTGATTTTTTGGCATTATCCTTTCTTCTAGTTTCTCTGCCGGTTTGTACTATTACCTGAAATGTTTATCTCACTTCATTCGGGACTTTCTCACATGGCCGAACTGAGCCGGTGACTCCTCCTAAATGCTTTTTTAATCTTGTAATTTCAGAACTAAGCACACGACCATACCATTTACAACGAACTTTACGATTTTCTGCATCCACTAATTCACAGTGTTGCCATACAATATCGCCATCGCGAGACGTGTTTTGCCTTGCAGCCATATGTAAACAATAGTAGCAGTGACAAAACAAATGTTGGCCGAAGAAAATTTATCTATGATTAAGAAAAAAAACTATATTTTCACAATACGTAATTTAATAAATAATTAAAAAGTAACTAATGTACACAATAATAAATTACTTTATATTTAGGATATAAGATTTAGGATTTAGGATTTACTAACCTATTTCTTGATTTATTAGCTAATTTCCACGTTAATTTAATACATAATACGTAATACATAATTTAATATGTAAATTAATACATAGTACGTAATTTAATACATAATTTAATATTTAATACATAATGTACTACGTAATACATAATTTAATACATAATACATAATGTAATACAAAATTTAATACAAAATACATAATTTACTATTTAATACATAATTTAATACGCAATACATAATTTAATATATAATACATAATTTAATACGTAATAGATACGACATAATTTAATACATAATTTTAATACCAAAATTAATACATAATACATAATTTAGTACATAATTTAATACGTAATACATAATATATAATTTAATACGTAATACATACTACATAATTTCATACATATTTTATTATATAATTTAATACGAAATACATAATTTAATACACAATATGTAATTTAATACATAATATATTATTTACAACATAATTTAATACATAACTTAATACATAATACATAATTTAATACATATTTTAATACAAAATACGTAATTTAATACATAATTTAATCCGTAATACATATTTTTTACATAGTTTAATGCATAATTTATAAATTCAATACATAATTTAATCCATAAATTAATATTTTAATACATACTTTAATACAAAATACATAATTCAATACGTAATTTAATACTTAATTTAAATAATTTAATAATTTAAAACTTAGCAGCAAATTCAACTTAATTTTGGGTAATTGATCATATTACTGTTTCAATTTAGCAGATCCATAAGACATATATGCACAATGCAAATTTAGCAGATCCATAAAAACAAATAATTTGATCTTCCCTATTTCAATTCAATTCTCAACATATATAGTATATATGATACATCAATTAGCACCAACAGAAACTGAAAATTATGATACATCAATTTATGATATATCAATTATTAAACTGAAAATTGCATACCTCTATAACTGAAATAGAAATAGATTGTCGATTCACAAAACTCTTTCACTAAGACAGCAGAATACTCAAATGAAATCGTTTGCAAAGTGCAAACATCTAACGGTTTACACTAAGTATATATAAGCCAAGGTTTGCTGTTTCGGTATCGGTTTCGGTTTCGGGACCCAGCGAAACCAATACGTTTCGGCCATTTCGGTTTCGATCGAAAGATTTTTTTAAATTATTAATTGGGTGTTGACCAGAGTTTGACTATATTTTGATTATACTTTGACTTCAAATTAAAAATACGATAAAATATTGAAAAAAAATTGAAAAAAATTGAAAAATTAGGAATAAATTTATACTTAATTTTATCATAATATTAAATATTATTTTAGTTAATTAATATTAATTTTGATAGTTAGTCACTGATATAGTCTAATTTTAATATATATTAGTGTATTAAGAAAACATACAAGAAATAATATGAATATGATTAAAAGTTAAAAATTAACATAAACACATTTAACTTTTCATTAAAATGTACTTCACACATACATAATTTATAAATTCTAAGATAATACAACTAATCATTATAATCATCATCAGTTGAGTTTGGAACATCTGGGTGTGTAATTACAAATTCAGTACCTGGATGATGCGGACGAGAATTTATAGGAATATGAGCCAGAACGATTAGCTCTGCGCGATCTCGTGGCAGCGGTTCTGAAGTATAACCATACATCGAAAGTCCAAAATGAAAATTATATTTTGACTAAAATTTAACTTTATTTCAATTATTTTTTAACTTCAAATTAAAAAATTATAATATGTTTAAAAAATTTTAAAAATAATGAATAAGTACGTGAATAATATTATGTACGTGAACAGTATCTGACAGAAATCGATAAGGACGTCGAAATCAAATTAGTGATAGGGCTGGCCCCAGTGTAAAGCCGGCCTCATCTTGCGAGAGTACGGGTCAGGTCGGTGAGGGTACGAGATAAGTGAGGGAGCGACGGTAGACTAGCGAGTGCGCAGAGCCCTTGGGCTCGGACACGAAGCCGATGCGAGGTCCTCCCCAGCCCCAACTCCACCCCCACCCGCCCGCCCCCCCCCCCTGTGTGCTCGGCGCCAGCCTGCCCTCGCTCGATCCCGGCGAGCTCCCGCTCCCGCGCGCAATCCCGACGAGCTCCCGCCCCCCTCGCGATCCCGGCGAGCTCCTGCCCGTGCGCGCGAGCCCGGCGAGCTCCCCGCCCGCGCTAGAGCCCGGCGAGCTCCCACCCCCGCGCGCAATCCTGGCGAGCTCCCGCTCCCGCGCACTCGAGTCCACACGCGCTCCCGCCTGCGTTCGTTGGTGAAGATGAATAGTAATGAACAGTAATGAACAGTAAACCCTAACCGATATGATATATTCGGTTTCATTGTGGTTCCGGTCGAAATCAAGCCGTTTCGGCTGAAACTGCAAACCTTGATATAAGCCACAAGTCCCACAGCCCATCCACCCGTGATTCACGGGTAAAAACAAAGTAATTAATCAATTAATCAACACCAACCAACCAACCGACAGCCATCCACCCCTGATTCTCGGGGAAAAAAGCAAAACAACCTCAATAATTCACAGTAATTATATTCGTGATTAACTAAATAAAACGTGATTAACTAAATAAAATAAACTAGCACAGTAAACCCTAAACCGAGAGCGGGAGGAAGCGTCGGTCGCCTGCTGACCTGCACTTGCGGGGAGAGCTGTGCTCGCCGGCCGAGTTGCGCTCGCTGCGAGAGTGCGCTTGCCGCAAGTTGAGCCTCAAAGATGCTGTGTGGAGATGCCGGAGATGCCGTGGCTGCTGAGCTCGTCGAAGATGCCGGAGATGCTGCACGGGGATACCGAACATGCCGGAGATGCCGCCGGAGCCCTGAGCTCACTGTGGGCGCCATGGGCGCACTGCAGTCGTCTCGAGTGCGCCGAGCTCGCCGCCGGCATACTACGCTCGCCCCGCGCGTGCTGAGCTCGCCGTCGATGCCCTGAGCTCGCCGCCGACACACTGAGCTCGCCCTGCGCGCGCTGCGGTCGCCCCGCGCACACTGAGCTTGCCCCGCGCACGCTGCAGTCTCCCCGCGTGCGCTGAGCTCGCCCTACGCGTGCTATGCGCGCCGAGCTCGCCGCCGAAGCCCTACGCTCGCCGCCGGCGCCCTGCGCTCCCTGCGGCCGCCCCGACCACCCTGTGCCCGCCCCGCGCGGCCTACCACCGGCCCGAGCCTGCCGCCCTCACCGCACGCGCCTGAGCTCGCCCATAATCGCCAGAGCTCGCTGCCACCTGCAAACTAATACAGGAAACCCTAAACTCGATACGATAAATATGATTTCGTTTTGGTTCCGATCGAAACCGAGTGGTTTTGCTCGGTTTCGACCGAAATTGCAAATCATGGTTTAAAGAACGAAGATTCAGCCAGTTAATGCTAAAATTAAATACTGTCAGCCAATAGTATTTTTTCCTCTTTTATAAGTCAGCTGTCACAATACTCTTTTGACTCGCAAATCTGTGTCTGATTTCTAGGGGACAAGAAAGTCACAAGCCAACTCTTAGCAAATGGAAAGCAGAACTAATCAGAAATCATACACAATCCCATACACAAGTTACCGAGTTCCAAATCCCGCTCCATCAATATAAATGTTGAGCGACTCAATATCAATGTTCTTGCCTGAAAACTTAACACAGAACAGTTAACAGATAAACCATTGACACACATGAATAGTATCAGACATTGAAGGAAATATCAATCATTCATGACACATGCTAAATCAAACACAACTTACCTATGCAGGAACATACTGGGAGCTCCTGCCCTTGTTCTCCATCCATTATGTCTCCGAACCATGTTCAAAAACAAGAACCCAGAAAGAAAGATACTGCCAGACATAAATCCAAACAACTGCATTAACCTTTCTCCTTTTCAATTACATACATTTGAAGTATTAACAGAACCGGCAATCCATATAAATTCGTCGTTGACCTTCGAGTTATAATAATTAAATTACAACCTAAAAGATGTGACAACAAAGGAACCACACAAGAACATTACAGATGTAATATTACTCTTTTATGACCAGACCGATGTCAATTTAGTTTGCAATTTATGAATAGTTCGAATTAAATTCGACTCACTCGATTTTAACTCGATAACTCTTTTTTTTTAATATATAAATATATAATTTTAAAAATAAAGTATATATTTAATTATTTAATTGTGATATTATAATTGATATAATTTTTTATATTTAAATATTATTCTATTATGATGCTTTCTTCAATATTCATATTTTTCAAGTTATATTATTAACATTACCTATAAAATTTTTTAAGTTTAATTTTTTTAATTATAAATTTATAAATTATAATATTATGGTTGATTTTTTATACTTTTTTATACTTTTTTTTTAAAAAATAATATAAATTAATAAAAAATAACGAAAAAAATTAATTTTTAAAAGTCAGATTTGAGTCGAGCTCGGCCCATTTGAGCTCATCCGCAAGCCAAGCTCAAGCTGGCTGTCTGTTTTTGGGGGGCCGGGCCGAGCCGAACTTACACCCCTAGTAACACCATAGATCTCATTCGTCAAAAAATTGTAACCAAATGTTAGGTTGAATAAACTGCCAATAATTGGGTTATATGCCTAAGCTGGCACCAAGACACATCCCATTCATATCACGATGACAACCGCACTGAAACGCACCAAATGATTGTCAGTTAAAGTAAGATATAAGCACTAATAATAAGATAATGAACCTAGTTGACAATGAAAAGGTAAGCTATTTGCTGCAAAATGCTATACCACTTCATGAACAAGATGTACCTAATTATTTCCAGAAGAAACCAATATGCAAGAAAGCAGATTTTAAACCATTATTGCATGCTAAAATTGTTAACATTTATCAAAAACTAATGAGCTTTCTCTACCTTTTTTAACATAAAAATCAGAATACTGCCAATTCAAGAAAACATTCCATCAGTCAAAGTGTTGTTGTGTGCAGCTAACTCCAATTTGATTGGATTAAAAGGAGAGATGATGTAAGCATACAGCTCATGTATAACAAGCATGGCAAGCTGAAGAAACTTGCCTAAAACCACCAAGTAACATTAGCCAATCAAAACAGGAATATCTTCGCCCGTTTAAATAGCCAAAACACAAATGATACATTGCCTCAAAGTCCAATTCACCCACTCATGTACTAAGAAGTAAGACAGGATCTCGATATGCATAGACTACAAAATAAGATGTTCAGACCATATTCTGCTCCCACAAAATTGCACAAGAGAATCAAAACAAACACTGACCTAAGCAACAACTACTTTAAATGAACAGGAGAACCAAATAATGAAGAGGCAGCCTTAATCACCCCTGCTTCTCCTCCCTCTCCCTGTTCCATTGTTCAATTCTAGCCCTCCTTTCCTCACTACCTTCCCGAACAGGGCTCCTTGCACGCTTAGGGCTTCCATGACGTCGCCTCCCTCCATCATCATACCTCCCGGGCCTATCTCCAACCCTTCGTCCACTTCCATGATAGTAGTCACGGTCACCCTCACGATCCCAATGGTCTCTTGAGTCACGATGATCCCTCCTGTGATAGGGGCTCCCACTCCGGCTTCGGCTTCTACTTCTAAGGGACCTCCTGTAACGGCCAAAAAGTTTTCTTCTCAGATCCCTCCCAATCTGCTTGACATGCATGAAATTGCAATAACCTCCTCGGTTGCAACTATTCTCTTCAAACTGTCTACAAGTGGCCTCACGGAAGTCCGTTACAGGGGAGAAATCAGCAATTATAGGACGACCAGAATAGAACCTTCCCTGAAGCGCATTGAGGGCAGCCGCCGCCTGATCCTCCTCCTTGAACTGGACATACACATTGCCGATCATGTGGTCAGCAAGGTTATCACAGACATTCAAACTCTCAATCTCGCCAAACTTGCTGAGTTCCTCAAAGATATCCTCATAGAAATCTTCAAAGTGCTCCTGGATCTTGGCGGGATCAATGGGCTGGCCCTGCGCGTCAACTCCCGGCGTGATCATATCCGGCCGCTGGTACATGTTGGAAAGGAGGAGGGTCGGCGAAATTGTGGGACGGTTGTGGAGCCGCGAGCAACGGTCACCATGGCGGCAAGCACCGATCTTGAAGTAGAACGGGCAGTTCACCCGGTCCTTCTCCGTCCCAAATATAGATGCCAAGTGCTCCGCCATTGAACCCTAACCAAACCTCCTCCTCCTCGTCCTCCTCCTCCTCTTTCAGTTCTTGCAGAAACCCTAGATTCAGCTTTCGCCAATAATTAAATTAATTTACACTGAGTATCACGAAGTCCAAGCTTTCACAGAAAATCCGACATTGCAAACAAGATCGAACTAAAGAAACAACATTCCGGTAAAATTGCTCGCAAAAATTCGAATTGTAACCAGAAAAGACGGTGATTTGAGAAGAATCGGATCAAAAAAACAAAACTGAGAAATTGAGAAGCTACAATGCAAATCAATCACTCGATATGCTAGAGATTCAGAGGAGCTGACCTTATCCACGAGCTTCGATCGATCGAAGAAGAAGAAGGAAAGGAGGAAGAAGATTTCTAGGGTTTCGACCCTGAGCTCCGATAACTGATAACTCAAGAGGAAGGCATTCGAAAGCAGGCCACGAAGGGGACGAATTTACTTTCGGGGATATCGGGCCGTAGAGAGATCTGGACCGTCCAGTCGGACATCTAACGGCTAGTTTTTCAATAGAGACACTCTTACGAAAACCCCCTTATAATATTCTATAATTACAAAGTTTTCAGCAAAATGTACATATATCTCCTGATAGACAAGTTATTATGACAAATATAAAAATTGGAATTTAGTAGTTATGGTAGCCACCGTGTGATAGGATCCCAACCATCCATGGGCTGACCACTGTGATTTGGTGCAGCAATTTAACAGTCTAACTCGTCGTAATCAGATCATAGCACTTTGATTGTTTCTGTAGTAACCATATCTAAATTTTTTTATATTTAGACTAAGATTTTAAATTTTAATTTTGAGATCGATTTTGATACTCACCAAAGTGGATAGGTTTCAGTCATTTTTATGATTTTTACATATAAAAAATGTAATTGAATCTATACATGATTATTTTTTTAAGCAAAATTTATTATTAAAGTATTGTTTTAAGTAAAATTTGATTCAATAATCTCTTATATAAAAAAATTTAGTACAAACACCAAGCCAATGTTTGAGGTTTATTATTACCAAGATAATGCATACATCAAACATAGTATTATTATTATATTATGGAATCATCACGGTGAAAGTTGATGCAACTCCAGAATGCATGGCATTTCTGAACAACAGTGGTTGCAAAGCTGTGGCTTGGCATGCAAAATGCCCAGAGCAATACAGAGAAAATGGAGAAGGTATTCTTACTGAATAAGAAAAGACTGACCGGAGGTCATAATGTGTCTATAATTGCTGACAATTGATAAAGAACCTTATAGAGAAATTGACATTGAGTTGTAATAAAGAATATCTGAGAATAAAATGTTCAGTTGGAATGATGAATAGTTTGATTAGACCTTCGTCTGTTCTCATTTCTTATGTCATGCCAGTAATGTCATTGTTTCCAAAGATGAGCAAAAAAATACTTAATGCTGAACGTAAGAACAGTACTCATGCAAGCTGATTTGGTTTTCCAATCAAATGGCCTTTATTGATGAATTTGATATAGACCGTTGTGTAGGAAGTAATGGTCAAAAATGCTTTACTCAACAGCAGGGGCGTGGACAATGCATTGGTAAATCCTGAAGGATCAAACTACGCCTGCGCATGCATATATGGCTGCTAACTTCTGAGTCAAAATCTGAAGATGCTTAGTTCGGCAAATAATATTCCGTATAAAATGGGGCTTCCTGCATGTCAGGGGTCCATAGTTGCCAAAGCAACCAAAATTTTCCTTTGCTTGTACTAAATAATATTCCAATAGAGCTTCTATTGCTCTTTTATTTGTGGTCTTTACATATGAGAAATGTAGTTGAAGTTTTCACAACTACTGAGCTAACGCTTACAGATGGTATGATCATGCTCAAAGTTGATGCAACTCCAGAATGCCCGGTAGATTATGTCTATTTCCACATTCATGAACTTTATGGCTAGCTACAAATAAGCAATGACTACGCAATCAACCAACATTACTACTCAAATAATCAAGTAAATCGAAGAGTCGTTCTGCTTAAGAGAATATGGTTAAATTCTCATGCAGATGATGTTACTGTGCTCAAAGTTGCTGGAGAAACATGCCAGGAATTTCTGAGCAAGAGCGGTTGAACGCTAGCCGATTGTTGTAAAAAATTGCTTACTCAACACAAAGGGCGAGGACAACGCATTGCTAATCCTGAAGGATCAGACTACGCCTGTGTATATGTGTCTATGACTGCTAAGTCATAATTGGAAAATGTCATCTACTTTGGTAACTGATATTCCAAATTAAAATGGGCTTCTGCATGCCAAAGGAACCAACATTTTGTTTGGTTGCAAGGAATAATATTCCAATAAAACATCTGTTGGTCCTTGTTTAAATTGGTGTTTCACCGAGTGTCATAATTTATGTTTTTTATTGCTTTTATATGTGAAATATTTCTTATTAGTTATATGCAGATAGTATGATCACGCCAAAAATGATGCTAAATGTGAGAGAAACTCATGCAAGTCATATGGATTGCCAATCAAACGAACATTATTAGATTGGATACAGATCTTTAACTAGTGACTAATCTGATTAAACATGACGACTTCTTTGAGACCCAGAATATCAACTTGGTTTGGATGCCTTCAATTATCAGAAAATAATGTTCTTATCATTTGCCTTGGATCCCCTTCATGTTGAAAAGGTATGTCCAGTTTAGCGCCGCGGATTGAACTTCAATTATTGCAAGAAATGAAGTACAATAAATGGCCTTAATTTGCTATTCCTATCTTCTGCTTGGCAATTGCGGTGTGTCAAGAGAAGCAGAGTAGTTCTCCTTTTTCGATTCTAAGTTTTCAGTTCTAGAGATGCCTCAATGAGCAGAAATGTGGAATTGAGCATCAAGGATGCTGTTCTCTTAGTAATATCAACTCTTAGCTTACAATCTATTACTTTTTTTAATTCATATCAATCATATCTGAGAGATTTTTCCGTTCTTTTTTTTTTGCATTAATTTCCACTTTGAACTTACTTCTGAACAGCAATATAGTCTATAGCTATCACTTTTCTATGATCTAGAATACAAAGTAGGATCATTTAAATCATGCAAGCATTACAACTTCTTACATTTGAATCAGTTCATTTCTATTTTTTCCAGAATGATAGGGAGAAATTGAATTTATCTCCATATGGGTCTGTTGGAGCTGTTCATCACTGCATCACTGCCAGTGCTGAATGTGCTTTTGGTGGCTGCTGTTGGATCGTTTTATGCAACTAGTCGAGTCGGTATTCTTGATGAGAATGCAAGGAAGCATTTGAACAATGTAAGATGTTCCAAAAACTTATTCATCTTCTGCATGGAATAGTTTTAAAATTACATATAAATCCGATGAGAATAGTTTTAGTTTTTGTCCAAAAATGTATTCTGGAAGCTAACTAAATTACTTGACCTATGTGCAGATGGTGTTCTATATATTCAATCCAGCACTAGTGGCAACAAACTTGTGGCAAACTATTACTTTAGAAAGAATGCTCTTACTGTATGTTTATCTTAGCATATGATTCTGAAATAATGTTTAGCATGGAAGATAAAAGAGATTATTTTTCTTTTTAATTATTCAGGTGGTTTATGCCTATAAATCTCTTCCTCAACTTCGTCATCGGTTCTGCATTTGCATGGGTCATCGTCCATGTCTTCAAAGCTCCTGCAAGACTAAGATCAGTTATATTTGCCTCTTGTTCAGCAGGTAAAGCTTATGAGGATGATAACTTTATCCAAAGAGCACTATTAATTGAAATTCTTTAAGTTGCAATGTTTTTTATTGTATCACGAAAACTTGAAAAGGTTAACATCTAAACCTATTAAATCAGGAAATGTGGGTAACTTGCTTCTCATACTTGTGCCTGCAATATGCAAGGAAAAAGGAAGCCCTTTTGGATCTCCTGATGTTTGCAGTTCGTTTGGATTAGCGTATGCCTCTCTCTCCCTGGCTGTAAGTTCTTAGACAATTAAGACTTTTTGGCATATTGCATTGTGTTTTTGCATATTTAAATTCTAATTAACTTTTAGTAACTATTCCTTGTTTGTTGTCTGCGATGTTCTAGATAGGTACTATACTGCAGTGGTCTTATGTCTTTAATATCGTGCGAGTAACTTCGAGTTCCGTAGAAAACAGAACAACTGGCGGCAATTCAAAAATGGACTTCAATGAAGAAACAACAAGATTATCCCTCAAAGAATGCACGGATGACATGGTCTCAACAGAATATGAGGAACGTACTACCAAATCAATGGTTGAATATTTCATTCTTTTTACTCGGTCCTAGTTCGTGACTTTCAAGCCAAATTGATATCAATTAAAATATTTTTTATTAGCTGTATCTTATAGCACAATGAGCACAGTTTTTCTCAATATGCATGGCAATAACCGTTTTACCATCCAATATATCAATCACAGGTGGTCCTGATGTCAAAGATGACGAGAGGATTGTTAAGAATATTTAACAGAGTAATTGACTTAAAGAAGTTGTTTGCACCAGCAACAGTTGGGGTGGTATGATACTCAAGAACATCTTTACTGCAAAACCTCATTTATCAAGCATGACTAGTGCAGACGTACTATGCTTAATTAAATGAATAGAAGATATAATTATTTGAGAAGCTTAACAATATGAGTAGCATTAATATTCCTAAAAGCTTTACAAATTGTTGAACATATTATCTGTGGGATAAAATGAGTGAAAATTATTCTTCTTTAGAATATTTTCAATCAACAATACATTTGTGGAAATGCAATCATTAGTAGTAAATAAGTTTTCAGAAACCTACTTTCTTTGAATGTGTGTCTTGATTCTGCATTATGAATTGTGAATGCCACAGTTATCTCAAAATTAAACTTTTTTTTCTTGCTGTTTAGATAGTTGGATTTGTAATAGGAATATTTCCACAACTTAAAAAGGTGTTGATTGGTAAAAATGCACCTCTTCGTGCAATTCAAGATTCTGCAGAATTATTGGGGTAAACTCTTCACCAGGTTCAACTTATAATGAAATTTTGAATTGAAATGCCTTTTTAATACAAATTCTCCCTCTTCTATGTATTCGTGTGCAGTAATGGCACTATTCCAAGCTTGATCCTAATAATGGGAGGAAACCTTGTCAAAGGTATTGATTGCTTTCACTCTGCTTCTCCAATGTTTTAATAACAGTTGAATACGTGAAACAGTACCAATTTAAAGTTCTGAATTTTTCTGATTCTTACCAAGTACTTCTGAAGTGAATTGTAGTTATGATCATTCTGAATATACAGGCATGAAAAGTTCAGGAGTTAAGTTCTCCCTCATCATCGGAGTCGTCATTGTTCGATATCTCGCTTTGCCGTTAGTAGGAATAGCCATTGTCAAAGGAGCGATCCACCTTGGCATGGTGCACTTCGATCCTTTGTATCGCTTTGTTCTTCTCTTGCAGTATGCTGTTCCACCTGCAATGAACATCAGTAAGTAAACAGATATATATTGTTTCATTTGCATGCTTCAAATTGAACTGTTGCTATTATTTGGCAGCATCCATGATTCAAATGTTTGAGGCTGGCGAAGGTGAGCTTTCTGTTATTTTCTTCTGGTCTTATCTCGTGGCTTCAGCGGCACTGACTCTATGGTCCACACTATTCTTGTGGTTTGTATCATAATGATCACATTCATAAATTTCCAGACTTCCACCGAGTGAGTCTTAGCAAGAGTCCAGTGGTCTTTTACTGATCAAATTGATTGGATTCTTTGTAATTGTTCTACATTGTAGAAACATCAGTAGCAATGTTGAGATTTTTTGTCTTGTAAGCGAAAGAAAACAAAAGATTCATCATGGAATTAAGAACTTTTTCTGTTTCTTATTTGTTATGATTGATAAAGATAGATGTGATCTGATTGTACCATATTCAGTGTCTTGTGATGTGTTTTTTTTAAAATTAATATAGTACAATCAATATATATATATATATAATGAGATTCGTCAAATCTTTACAGTCACAAAACATATATATGTAGAATGGATATTATGTAGAGAGGTTTCACTCGGAAATGCGAGATGGGTATTACAAGACAGGGTAGCCATATAGCGGGCAGGCGAGTAGAAAGATAGCTTAAGGTTTGGAATCAAAAATCACCCAGGCCTTGTTGATCAAGCGTCGAGCCCGGGAGAACATACTTCAATATATGTCCAGATAAAAATAGAACAGAAAAATAAAATGGAATTGCTTCTACGCTATGTGTCCCTGGAAGCTTGACAAAGACCTTCTAGTCTTCTACAAGCAATGACAAAGGCCCATCTTCCCAATCATCATGTGCCTCCTTCAACGAAAACCAATAATTAATAAATATAAGAAAAGCCATTTTTGTCCATCCCTCGCTTGTCTTTCAAATCATCCCTCCGATTCGAGTATACTTCCATCCGAAGATTGTTTTTAGATATTATTCTGATATCACCGCGGCGCCCTTTCTGATGGAGTTTCTCGCAAAGAAACAGAAAAAATTTGGATCTTATATTCATATGTAAAAAATGCGTGGGTGGTTTCATAAAAAAAAAAATTGTTTTTCATCAAAAGTCCGTTTGTGCAAATAAACAAAAAAAAATGTATTTAAAATAAAAAATTATCATGTCTAGTGGGTGGTCAATAAACAGACAATGAAGTTTGTAGCTGACAACAGATATTTTTAGTTTCACGTCGATTTCGTTGAGTTATTCCATATTAATCAAAAGTTGCAAAGTAATTCTAATATTATTATATGACGTATTTACCACCCACGAGCTCACGATCCACATGATCCTAAAATTTTGGTTTTCCCAAATTTCTAAAAAAATTCTTTTATTAAATCTACGATAATCATAATATTTAATTTAATTTTAATTCTTATACTCTATCGATATAAAATTAAAAATAGTTGTCGGTTACATATATTTCACTGTTTATTTATTGGTCTACCGATCCGTCAGGCTTAACAAAAATAAATAAAAGCACGGGAGTTTCTCGAAGAGAGACAAAAAAAAAAAACAAAAGAAAGAAAGGAACGTCTTTGCAAATATAAAAACGCATGGGTGGTTTCGTAAAACTTGGTTTTTACGAAAAACGTTCTCATTTCCATGGTTTCTCTAATTTACTAATTAACATAATGCAAGCGCTTTTTACACACCAGCGCATACACGTTGACAGAGATCGCGGAGGTCAATGAATGGGTCTGTCATCTCTTCTAAAGTTTAACCCTGAAGCCGACCTAGTCATCTGGCCCGGCCACGTTTCTTATGAACCACTAACAGAAGACCGCGTTTCATGTCCCAATACGGATCCCACTATTTCGGTCTCGACAGAAACTCCCCGCCGGGAAAACCTATAAAGCACCCCAGCTTCGCGTCCCCATTTCCATCTCCTTCGAGTTCGTTTTCTCCCGCCTCTGCTTCGTCTTCGAGAGTCGGAAACCCTAACCCTAACGCTAGCGCGATTGGAGGGAAGGGGTTCGGAGCCATGGAGAGCTCGTCGCCTTCGGTGCCGTTCCCGCTGCTGCAGACACCGATCGAGTCCAAGTACAGGGCCTGCACCATCCCCTACCGCTTCCCCGAGGACAGCCCCCGCAAAGCCACCCCTGTCGAGATCCAGTGGATTGATCTCTTCCTCAACTCCGTTCCGTCATTCAGGTTTAGTTTGATTTGCCCTGGGTTGGTTTTTCCTGGAAGAAAAGGTGGGATTTTGGGATTTTTTGATGTTTGAAATTGGTTTGTTGAGGGTTTGGTGACGTAACTGGTTTTGGAGCTTATTGTAATGCTAGTGGTTACTTTTGCTGCTTTTTCTGATCTCGAGGGGGATAATTGATTGTTTCCATGTTTGGAGCTTTAAAAGCTACTTTTTTTTGGGTTGTTCTCGATTTTTAGGGTTTGGAGATTTAAAAGCACTTTCTTTGGTTGTTCTTGATTTTTAGAGTTTGGAGATTCGAAAGCATTTTCTTGTGTTGTTCTTGCTTTTTAGGGTTTGCGGATTCAAAAGCATTTTCTTGTGTTGTTCTTGATTTTTAGGATTTGGAGATTCAAAAGCATTTTCTTGGGTTGCTCTTGAATTTTAGAGTTTGGAGGTTTAAAAGCACTTTCTTGTGTTGTTCTTGATTTTTAGGGTCTGAAGCAAACATAGCGTTTTAAATGTTGCTGTTATGCTCTGAATTTTTTTGTATTTTATTTTTTCAGCTTGCACAACGTTAGTTGGTAGAAATCTTGCTTTGGAGAAGTTAAGTTATAGTTGTGATACCATCTGTCTTCATTCATTTTCTTGCGATCCAACAATGAAAAAATGAAGATGAATGCCAAATTAGTGATCATCTGGTTCCAATAATGTGAACATTTTTGTATTCTGTTCGCATTTTTCCAGAGCCATTTCTTTTTGCCATTGTTCTTGAGTAGGGCTGATTGGAATTAGGGTTTTTATTGGTGGTAGTGGTTTTGTTTCTTGATAAAGGTTACACTTTTTTGTTTGGTTGGTTGGTTTCTGAATAGCATGTCTGATGTGATTGGAATGGTTGTTACAGGCAGAGAGCTGCAGCTGATTCCACAGTTGCTGATGCTGCTGATAGAGCAGAGAAGTTTGCTCAGAGGTAATATTCCAGAGTAACTATCATACATACTATTCTAAGAGGACTTTAATATCATCTACGTCATATATTATAGGATATGATAATCGTTTGGATTGATCAATCAAGTTTTAGACATATTCTGCAGAGCTTTCAAAGCTGTATTACGCCACAGAAATGTTCATTTTGATTTCAATTATTACTGCTGTGATATATAGAAAAGGAGTGCAAGTATATAGGTATATGTTGTTTGATATAGATCCAAGATTCTGCAAATATGTGATTCCATAGAATATGTTATCCTTCATAAGTTTTGTTATTAAATTGCATATTACTAGCTAAACAACATTTTAAAAAAGAACAATCATATTACTAGCTAAAATGACTCGTTTAGTTAAGAGTCCAATGATATGATCTCTTTATTTGTGGAATACCATGAGTCTGAGTTGTTGAGCAGAAATGACAATATATCTGACTGGGGCATTACAAACTTTTGTGGTTTATTATTTCAATCTATTGGCCAATATTCAATGCTCCCAAATAACATGACTAAAGACAAGTTTGGAGTCCATATGTTATTCTAATTTGGTCGGAAAGCAATTTGTATTATGTTAACCCTCTCCCTTTTGATTTGAGAAGATACACTACAATTCTTGAGGACATGAAGAAAAATCCAGATAGCCATGGCGGGCCCCCAGATTGTATTGTAAGCTAATGGGTGCAGTTCATCATGTTTCCTTGGGCTAGTATTGACTAAATAAAACTTCTTCTGCTTCATTTGTAAATAATTTACTTGTCTGGTATTACAGCTTCTGTGTAGGCTTCGTGAGCAGGTGCTAAGAGAACTTGGATTTAAAGATATATTCAAGAAGGTTAAGGCAAGTATTATCATTTATATTTAAGTGCTGTTGCTTTTGATCTTCATTTGTACCAGATTTATTCTTATATGAGATACTATACCTTGCAATGATTTAGGAAGAGGAGAATGCCAAAGCAATCTCACTCTTTGAAAGTGTAGTCAAGCTCAATGATGCTATTGAAGATGATAGCAAGCGGGTGGAAAACTTGATTAGGGGAATATTGGCCGGAAACATATTTGATTTGGGATCTGCTCAGGTAGCTTTTTTTTTATTTCATGATGTGGATCTTGTATCTGCTTATTTTCCTTCTTGGAGGAACTCAAAAGATTGAGAAGCAAAAGCACGCAATATGTTCCATTGAGAAACATAATCCACCACGGCTTACTTGATGCATTTTTGTTAGCTTAAAGCTTGCCTCTCAATTTTGTATTAATTTATTCTTAGTTTGCTTCCCGTATACTTGTTTGCTTAGTAATTCCTTGTTATGGTTTCTGTAGATTATTTACGTTGATGACAACAAAAGTTTGTAAAGTACCTAATTCATCTTATTGGTGTAGCTGCATCCAGGCTGGTTGTTAGACTTTTATCTTATAGGTGGCCAAAGCCATCACCTGGTCTCCCATATTAAACATATAACTAATTTGCTTTTTCCTGAATTAATCTCCATGGGAGCAACAATTGTGATCATCCAGTAGCATACAAATATGTCGATCAAGAAAAAAGGCGTCTCAGTAAAATTTTTTAAGAACTTCTAGTGTTATATTGTTGTTTTGTTTCTAATCCAACTTTGGAAATATACTCTCTGATTGTTTGTCAACAAAGTGCAATTTTAATATAATTGGTAGTTTGCAGATTCATAGAGGATACTGTGTTTGTAGCTTGCAGAGGTTTTTGCAAGGGATGGTATGTCGTTTTTGGCAAGTTGTCAAAATCTTGTATCAAGGCCTTGGGTTATTGATGACTTGGACACATTCAAACTGAAATGGAGCAACAAGTCTTGGAAGAAGGTAATATGAGGACCCCATTGCACTGGTACATTTTGATCCTGCTAGGTTTGGTGATTTTAGTTCATCTGCTAGTGTGTCATGAAATATTTGTGATGGTTAACTTGGTGTAGTTAGTGGTTTTGCTCCCAGAACTTTACTGTGGAGCAACTGGTCTTACCAACTTACAAGAACCTGGTGTATCTGGTTCAAATCTTACTATTTTTTAATCTTGTATTGCTTCCCATTCTCAACATTTGAGGCAAAACTTAATTGCATGATTTGTGAGTGTTCATGGGAGGTGATGGCATAGAAGACACACACTATTTTGGTGCTATTCTGTATGCTTTTTCTATTTTATTTATTTTATTATTTTTTTTCATGTGTAGACATATTTCTAGTCTTTATGGGCAATGGTTTCATTGATGGTACAATTTCCAATCCCAATTCAACATAATATTTTCAGAGATAGAAACCAGGTCTTTAGATTATAACCTTCTTGTGCTTTTACTGTAGTCTCTGGGTTAATGAATATTTTGTGGATATGAGCCTTGATGAACCTTTGCTAGAAAATGATTTGTTATTATTTTTCGTATGATACCTGTTGTTGCTTGTTACAGGCTGTTATCTTTGTGGATAATTCTGGTGCAGATGTCATATTGGGGATTTTGCCATTTGCCAGAGAGCTACTTAAGCGGGGTACACAGGTTCATCTCATAAGATCAATCACTTTATGTTCCATTGTCATATTGAAACTGAATGCAAGTGTTGTATGTTTGTAACTGTCCAACTGTTCCTTGCAAAACAGCAATTAAAAATTTTGCTCTAACCATACGTTGTAGGATCACAAGGTAGCACATACATATTGTAGCTATAGGATCTATCTATAGAAGCAACTGATTGAGCCATGTTTTCAAAGCTGTTAACCTATTATGGTCACATGCAAATCTGTGGTCCCTTCTCCACTTTTCTAACATCATAATACGAGTTTATGGTGAACATTTCTTCACGAAACTAGCATTCAAATTTAGGGATGGAGTGAGGAGATGGTTTTGGTATAGTGAAAGTGAACAGAAGCTGATCAGTGCAAAGAATATAAAGTAAATAATTTTGGATGAGGATGAATGGAGGAGAAATTGTACAAATGATCCCTAAATAGTTTTTTTAATGATCTTTATTTCCAGGACCTCATGCATCTTGATTAGGACCTTTGATGTTTGTTATTTAGTGTGAAGAATAGTTGAGGGCATTTTTTTTTTCTTAATTCTCTCTCTTTCTCTGTATCTGTAATTTTTCCTCTACAGAAAACAAAGAATGAAAAGTTGGTCCAGCTTTATGTCATCTTGTTTTGTGTTGAAGTTCCTGTGCTACCATATGTATTTTTCTTTTTCTCAATTAACTATTATCTACTCACATTCTGCTTGTTATAAGGATGTCTACTTATCCTACTACAGTACCATGTTATTCATCACCTTGGTTGAACTACTTTCTTTCCTAGTTTTAGATATAAAATCAGGCACTTAAACAACTCCTTTAGTTTCATTATAAACTTTGACTCCTTGTTTTTGGTGCCTTTGGCAGCAACAACTAGGCATTAGTGTATAACAGAAATTTATTAGACTGTTGATATGCGTAGGCTTGTTTAAACCATTCAGGTATTTTGGTTTAAATGTGGATGATATAAGCAGTAAATTTGTCTAGCGCATATAATTGTAAACTGACCATCTCTGGGGCTTGCATTGATGGGTTTGTCATTGTCCAGAAACATTACTGAGTAGAGTGATGCATATCTTTTTACTGTAGTCATATACTGATGTAGTTTCTGTGTACCTTTCTTCCTGGTTGTTATTACCCCAGTACAAGCAAATGCTAGCATGCCTACTAGAACTTTAAGCATGGCGTGCTTGCTATTTTTCTCTGACTACTGCGATAGTTTGGGTTGTACAAGATGATTTGGCTTCTTCCTTCTTTGATGCTGTGACTGAAAGGTTCTACAGAATTCCATTAGCTGTTGGTTTAACCCTCTATAACCTTTTTTCTTAGTAATTTGTTAAAGCAATACCTCCTTAACATGAATCAAAAAAATTTTGGACATTCTCAGCGTACTAAAGAATTCTCTCTAGGGATTCAATCTTCATTTATGTTCTACTGAAATGTTGCTTTTTATTGTTTCATTTAATATTCTCAAAAAAGTGGAATTCCTTGATGATTAAAAATTGTCTGTGGGGCAATTTCTTGTTCGAGTGTTTCTGTTTAGAAAGAAAATAGGAGTTGATGAGTTAGCTTAAGACAGATAGTGAAGAATATTAAACAAAAAAAGCAGGCTTTGGTTATTAGATTGATCATCCGATGACAAATTGTTCAGTCATCTTGCATGAGTTTGTGACTCTTGAATTGTACTTGTGCCTGTTTTTTTTTTCCAACCAGCTACCAAATTGTCATGTCATCTGATAATTATTTCACCATTCCTGGTTTCTATAGGTGGTTCTTGCATCTAATGACTTGCCTTCAATTAATGATGTTACTTATCCAGAATTGATCGAGATCGTCACAAAGGTGATTGATGCTTTCATATATTCACTGTTCCATAAAGGGTTCCGAGCTATATGTGGTTGGATTTGATGCTGATGCATCTTATGTGGTATGTTATCAGCTGAAGGATGAGAATGGGCTACTTGCAGGCATTGATGCATCAGGCCTTCTGATTGCAAATTCGGGTAATGATTTGCCGGTGAGAAAATTATGAACATTAAAATTTTGTTTTATGTTTAATTTCATGATTCAATATCATCTTATTTGAACTTTGAAGTGTATTAATCCAAATTTGTCTACTTAAGGTTATTGATCTGACAAATGTGTCACCGGACTTGGCATACCTGGCTAGTGATGCTGAGCTGGTCATGTTGGAGGGAATGGTATGATCTGTTTACAACCAAAAAACTCATTATCCCAGGAAAATACGGTTACAACAGCTTCAAATTTGCTCTCGTTTGATGCAGGGAAGGGCTATAGAGACAAACCTTTATGCTCAGCTGAAATGTGATTCAATCAAGATTGGGATGGTATTCTCTTTCTTATCTTTGCCTTATGGTATTTTTTTGCTCCATACGCATTTTTGTGCTCTAGACACTAAGTTGTGTTCATCAATTCGGATAACAAATCGGTTCATAAACTGGGATTATCTTGGAAACTCCTAATTCCTTATTTTCTGGCTATTGATTAGGTCAAGCACCCAGAGGTTGCTCAGTTCTTGGGAGGAAGGCTTTATGACTGTGTATTCAAGTACAATGAGGTCATGAACTACTAAGGCACTTAGTTTCTTAAATGTAGATCTTTATACTAATTTATCAAGGGTTTGCTAGAAGAACACGGTTAAAGAAACTACATACCATATTTTGAAGCAGAGGAATTAAGCCGATTTATTTAATTTAAGTTGTAACTGTGGAAGGCCCTTCAAATTGATACATGATATATACCATAAACTAAACTTACAATTAACGGGCAGAAAAGGATCTTGAATGGCATCTGTTCAGCAACTTGTGCTGCTATTTAAGCATGTAAACATTTTGGGTGCAAATATGCCTGTTTCATCTACTGGTTCGTAGGCCGATGCGAGGCTCTTTGATGACTTGAAGTATCATCTTATGATCTTTTTAAAATTATTTTTAACTCTTATTTCTATAGCTTTAGATATTTTATTTGGCAGGGATGTTTTTCTGAGTTGAAATGGAAGCGCCAATTTGATGGCATATGATGTGACCAAGTTTGGCGCATAATTGTCAGGAAATTTTGTGACATCCACATAATACATTATGTATGTTCAGGGTTCAATTTGGCATATAATATTTTGCTTAGGGTTTTCTGTTAAATATCCATTTTACATATTTATAACTCGTAGGGCATGACTCCACAAATAAAATAATGAAATAAAGGTTTATATTTTAATAGGTTCCACGTAAAATTTATAAAAAATAGATTCAGTTATTTTCCAAGTGAGTTAGGTTCCGATTTTAAAAAAATGATTCGCTTTTTAAACTAAATGGATCTGGATTGTCCACAATCGAGACCCGCTTGAAGCTGTAAGGTTGTGTTTAGCAATTGATTGACCGAATTTCAATTTTTTTTTTCATATTGTTAAAATTAAGGTTTTACACATGCCCCTAAAAATATATCATGTTTACACGTACATTTTGAAAATTATAAATATATATTTTTATTTTTTTATCGACTAAAGGCCTCTGGAGATTAATAATATAATGCGAGATAAATATGAGATCTTAAAAAAATATGAATTTTTGGCAAGTAATTACTTGATTTATGGTGATTTTGTAAAAAATTACCTACCTTATTATTACTAACAAAAAATCACTTGTGTTATACTATTTAAATTTATAAAAAATTACATCAATTAAAATATTAAAAATTATTATAATTTAATTTAATTTATTAATTAAATTAAACATAAAAATTAAATTATCTTTATTTGATTTTCATAAAATCAGACAAGACTAGTAATTTTTTATATTAATTTAATAATTATTATCAAAACTAAGTAAGAATAATTTAATCTTTCTATATTAATTTAATCAGAAAAAATTAAATTAAAATAAAATATTTTTAAAATATCTTAACCAAGATGATTTTTATAAATTTATTATACAGGTCCAATAATTTTTTACTAATAAATAATAAGATAGATAATTTTTTACTTATCAAAATTTTTTTAAAAATATTAGGAGATATGTGTAAGCAATACAATATATTTAATATTATTTAATCTCATTGAGCTTCAATTGGATGTCAACACGTGGCATAAGTTAGCGCGGATCTTCTCGCTTGGGCCGAGCACAAAACCAGGGAGAGAGTCAGGACGGGAAGGTCCTCGCGGTGGCATCTCCATCTGTACCTGACCTCGACGACGACCAATGGGAGATGATGCCGGCGAGGTCAGGAAGATGATCAAATCGAGTCAATAATTTTTCACCTATTCAATTTTTTTTTTTAATTTTTATACTTAAAAAAACTCTAGAGAAGCAAGAAAAAATAAAATAAGATTAAACAAAAGCAAGAATTCAAGAATCAACACATTGATCCAGAACTACAAGGCAATTAATTTCCCGTTGATGCAATCTCTTTATTCAAAATAACAAAAAAAAAAAAAATCAATTAAATCTGCTCAAAGCTTCAATGTAAGATCTATCCCAGTAGGGCACGCCATCTTGAGCTCCAAATCAACAGTCTCCTCTTCACCTTCTCCATTTCGCTCGTGATGAACTCCGTCATAACTTGGTGGTGGCACTGAAGTACCTGTATGAGATGGTTCAGGAGCTCTACTCGTCTCCTGCAGTTGCTGTGCTTCTCTGAAGACCACGTGCTGCTTCCTCAGCTCCTCGATCTCCTTCCGGTGCGCTGTCTGGTGGCCTCCGAGCGCCTGAAGGTTCGCGAAATATCTCTTGCAATACGAGCACACGTGTAATCCTGATGGCGATCTTTCTGCTTCACCTGTACGCAAGGTGAGCTCAAGGTTTGGCTCAAGCCCGTGTAAAATGTAAATATTGTAGCCATTCATCATGGAAACGGAAAGATCGGCGCAACAACGAAAGCCTGTGTTTGGGTGTTTGAATATATAGGCTTGAAATGTTCAAGACGAAGCTTTTTTTTTTAAAAAAAATTTATTTTCTAGATTCAGTGTTTCATATGGAAAAGGGGAATAATTCAATGGTAAAATGGATAATTGGAAAATGAATGATTTAATTATTGGGGAAATGGAAGGTAAATTGAATTCAGAGAGGAGAGAAGGCTATCGTTATTAAGACATGGATTTAGACAAAATATCACACCAATGGCATGTTCTCTGCACTTGGATTATTTCTGAAAGGGCGTTCCTTTTTTCCTTTTAATTTTGCTAATACAGCGTACGCAGCGCCTATGGATTTGAAATTAGGGTTTACGTTGCAGAAGCACATACTGGAATAACCATTTAGAATAATATAGTTTGTTTGATCAAAATAAATACAAGCTGCAGTTACATACGGACAATGATGTAATTCTTTCTTCAGAATCATTAGTAAACATGAAAGACAGAGATTTAACTTAAAATAATTATTTATTAATTAGCAAATTTACTAAAATATCAGA
The DNA here is from genome assembly GCA_005019695.1 of Trichopus zeylanicus subsp. travancoricus. Classification (NCBI taxonomy): domain Eukaryota; kingdom Viridiplantae; phylum Streptophyta; class Magnoliopsida; order Dioscoreales; family Dioscoreaceae; genus Trichopus; species Trichopus zeylanicus. The sequence goes on from RXID01014761.1 coordinate 333,095, forward strand.
TTTAGTCATAGATTTTGAAAGCTTGCTCTTAATATTGACTTTCATGAGACATTCAAGAGATCATAATAACTTATCTTCTTGCCAATATTTTAATTTTCTTCATTAAGATGTGAAAGTTAGTTTCGTTGATGAATAGACAAAGATAAAGAACTCGACTTCATGTATAGATGTTAAATACTTTTGTCAAGAGATATTTCATTTCAAGAACACAAGGATTAATTGATCGGATTTATGAGCAATCTTATGAGGAAAGACCACACTATGAACCTAATTTATCCACCCTATTTGATTCAACGATGGAGTGAATTTGAACTTTTTTTCCAAAGAAATGGTTTAAACCATTCGAACCGCATAAACCATGGTGAATATATACAATAACTTTGCATATATAACCTCTGCCCACATCATCTGAAACAACACAAAAATAAGGAAAGTATCAACTGCATGTTTTTATTCTAGGGATGCATTGAATTGTTTCTTTTCCAAATACCCTCTAACCCTAGTACTAATTCACTGGATACCATCCTCCTATTTCCCTATAAAAAAGGGCAAGGGAAAACAATTATTATCTTCTTCCTATTCTTCTTCATCATCTCTTCGCAGCCACCATATTTCCATGGAGGAGTACCTTCGCCAGCTCGGTCTGTCCAACGAAACCTTCATGAATCAACCACCGCACATTCCACAAGCTTCTTCTCAACCTGAACAATCTGTGTTTGTTCCTTCAGGAACCCCGATTCCAAATATTCCGACTCCAAATCCTTCTCTCTCCATCAACAATCAAGTTAGCTCCACCTCCATGAATCAACCGTTTGACATTCCGCAACCTTCTCCTCAACTCGAACCATTCATGTTTGATCCTTCGAGAAACCCGATGCCTAGCATTCCAGCTCCACATCCTTCTCCTTCCATCATCAATCAAATCAATAGCACCACCATGAATCAACAACCATTTGACATTCCACAACCTTCTCCTATACTCGATTCAAGCATGTTTGATCCTTCGGGAACTCCAATAGAGACTATCTTTCGACCTTCCCATCCTTTTCCTTCCATCAACCGTCAACCTGAGTTCATGGCAAATCCAAACTTCACCTCTCCATCCAATTGGAATAGACAACTCCCCGTGATGAATAACTCCATGAGTCACACTGCAAGCTCTTACAGAAGGCCAATGTGCGATTTCATAGGAGAAAACTGGGAGGGGATTAGGGCATACCTTGCGGGACACGTCAGGCCAGGACCCGACGTGCCCCATATCTACAAATGCGAGGTATGTAGCCTAGAATTTCCGAATGCTCAAGCTTTTGGGGGCCATATGAGCTCCCACAGTAAGACAAAGAAGGGGAAGCGCGGTGCTTCTTGTGCAGGGAAGTTGAAGAAGGCATCGAAGAAGAAGAAGAATGACAAGGAGGGAACGGGCTATTCTAGCGAAAGTTCAGTGAATGGCTAGTTTTATCTTGCGTGATATGAGTTGGAAGACAACAGTGGTGAGACTTTATGATTCTTCCTTTCGTTGGTACTTTGCTTTTGATTTCTTGTTGCTTCTCATATGCTAAACTGTCTTAGGGTTTAGATTGAACTATTAGAAATAAGCGACCCTCCAGAGGCAGTAGCAAGGGCTTTTGAGTATAGAATGTGTTTGTTTGCAAGGCACCTCCAGTTTTTACTTATTGATACTTCTCAATATTGAAATGATGTGCTACAATTCATTATGATATGATATGAAGTGCTACAATTCAATATGTGATGTTTTCATTCATTATGGATGCGATGCTGTCATGCACTATAATAAGCTAAAGGGCTTTTCTATTGTAGATGCAATCAGCCTTTTTGCGGCTTCTGTTGTTAATTTGAATTTGGGGGTATACTTCTGTTAATGTAGCTCCATTGTGGACTTCCAAAGTTTATTCTTTTGAGGTAGAAATTTTGTTGGACGACGTTTTTCCATAATTGATCATTGCATACATCCTCTACCACTATTTTTCAATTAAAGCATGATTGAACTCATAGAGGTACTTCACACCTAGAACACCTCCTTCTTTTGGATGTGCAAACATTACTCCAACCAATTAGATTACATCCCTTCTCTTTGCTTCATCTCTACAAGGATTGATCTTATCAATCTTATTCCCCAATCAATATTACATAAACCTTATTGAAACCTCTAGTTCTATAAAAGTCCCTTCATGTCTCCCCCAATGGTAATTGAAGATAGTTTTATTGCTCCGTACAAAGCAAAAGTGTATGCTTATTATCAAGGGTGGAATAGAGTACAATCTTTAATCACAGGCTAGACTGTGTTCTAAAAAGGGCAAAGGGTATTGATAGCATTTCGAAGTTATGGGAGTTAGGATGAAGGATCTAGTTCCCCAAATTGCGTGATCCTAATTATGATATTTAAGTTTGGCTCTCAATTCCTTTTCGAATCACAATTCAAGACCCAAGTATTGGTCGGCTAATTACATCAACTCAATACTCGGATCATCAGTTGGTCCCAACAATCCAATGCCTCAATGATAGGTCTAGTGGAGCTCCTTAATAGAGTATGAGGAAAGAGGTTGTTAGCATTGAATAGAGATTATGATTTTTCGCATCATCATATGTCTTATATATCCCATATTTGACTTGACCCATAATTAAAGTGCCCAAGAATATTCTATGGTTAGTTGGAACCCAGAGCAATTTAGACCTTCCATATCGGATCCTTTCTAATGGACTTTCCACACTAAGTTCTGTAGAAAGAGAAGGTATCCACTTGTCACATAGCGAAGGTGAAGCAAGCTACCATTTTCAACTAAAGGCAAGACTATATTCTAAAGAGGCCAAAGGGTGTTGGTAGTAGTTCCTAGCTATAGGAGCTAAGATGGAGGGTTTAGTTGCTCAAATTGCATGGTCCAAATTATAATATTTAAGTATGGCCCTCAATTTTTTTTGCATCACAATACAAGACTCAAGTATTGGTCGATTGGTCATTAACCCAATCCTTGAATCCTTAGCTGGTTTCATTAACTCAATGTCTCAATAAGAGTTCTACCAGAGAATTAATAAGGTATGAGAAAAGGGGTTGTTGGTATGAAATGGAGATTGTGGGTTTTTCTCACCATCAAATACCTTATATGCTTCGTATTTGACCTAACCTAAAGTTAAAAGGCTTAACAATATTCTCTGATTAGTTGGAATTTAGGGGAGTTCGGACCTTCCATATCAGACCCTTTCAATTGAACTTTCCTCGTTAAGCTCTATAGAAATAGAAAGTATTCGCTTGTTATGTAGCGAAGGTAGAGCAAGCAACCATTTTTAACCAAAGGTGAGACTATATTCTAAAAAGGCCAAAGGTTGTCCATAATAGTTCACATCTATGGGAGTTAGGATAGAGGGTTTAGTTGGTCAAATTATGTGCTCTGAATTATGATGTTTAAGTTTGGCTCTTAATTCCTTTTGAATTGTAGTACAAGATCAAAGTGTTGGTATATTGTTCACATAAACCCAATACTGGATCGTCAATTGGTCTCATCAACCCAATGCTTCAATGAGAGGTCTAATGGAGAATTAATAGAGTATGAAAAAGAGGTTGTTGGTATGGAATGAAGATTGTGGTTTTTCTCACAATCAAATACCTCATATACTCAATTTTTGACCTAACCTAAAGTTAAAAAGCCCAATAATATCCACTAGTTAGTTGAGATTAAGGGGAGTTCAAACCTTCCATATCAGACTCTTTCAAATAAACTTTCTACGCTAAGCTTCATACAAAGAGAAGGTGTATGCTTGTCACGTGGCAAAGGTGGAGTGGGTTACCTTTTCAACCAAAGATGAGATTGTGTTCTAAAGAGGCCAAAGGGTGCTGGTAGTAGTTCCTAGTTATGGGAGCTAGGATGGAGGGTTTAGTTGGTCAAATTGTATAGTCCGAATTATGATATTTAAGTTTGGACCTCAATTTTTTTTTCTATCTCAATACAAGATCCAAGTGTTGGTTGATTGATCACATTAACCCATTACTCAGATCCTTAGTTGGTTTCGTCAATCTGATTCCTCAATAAGAGTTCTAGCGGAGAATTAATAGAGTATGAGAAAAAGGGGTGTTGGTATATAATGAAGATTGTGGTTTTTCTCACCATCAAATACTTAATATACTTTGTATTTGACCTAACCTAAAGTTAAAAAGTCTAACAATATCCTTTAGTTAGTTGGAATTTAGGAAAATTCAAACCTTTCATAGTAGACTCTTTCAATGGTAGAGTAGAGTACAAACTTCAACCACAGGCTAAAATATGTTCTAAAAAGGCCAAAGGGTGCTGGTAGCATTTCCAAGTTATGGGAGTTAGGATGAAGGGTTTAGTTCCTCAAATTGTATGATCCTAATTATGATATTTAAGCCTAACTCTCAATTCCTTTTCAAATCACATTACAAGGCCCAAGTGTTGGTCGGTTGGTCACATTAAATCAATACTTGGATCATCAATTAGTCTCATCAATCTGATGCCTCAATGATAGGTCTAGTGGGGATCCTTAATAGAATATGAGAAAAGAGTTTGTTGACATTAAATAGATATTGTGATTTTTCTCACCATCACATGTCTTACATATATCCCATATTTGACTAGATCCATAATTAAAGAGTCCAACAATATCCGTTGGTTAGTTGGGACCCACAGCAATTCAAATCTTCCATATTGGACCCTTTCTAATGAACTTTCCATATTAAGCTCCGTAAAAAGAGAAAGTGTTTGCTTGTCACGTAGTGAAGATGAAGCAAGCTATCATTTTCAACCAAAGGTGAGACTATATTCTAAAGAGGCCGAAGGGTGCTAATAGTAGTTCCTAATTGTGGAAGCTAGGATGGAGGGTTTAGTTGTTTAAATTATGTGATTTGAATTATGATGGTGTGGCCCTCAATTCTTTTTTGCATCACAATACAAGGCCCAAGTGTTGGTCGATTTGTCACATCAACCCAATACTCGAATCCTTACTTGGTTTCATCAACTCAATGCCTCAATAAGAGTTTTACTGGAGAATTAATAGAGTATGAGAAAAGGGGTTATTGGTATGGAATGAAGATTGTGATTTTTCTCACTATCAAATACCTTGTATATTCTGTATTTGACCTAATGTAAAGTTAAAAAGCCTTATAATATGTTTTAATGAGTTGGAATTTAGGGAAATTCAAAAGTTCCATATCAGATTCTTTCAAACAAACTTTCCACACTAAGCTCCATAGAAAGAAAAAGCATCCACTTGTCACTTATCGAAGGTAGAGCAAGCTACCATTTTCAACCAAATGCGAGGCTGTGTTCTAAAGAGGCCAAAGGTTGTCAGTAATAATTCCTAGTTATGGGAGTTAGGATGGAGGGTTTAGTTAAAATTGTGTGATTTGAATTATGATGTTTAAGTTTGGCTCTCAATTCTTTTTGAATTGCAATACAAGACCAAAGTGTTGGTCTATTTGTCACATCAACCCAATACTTGGATCGTCAATTGGTCTTATCAACCTAATGCCTCAATGAGATGTTTAGTAGATAATTAATAAAGTATGAAGAAGAGATTGATGATATGGAATGGAGACTGTGGTTTTTCACACCATCAAATGTCTTATATACCCCATATTTGACCTAACCTAAAGTTAAAATCCCAACAATATCCGTTGACTAATTGGGATCTAGAGCAATTCTAACCTTCCATATCGAGCCTTTTCTTTCCACACTAAGCTTCGTAGAAAGAGAAAGTGTCCGCTTGTCACATAGCAAAGGTGAAGCAAGCTACCATTTTCAACTAAAGGCCAGACTACGCTCTAAAGAAGCCATAGGTTGCTGCTAGTAGTTCTTGGCTATGGGAGCTAGGATGGAGGGTCTAGTTGCTCAAATTGTGTCATTCAAATTATGATATTTGAGTCTAATCCTAATTCTTTTTTGCAACATAATACAAGACCCAAGTGTTGATCGATTGGTCACATTAACCCAATACTCAAATCCTTGGTTGGTTTTATTAACTCAATGCCTTAATAGGAGTTTTAGTGGAGAATTAATAGAGTATGAGAAAAGGAGTTGTGGGTATGAAATGGAGATTATGGTTTTTCTTACTATCAAATACCTTACGTACTCCATATTTGACCTCACCTAAAGCTAAAAAGCCTAACAATATCCTCTGGTTTGTTGGGCAGATTCTTTCAAACAAACTTTCCACACTAAGCTCCATAGAAAGAGAAAGAATTCACTTGTTATGTAGCAAAGGTAGAACAAACTACCATTTTCAACCAAAGGTGAGGCTATTTTCTAGAGAGGCCAAAGGTTGTTGGTAACAATTCCTAGCTATGGGAGTTAAGATGGAGAGTTTAGTTGGCCAAATTGTGTGATCTGAATTACAATGTTTGAGTTTGACTTTCAATTCTTTATGAATTGCAATACAAGACTATGGAATCGAAATCGGTCACCCAGAATAGTGGAGATCCTGAAGAATAATCTCAAAACTACAAATTAAAATAGTGTGTGTTTGAGTGTATAATTAGCTGTTGTGCGAACATGATTTTCAATAGACATAAGTCCTTATTGTTAATTATTCTGATGGTTGTCAGTAACCTTCTAAAATAAGAAACCTAATTAATAAAATAGAGATATAAAAAAAATTATTTAATTGATTTAAGAGAGAGTACATAGCTTAAGAAAGAGCATGTCCTTACTTTATAATAAATTTTAAATTCATAATCATGAAAGAATATAAAATAATAAGAAAAAGTGAAAAATAAGCTTTAATAAGCACCACTGCCCTGCTCCCATGCATTGAACTAAGTGAAACTTAACTCAGATGAGTCTTAATTTGATACTTGATAGATGCTGATAACTTGACTTGATTTCATGGTGTAACTAATTATCTTGGCTCATGTCAATTAACCTATTGAGATTTTAAAATGTCGCCCGATGGGACATAAGGAGATAAGAGAGGAAGTGCGAGAAGCTTGAAGTGTGGAGTGTATTGGTGATTAACTTTTTTTTGATAACATTATCAATGATTTGTTGAGTTTAACTTGAAGTGTACTCGATAGCATTGAGTGTTGACAATTAACTTCTTTTAATAATGTTACTAATGACTTGTTAGATTTAGTTTGAAGTGTGGCTGATAGTTTTGAGTGTTGGCGATTAATTTTTTTTAATAGTATTACTAATGACTTGTTAGATTTAACTTAAAATGTTGATCAAATTGTGTGATTTGAATTATGATATTTAAGTTTGGCTCTCAATTCTTTTTGAATTGCAATACAAGACCAAAGTGTTGGTCTGTTGGTCACATCAACACAATACTTGGATCGTCAATTGGTCTTATTAACCCAATGCCTCAATGAGATGTTTAGTAGATGCATTGGTGATTAATTTTTTTTGATAGCATTACAAATAGCTTGTTGGATTTAACTTGAAGTGTAACTAATAGCTTTGAGTATTTACGATTAACTTCTTTTGATAATATTACCAATAGTATGTTGGGTTTAGCTTAAACTGTGACTAATAGTTTTGAGTATTAGCAATTAACTATTTTTAATAGCACTATCAATGGCTTACTGGGTTTAACTTGAAATGTTATCGATAGTTTTGGCATTAGCGATTCTCTTTTTGATAGTGTTACCAGCAGCTTGTCGAGTTTAGTTTGAAGTGTGGTTGACAGTCTTGAGTATTGGTGACTAACTTATTTAATAGTGTTACTAATAATTTGTTGAATTTAACTTGAAGTGTGACTGATAGCTTTAAGTGTTTGTGTTTAACTTCTTTTGATAGCAATACCAATGACCTATTGAGTTTAGCTTGAAGTATTGTCGATAGTTTTGAACTTTGGTGGTTAACTTCTTTTGATAGTGTTACTAACGATTTGTTGAGTTTAACTTGAAGTATGGTCAATAGCTTTGAGTATTGGCGACTAATTTTTTTGATAGCTTTTTCAACAACATGTTAGGTTTAGCTTAAAATGTAGCCGATAGGTTTGAGCACTGAGGATTAACTTTTTTTGATAGTATTACCTATAATATATTGGGTTTAGCATAAAGTGTGATTGATAGCTATAAACATTAGATATTAACTTCTGACTCAGATTTTGACTTGATTTCAAGTTAGACTTGACTTCTACTTTAAGTTTGACCTAATTTCTAGTTCAAATTTTGACTTATTTCTAATTTAGTTTCTGACTTATTTTTAGTTCAGATTTTGACCTATTTTTGTAACAGATTTGAGTTTGACTTGATCCAATTTGAGTTTGATTTGAACTTGATTTAATCCGATTAGAATTTGGTTCGAATTCGGCTTGAACTTGAACTTGAACTTGAGTTTATTTTGAGCTGATTAAGGTTTGGTTCGAATTTAGCTTGACCCGATTGGGTTTTGTTTTAAGTTTAATTTGAATTCATTTTAATTCAAGTATGGCTTGACTCAATTAAAGTTCAACTTAAATTTATCTTAATTTAGTCTAAATTGCATTTGGTTTACTTTAGAGTTTAATTCAAAATTATTATGGCTTAGTTTGAATATTATTTTACTCAATTAGCTTTCAATTCGAATTTATTGTAGCTCGACTCAATTAGAGTTTAATTCAAATTTATTTTGATTTAGTTCGAATATTATTTAACTCAGTTAGAGTTTAATTTGAACTTGTGCTGATTTTAGGTTGCCCTAATATGATCCGGAATTAAGCCATGTTCAGGTTGATCGAGACTTGAACCAATTTAGACTAATTTTGAACCTAGGTTGTTAGTTTTTTGACTAAAATGGATGACTGATTGGGGTATTGGTTGTCTGCCGGTAGGGATTCTATTGCTAGTTCAATAGAATCAGTTGATTGGTTTGAATATTGGTCGACTGATTGAGCAAGTTTTATTTTCGAGTTGGACTGGTCGACTAGTTGATGGATACTGATCGATCAACAAAGTCCTTTTCTATTTGTTTGGACTACTTTTTATTATTTATTTTGAGTCTATTTGATAATTTATTTGAGTCAATTTGGTTCTGTTTATCTATTTTAACCCAGCTAGCTTTGAGTTTAATGTAATTGAGTCATTTTAATTTGATTGATTCATGTTTATCAATTTGTTTTGATTTGAGATCCCTTAGGCTATCATGATGGTATTGGGATGAGCCGCATGCTGACCTTGAGTCGTATTGACTTTCACCAAGCCCGTGAGTTGATCTTTAGTCTAAATAGATGTTAAGGGAGTCCATTGCTAGTCTTTAATCCAAATAAATATTAGGCGAACCTGCATTCTGGTCATTAGTCCAAATAGACGTTAGGTGAGCTCGTAAGTTGATCTTTTATTTGAATAGACGTTAGATGAGCCCATAAGCTAACCTTTAATCTAAATTGGTTTTTGAGTGAGTTTGTAGACTGGTCTTTGGCCGAATTGACTTTTGGATGAGTTCATAAGTTGATCCTACGTTGGTTGACTTTCATACGAACATGCAGACTAGTCCTAAGTCAATTGTGAAGAATACGTTCAATGAGATGATGATATATTAGTTATTTTTTTCATTTTGGTGTGGGTTCTTCCTCTTCTTCCTCTTCTCCCTTTTTTTCTCTTTAGAAACTTTCATGGCAGGTCTCATGGTTTGATTCTTCAAGTTGGTGATGATGCCATGACAAGGACGGGGCAATGGGTAACCACGATAGTGATGCAGTGAGGCAAAAGCAAAAGCACGGGAAGGGCTACAAGTGGCTGTAGTGGCGAGGGGATAACAGTAACACAAGAGGGACACTGGTGGTCGCGGTAGTGAGGGAACAACAGGAATGCATGAGGACGGTGGTTAGCTATAGTGGTGAGGGTGCATCAGGAGTACGAGATAGTAGGGATCTAGTAAGAAACCAAAAAAAGAAAAAGAAAAAGGGAGCAGCAATAGTAGCAGGAACCTCGCAAGAGACAAAGGAAGAAGTAAGAAGAAAACAACAAAAAAGGAACATAAGAATAAGACAGTAGTCTTACTCTTTTTGCCTTCTTGACAATGCTCTCTTGATCTCCTTTGTCTCTAAATTTCGTACTCCTTTCATCCCAATTTTTGTGCTAATAATCTATGTTATAATTCGTGCTCTTGCCTTATTTGTATAGGATTGAGAGGATCCTCAAATCAAATTATTGATTGATTCAAATTTGAAATTTGACAAATATATTCTTATTATTAGTTCTCAGATTTGAATTTTTGATTGATATATTCTAAGATTGTAATCCCTTGGCTAAAAATTTCTTCAATTATTGATGAATTCAGAGAGAATTTATTTTCATTCCTACAAATCCCACCCTAACTGAACGATTGATTGAAGAATCGATTAACCGACAAAGAACATGGCAACTCTAACTTAGCAGAATCGATCAATCATTTGAGAATAGTTGATCGATAAAGTGCTACCAATCCTAGTTCATGGGAATAAGTTGACCAGTTGAGGAATTGGTTGACCAGTATAGCCTGATTCTATATTTTGGTCTAAAATTTTAACTTATATTTATTTCAAATTGGACCCCATCTATCATAAATTATGCTCAAAGTCTAATTCTAATTCTTAACAAGCTCAAATTTAAATTTGGATTATAAAATCCACTCAAACAAAGACCAAAGTGTTGGTCTATTGTTCAAATCAATCTAATACTCAGATCATCAATTGGTCTTATCAACCCAATTCATCAATGAGAGATCTAGTGGAAAATTAATAGAGTATAAAAAAGAGGTTGTTGGTATGGAATGGAGATTTGTTTTTTTTTTTTTTTTGCACCATCAACTGTTTTATATACTCCATATTTGAGCTAACCTAAAGTTAAAAATTCCAATAACTAGTTCGTTGAGATTAAGGGGAGTTCAAACCTTCCATATCAGACCCTTCCAAATGAACTTTCTACACTAAGCACAGTATAGTGAGAAAGCTTCTACTTGTCACGTAGCAAAGGTAGAGTAGGCTACCATTTTCAACCAAAAGCGAGATTGTGTTCTAAAGAAGCCAAAAGATGCTAGTAGTGGCTCCTAGCTATGGGAGCTAGGATTGAGGGTTTAGTTGCTCAAATTGTGTAACCTAAATTATGATATTTACGTTTCGCCATCAATTCTTTTCTATATTGCAATACAAGACCCAAGTGTTGATCGATTGGTCACATCAGCCCAATACTCGGATCCTCAATTGGTTTCATCAACTTGATGCCTTGATAAGAGTTCTAGAAGAGAACTAATAGAGTGCAAGAAAAGGGGTTTTTGGTATGAACTAGGCATTATGGTTCTTCTCACCATCAAATACCTCACATACTCCATGTTTAACCTATTATAAAATAAAAAACCCTAACAATATCCTCTAGTTAGTTGGAATTCAGGGAAATTCAAATCTTCTATACTAGACTCTATCAAATACCTTATATCTTTGTATTAGACCAAATCTAAAGTTAAAAAGCATAACAATATCCTTCGGTTAGTTGAACTTTAGGGGAATTCAAACCTTCTATAGTAGACTCTTTCAAACTTATTTTCCACACTAAGCTTCGTACAATGGAAAAGTGTCTCGTTTGTCATATAGCAAAAGTGGAGCATACTACTACTTTCAGCTAAAAGTGAGATTGTGTTCTAAAAAGCCCAAAGGGTGTTGGTAGTTGTTCCTAGTTATGGGAGCTAGGATGAAAGGCTTAGTTGCTGAAATTGCGTGATCGGAATTATGATGTTTAATTTTGGCCCTCAATTCTTTTTTGTATCTCAATACAAGACCCAAGTGTTGGTCGGTTGGTCACATTAGCCCAATACTCGAATCCTCAATTGGTTTCATCAAACTGATGCCTTGATGAGAGTTCTAGTGGAGAACTAATAGAGTTTGAGAAAAGGGGCTTTTGGTATGGAATGGGCATTGTGGTTTTTCTCACCATCAAATATCTTACTTGCTCCGTATTTGACCTATTATAAAATAAAAACCGTAACAATATCCTCTAGTTAGTTGGAATTCAGGGAATTTCAAACCTTCTATACTAGACTCGTTCAAATACCTTATATCTTTGTATTTGAGCCAAGCTAAAGTTGAAAAGCCTAACAATATCATTTGGTTACTTGGAATTCAGGGGAATTTAAACCTTTCATATTAGACTCTTTCAAACTCACTTTCCACACTAAGTTTCATACAACGAAAAAGTGTCTATTTGTTATATAGCAAAAGTGGAGTATGTTACTATTTTCAGCTAATGACAGGATTGTGTTCTAAAATGCCCAAAGGGTGTTGGTAGTGGTTCCTAGTTATGACAGCTAGGATGGAGGGTTTAGTTGCTCAAATTGCGTGATCCGAATTATGATGTTTAATTTTGGTCCTCAATTACTTTTTGTATGGCAATGCAAGACTCAAGTGTTGGTCGGTTGGTCACATCAACCCAATACTCAAATACTTAGATGGTTTCGTCAACTTGATGCCTCGATAAGAGTTATAGTGGAGAACAAATAGAGTGTGAGAAAAGGGGTTTTTGGTATGGAATAGGCATTATGGTTCTTCTCACCATCAAATACCTTATGTACTTTGTATTTGACCTATTATAAAATAAAAAACCCTAACAATATCCTCTAGTTAGTTGGAATTCAGGAAAATTCAAACCTTCTATACTAGACTCTTTCAAATACTTTATATCTTTGTATTTGACCTAACCTAAAGTTAAAAAGCCTAACAATATACTTTGATTAGTTGGAATTCATGGGAATTGAAACCTTCCATAGTAGACTCTTTCAAACTCACTTTCCACACTAAGCTTCGTACAATGAAAAAGTGTCTGTTTCTCATATAGCAAAAGTAGAGTATACTACTATTTTTAGCTAAAAGCGGGATTGTGTTCTAAAATGCCCAAAGGGGTGTTGGTAGCGGTTCCTAGTTGTGGGAGCTAGGATGGAGGATTTAGTTGTTCAAATTGCGTAATCCAAATTATGACGTTTAATTTTGTCCATCAATTCTTTTTTGCATCGTAATACAGGACCCAAGTGTTGGTCGATTGGTCACATCAGCCCAATACTCGGATTCTTAGTTGGTTTCATCAACTAGATGCCTAGATAAAAGTTCTAGTGGAGAACTAATAGAGTATGAAGAAAAGGGGTTTTTGGTATGGAATGGGCATTATGGCTCTTCTCACCATCAAATACCTTATGTACTCGGTATTTGACCTATGATAAACTAAAAAACTCTAACAATATCCTCTAGTTAGTTGGAATTCAAGAAAATTTAAACCTTCTATACTAGACTCTTTCAAATACCTTATATCATTGTATTTGACCTAACCTAAAGTTAAAAAGCCTAATAATATCTTTTGGTGAGTTCGAATTCAGGGGAATTCAAACCTTCCATAGTTGAGTCTTTTAAACTCACTTTCCACACTAAGTTTCGAACAACAAAAATGTGTTCATTTGTTATATAGTAAAAGTGAAGTATGCTACTATTTTCAGCTAAAGACGGGATTGTGTTCTAAAAAACCCAAAGGGTGTTGGTAGTGGTTTCTAGTTATGGGAGCTAGGATGGAGGGTTTAGTTGCTCAAATTGCGTGATCCGAATTATGATGTTTAATTTTGGCCCTCAATTCTTTTTGTATCACAATACAAGATCCAAGTGTTGGTCAGTTGGTCTCGTCAACCCAATACTCGGATTCTCAGTTGGTTTCATCAACTAGATGCCTTGATAAAAGTTCTAGTGGAGAACTAATAGAGTATGAGAAAAAGGGGTTTTTGGTATGGAATGGGCATTATGGTTCTTCTCACCATCAAATACCTTATATACTTCGTATTTGACCTATTATAAAATAAAAGGCCCTAACAATATCCTCTAATTAGTTGGAATTTAGAGAAATTTAAACCTTCTATACTAGACTCTTTCAAATACCTTATATCTTTGTATTTGACCTAACCTAAAGTTAAAAAGCCTAACAATATCTTTTGATTAGTTGGAAGTCAGAGGAATTCAAACTTCCATAGTAGACTCTTTCAAACTCATTTTTCACACTAAGCTTTGTACAATAAAAATGTGTTCATTTGTCATATAGAAAAAGTGGAGTATGCTACTATTTTCAGCTAAAGGTGAGATTGTGTTCTAAAAAGTTCAAAGGGTGTTGGTAGTGGTTTCTAGTTATGGGAGCTAGGATGGAGGGTTTAATTGCTCACATTACGTGATCTGAATTATGATGTTTAATTTTGGCCCTCAATTCTTTTTGTATTGCAATACAAGATCCAAGTTTTGGTCAGTTGGTCTCATCAACCCAATACTCGGATTCTCAGTTGGTTTCATTAACTCCATGCCTCAATAAGAGGTCTAGTGGAAGATTAATAAAGTGTGAAAAAAGAGATTATTGGTATCGAATGGATATTGTGGTTTTTCTCACCATCAAATACTTTATATACTCCGTATTTGGACTATTATAAAATAAAAAACCCTAACAATATCCTCTAGTTAGTTGAAATTCAAGAAAATTCAAACCTTCTATACTAGACTCTTTAAATACCTTATATCTTTGTATTTGACCTAACTGAAAGTTAAAAAGCCTAGCAATATTCTTTGGTTAGTTAGAATTCAGAGAAATTCAAACCTTCCAAGTAAACTCTTTCAAACTCACTTTCCACACTAAGCTTCGTACAACGAAAAAATGTTCGTTTATCATATAACAAAAATGGAGTATGCTACTACTTTCAGCTAAAAGTGATATTGTGTTCTAAAAAGCCCAAAGGGTGTTGGTAGTGGTTTCTAGTTATGGGAGCTAGGATGGAGGCTTTAGTTGCTCAAATTGCGTAATGCGAATTATGATGTTTAATTTTGGCCCTCATACCTTTTTTGTATAGCAATATAAGACTCGAGTGTTGGTCAATTGGTCACATCAACCCAATACTCTGATCCTCAATTGATTTCATCAACTTGATGCCTTGATAAGAGTTCTAGTGGAGAACTAATAGAGTGTGAGAAAAAGGGGTTTTTGGTATGAAATGGACATTGTGGTTCTTCTCACCATCAAATACCTTATATACTCCGTATTTGACCTACTATAAAATAAAAAACCCCAATAATATCCTCTAGTTAGTTGGGATTCGGGAAAATTCAAACCTTATATACTAGACTCTTTGAAATACCTTATATTTTTGTATTTGACCTAACCTAAAATTAAAAAGCCTAATAATATCCTTTGGTTAGTTGAAATTCAGGAGAATTCAAACCTTCTATAGTACACTCTTTCAAACTCACTTTCCACACTAAGTTTCGTACAATGAAAAGGTATCCGTTTGTTATATAACAAAAATGAAGTATGTTACTATTTTCAGCCAAAGACGAGATTGTGTTTTAAAAAGCCCAAAGGGTGTTGGTAGTACTTCCTCGTTATGAGAGTTAGGATGGAGGGTTTAGTTGCTCAAATTGCGTGATCCGAGTTATAATGTTTAATTTTGGCCCTCAATTATTTTTTGTATCGCAATGCAAGACTCAAGTGTTGATCAGTTGATCACATCAGCCCAATACTCGGATCGTCAGTTGGTTTCATCAACTTGATGCCTTGATAAAAGTTCTAGTGGAGAACTAATAGAGTATGAGAAAAGGGGGTTTTTCGTATGGAATGGGCATTGTGGTTGTTCTCACCATCAAATACCTTATATACTTCGTATTTGACCTATTATAAAATTGAAACCCTAACAATATCCTCTAGATAGTTAGAATTCAGGGAAATTCAAACCTTCTATACTGGACTCTTTCAAATACCTTATATCTTTGTATTTGATTTAACCTAAAGTTAAGAAGACTAACAATATCCTTTGGTTAGTTAGAATTCAGGGGAATTCAAACATTCTATGGTAGACTCTTTTAAACTCACTTTTCACACTAAATTTCATGCAATGAAGAAGTGTTTGTTTGTCATATAGCAAAACTAAAGTTTGCTATTATTTTCAGCTAAAGATGAGATTGTGTTCTAAAATACCCAAAGGGTGTTGGTAGTGGTTCCTAGTTATGGGAGCTAGGATGGAGGGTTTAGTTGCCCAAATTGCATGATCCGAATTATGATGTTTAATTTTGTCCATCAATTCTTTTTTGTATTGCAATACAAGACTCAAGTGTTGGTCGATTGGGCACATTAGCCCAATACTCAAATCCCCAGTTGGTTTCATCAACTTGATGCCTTGATAAGAGTTCTAGTGAAGAACTAATAAAGTATGAAACAAGGGGTTTTTGGTATGGAATGAACATTGTGGTTCTTCTCACTATCAAATACCTTATATACTCCGTATTTGACCTATTATAAAATAAAAAACCCTAACAATATCCTCTAATTAGTTGTAATTCAAGGAAATTCAAACCTTCTATACTAGACTCTTTCAAATACCTTATATCTTTGTATTTGACCTAACATAAAGTTAAAAAGTCTAACAATATCCTTTGATTAGTTGGAATTCATGGGAATTCAAACCTTTCATAGTACACTCTTCAAACTCACTTTCCACACTAGGTTTCGTACAACGAAAAGGTGTTCGTTTGTTATATAGCAAAAGTAGAGTATGCTACTATTTTTACCCGAAGGCGAGATTGTGTTCTAAAAAGTCCAAAGGGTGTTGGTAGTGGTTCCTAGTTATGGGAGGTAGGATGGAGGGTTTAGTTGCTCAAATTGCGTGATCCAAATTATAATGTTTAATTTTGGCCCTCAATTCTTTTTGTATCATAATACAAGATCCAAGTGTTGGTGAGTTGGTCTTGTCAACCCAATACTTGGCTTCTCAGTTGGTTTTATTAACTCCATACCTCAATAAGAGGTGTAATGGAAGATTAATAAAGTGTGAAAAAAGATATTATTAGTATCAAATGAATATTGTGGTTTTTCTCTCCATCACATAACTTATATACCTTGTATTTGACTTGATTCAAACTTAAAGAATCCAATCATACTTTTTGGTTAACTGAAATCTAGGATAGTTCAGTCCTTTTATATTGGACTATTTTTAATGAACTTTTCGCATTAAGTTCGGTGCAAAGAGAAAGTTCTTACTTGTTGATATCAAAAGTTGAGTATATTACAGTTTTCAACAACAAACAGGATTGTATTGCACGAAGGGTGCTGGTAGTAATTTCAAGCTTTGAGAGCTGGATTGAGGATTTAGTTGCTCAAATTGCATAGTCTAAATTATGATGATGTTCAAGTCTGGCCCTCACAGTACAAAATCCAATTATTGGTCACATTTGTTTCATGTAAATAAGAGACATTTGTTTGTGATTTAGTGGAGGGTGGAGCATGTTATCTTTTTCAACCAATTGTGTTCCAAAAAAAATCGAAAACTTGATTTTTTTTCGAATCACGATTCATGTGTCAGTTAACGATTCGAGTGTCAGTTAGTTAGTTTGATCAACCTGACACTCGAATTGAGTACATAATAGATGTCAAATATATAGACTATTGGATAATATGCGACTGAATTATGGGAGCTTAACATTCATATATATTTGCCCAAAGTGTATTATTTTCTCTATAAATTGAAGGTCATTGAGTGAACATTTGAATTTAAATGGGCAAAACAGAAACAATGGGCCTTTTGCAATTTGGCAATTCCCAATACGTACCGAACTTTCTCATTTGTCGTCTTCTAACACTTCTCGCAACTATATAGCCACATACACCACAAAGTCCCTTCTGCCATCTCCTCCCATTCCATTTCACCAAAACTAGCATGTCTTCCGCGTCAACCTCTCCGGTGGCCATGAGCCGCCGAGGATCAGCTTGCAAAGCACCAAGCAAGAAGCAAGCGCCCGAGCTCAGACCTCGCAGGCAGATGAGAAACCTGCATTGCAGGTCTTTAGCACAAAGGTCTTGAGGCTACGGCGGAATGGATTCCGAAACATCAAGCAAGAAGCGCGCGCCCAAGCTCGAACTTTGCATGTAGAAGCTGCGCCGCAGCCACCTCCGCGTCCAGCGAAGTTCACTCCTTTTCGCTGCAGGATTGGCGGGCGAAATGGCAGTCAGCCAGGAGTAGCCGCAGCTCGGCGTGGCATGAACATGCCGGTGGGCCGTTCACGGGCCGTGCGTTGGTGCCTAATGCCTTTCGATCTGAAACCGGTTTTCGTGGATTCGGTTCTTGTTAACCATGAGAAGCCGCCGGCGGCTCAGCCTCCGGCGACTGTTGAAGCAAATCCTATGGAGGTAACTCCGCCGTCTATTGAAGAAAATCCTATGGAGCTAGACTTGTCTCTCCATCTTTGAAGTGTTCGTCTCTCAAATTGTTTGTCTGTCCTTTCTTTGATGTTTGTTCGTATTTTAAGTTAGTGTGCTGCCCTTCATATGAGCAATAAATAGAGAGTCTGCATTTTATTATGTTTATGTGTTTTAGTGATGATTTCTATGTCCAAATTTTATCGATTTTTCATCGTTTTCGTTAGGACTCTTCTGTGAAGTATTGTAATTGGTTGACATATCATTTATGACTCTATATCCTTATGAAATGGAACATATGATCGCCTAAAAAAAGATTATTGATTAGGTTTAAAAAAAATTTAACTGTTCTACAAGTCATCAAATGGTGAATTAGTTGTTTTTGGGTAGCCTTTTTTTATTTTAATTTGATCAAATTTTATCTCAAGTTTGTGTGTTTCCTTTTAATTCTAGTAATAAATAGAAATTCTGCATTCGAGTAATTTTAAAAAGTATTTCTAGTGATGATTTTTATGTTCAAATTTTGTTGGACTTTTTGATGAAATATCGTGTATGTTTATATATTGTAATTTGTTGACATGAGCATATATTGAAATGAATCACATGATTAGTCTAAAAAATTAATATTAGATATCATTCCGTGTCTAAATTTAATATTGTGAATGTTTATGTGATATAATGTAATTGATTGAGAGTATCACAGGATTCAAGTAGTGCATGGATGAAATGGACCACGTACTCTACAATTGATAAAATATACAAATAGAGGGCTATTAGCTAGAGTTTTAAAATTTTAATTGTTGTATTATATTATGGTAAAAAGATTCATATTTCATCAACTTAAGTTTCTAAAATAATTTATTGTTTGATCCATTATGTTGCTATATATTCTATTACAATAATAGTAATTTGATGTGAATTAATAAATGTTAGCCATTATTTTTTTGTTAATTGCATGTTAAAATACTTTTAATACCCAATTTCTCTCCAATGGTTAAAATAATATAAAATTTTAGAGGTGTCAAAACATTAAATAGTATTTGACTCTTATCTAATAAAAATAATTGCTGATATTTATTAATCCACAATTTAATGCATGCCAATTAATTTGTTTATGTTATTAGTGACATCCCATTTGGATGATTTCATGTTTGCCCTACTCCAGAAGTACCAAACAAATTCTGATTTCGGGTTTTATATTCAATGTAATTGATTCAATGTGTCCAAAAAAAAAATGATTTAGTTTGGATGTTCTACAAGAAATTCCCTAATTTGAATGTGTTGCTTCTGTGTAAATTCATGCAAATAAATTACTTGTGTCTCTGAAAATCTGTCACCTTTTTGTTGTATGAATTCTTTAGAAGATGTCTCTTGAATTATATTTCTTGCTTTGTGCAAATTGCAAAAAATACTGAACACTAGCTTGATTTGATGTATAATTGACTCAAAATTTTGATGGATTATTATAACAGCAAATTATGTTGAAACTGACATTCTATATCTGGTTCATTGACTTGCTCTATTCATATTTAAGTGTTATGTTTACACAATTACTGAGCATTTAATAGTTCTAACTGAAAATAATTGAATGAACTTTCACTGTGCAGGAACCTAAGCTGCAATTGAAGGATCAGATTCCATCAAAACAAGTTTATCTTTTGTCATAATAGATTCTTGTTTGGTCATGCATTTATTTTGTTGTGGAGTTGATGCTTTAATGAACAAACTTATTATTATTATTATTATTTGCTTTTATTTACATAAAATTCTGTAAAATTGCATGTTCTTGTCTGAAATCTCCATAATTGCATATTGTGATTTCTATTAGCCATTACTTAATGTCTTCATTATATGCTTAAGTGACTTTCTAATATCTCCATTTTTTTGTTTATTCTCCAGCTTACTGAATTTTCACATAACTCAATAATATTTGACAATTATAAAATCTTCATAATAGATATTTAGGATGTACAATGAATATGTATTCGTTCATATTGGGAGTAGCAATTGAAATGATCTTGATTAGCATGACTAACAGAGAGAATATTAGCCAAATTAATTGCCATCAACACGCTTGATACTGTCTATTGACAGAATTTTTTTTGCTTGAAGATTTGGAGTAGAATGGTAAGCATGTTATATTCTACCATTTTTTTTGCTTGTTATATTCTACCATTTTTCGCCCTTTTTTATTTTTTTTTCAATGTTCTGTTTGCTGGATTCATACAAATTTTATCTGACCCTTTTTGTGTGAGCTTTATGAAAGAAATTAGTTTATCCAATTTCATGTCACGTTTCTTCCAAACTAAGGGAATTTTACATGGAATACCCAACGTTTTTTACATGAGCTTTTTGCAAAAAAAATAAACGCTTTTGGGTTATTTGAAAATGCTGAAAACAATAACTGAGGTTCACAATTTTAATGAACTATTGGGTTTAAATGCAAAATATCGTCCAACAGTCGATCTCAATGCTTGTAGACGGCGAGGATCGGATTCCACCCTTCATCTGGCACCAACGTTTCCCCCTAATTGAACGGCTACGATTGTTCCGATCCTCTCGATCTCTCCGTCCATGACGAATGTTAAAGCGCTCGTCTCGGAATCATCGACGCTTCTTGCTTCTTAAACCCTCCTCCGCTTTGCCCGCCGTTGCTGCTCCGCTCTCGTCGCTTCTACAAAAATTCCAGCTTTCCGGCGAGGTGAGCCGCAAAACTTTCCAAACATTCCTGTTCCATTTGCTTCATGTTATTCTGATTCCAAAAAAATGTTGGTGCTTTTGCAATTCTCAGTGAAAAAAAAATAATAATTTCGGTGATTTTTGGTGTTTTGGTGGGGTGGGGGGGATTGATTTTTGTGATTTAGGGTTTCGCTTTCTTGTTTTTCTAGTGAAAATGCTTTAGGATTTTTTACTTTTTTGCTGAGATCGGTCGTCGATCTTCACTGAGGTTGAATTCCTTTTCAAATGTGCTTATTGTTTGCTGTTATTATTTGGTTTGTGTTCATCTCTGAGTCTAGTACTCTTAATCTGAGCTTTTGTTAGAGAAATCAAACTGCTTCTGAATCAAAGGCCTTCTTTTTTCCTTTGCAAATGATGTAATATGGTGATAGCGAAGAAGATGGTGGCAATGGCGTCCACCGGACTGCAGATAGTGGCAGCGAGGCCGTGCATCTCTTCTTCTCGGATGATGTTGACTTCAAGTTTGCCCATTTCGGGGCTTGATCGAAGTTTGGCACTTGGAGGCCAACTCAAGAGCTCTGTACATACTTCTGGCCGTCCTCTGCTAGCTAGTTGTATCTCTGCTCCTTTGAAGTTCAACAGTGTTGTGACTAGGGCTATGGCCATTGAAAGTGAGAAAGGCAGCACATCTGGATTGGCTATTGACTTGAGAGGTGAGATTATCTCAATCTGGTCGTTGTTGCATAATTTTAATCATCGTCTTTGTCTCAAGAGTTCCAACTAGTCTTTAGAAGTGGAAGGAAGAATACAGCTGTAGATATTAGTCTGATTTCTACTGTTTGTTCAACTTGTGCTTTATTATGTTGAACTCTTGCTTACTCACGATAGACAAATTGATGTCTAATGAGTCATTTGAAATGATAATAAATACTTGATCTAGTTTTGCTTGTTCAAATGTGCTCTTTGGATGTTATTGTATGTGTCATAATTTCTCAGAAAGATTTGTTTGTGATTTTGTTGTTAGGACACCTTGGAACAGCTTCTTCTCTTGGTTTTGCCACAGGCGGAGCCAACAACCTTGCTTTCTTTTGTTTCTTTGCTTTATTTTGTGGCATGGCTGTATTGGGCATGAATTGGCAATTTTGAGAGAACTTCTGACCTGACTAGCTTTCTCATAGCACACTGAGTTAAGATGATCCCATGAGTCTTTTGCTTCATTTGGGCTTGGGATCCAACAGTTTTGGTTTTCTGCTATTTAAGTTAACTGATTTTCAATCCTCTATGATTCTACTTCAAGAGCCTTTCTGAAGTATCAAGCAACACTCTCTCAGTGGTTTGTTTGTTTTCATGAGTGTGTGCATTTTTTATTTTCTTTTCTGTTCCCTTCCTTTTTCGTGTTTTGTTCTTTTAATGTTGCTACTTCTCCTTGATAATGAAAAAGCTATTTAGACTTTATCTGACCTGTGACATGCATCAACACACCACTCAGGTAAGAGGGCATTTATTGCTGGAGTGGCTGATGATAATGGCTATGGATGGGCAATTGCGAAGGCTCTTGCAGCAGCTGGTGCTGAAATTCTTGTTGGAACTTGGGTTCCAGTATGTGAATCGGCATTTTCATTTATATTGGCAATAGGAGGCAGTGAATGGGTTTGTCTGATTCTCCATTGGGTTCATTTTGCAGGCACTGAACATTTTTGAGACTAGCTTAAGACGTGGAAAATTTGATGAGTCCCGAGTGTGTGTGCTTTTGATTTGTTGCTTGTTATTTGAATATATATATATATATAGACTTTTCTGTAATTTTTCTCTCCATTTTAGATGACAGCATATTTGATTTCTTCTGACCAAAAAAATTTCCATTTCTCAAAAAAGAAATGGCAATTTTATAGGCATAACATAATCTCATCATTTTTTAAACATATTATAGGTTGCCAAATGGCTCTCTTATGGAGATTTCAAAAGTATATCCATTAGATGCTGTTTATGATACTCCTGAGGATGCCCCTGAAGATGTAAGATGGGGCCTAATAGTTCTACACTGATTTTTGTGCTCTAATGGATATTTACTGTATTACTAACATAGGGTTGAACTTATTCAGGTTAAAACAAACAAGCGCTATGCAGGAGCTACAAATTGGACTGTTAAGGTACAACATATATCCTTTTCTCTTCTGTAAGAATTGTTGTAACACTAAACATGCCCTTTTTTGGTTTCTTTCTAACATAGTACATTTTTCCAATTCCTTGACTTCCATAGCATTTGATATTTTCAATGTTCTAAAATTAAAGAGTTTGATTCACTTGTTGCCTCTGACTGTGTGGGTTTGATTTAACTCTAGGATGTAGCTGAAGCTGTGAAGAATGATTTTGGAAGCATTGACATCATTGTGCATTCTCTTGCCAATGGACCTGAGGTATGGACTTGGATTCCTCTTTGGTTTGCTTTGTGTATGTTCTGATCTGCTAGTTTGCTTGAGCAGGTCACCAAACCCCTGCTGGAGACATCCAGAAAAGGGTACCTCGCAGCAATTTCTGCATCAAGTTACTCGTTTGTGTCTTTGCTCCAACACTTCCTTCCCATAATGAATCCAGGTGGGTTCAATGCTGCATATGGTAACATGTGTACTGTTCCTAATAAAAAAATAGTTGGCTTTTGTGATTCTTTTTCCTGGAAGTTAATTGAGCTTCTGGTTGTGATTGCAAATGTTACTTACACAGGAATTGTAGACCTGAGCTTGGTTGCTTTTTTTTTTTTTTTTTTTTGAAAACAAAATTCAGTCAATGAGAAAGTGAATTAATGTTTCTGTTTTGCAGGTGGTGCTTCAATATCTTTAACTTACATTGCTTCTGAGAGGACTATTCCTGGGTACAGAATGACCCTTGGATAAATTCTTCCAAGCTATTTTCTTACTGCATGGTAAACTAATAGTGGTGTTCCAACTCGTTGCAGGTACGGTGGAGGTATGAGTTCAGCAAAAGCAGCCTTGGAAAGTGATACCAGAGTAAATTTTCCAGCTCTCCGGTCAATAGGAACAAACTTTATAACTATGCTGATATGCTTTGTAATGTTGTATTCATTGAGCTCTAATATATATGGTAATGCAGGTACTTGCTTTTGAAGCTGGAAGAAAGGCCAAAATCAGAGTCAATACAATATCAGCAGGTATTTCAGTATTTCTTTCAAGCAATATCTCGTTTGTTGGATTCGCAAGTAGGTACATTGGTTACATCTGCTTCCGAATTTTGGCTTCCATTGAAATGCTTCTTACATACTTCCAGGTCCATTGGGAAGCCGAGCTGCAAAGGCTATTGGATTCATAGAGAAGATGATAGACTACTCATATGCCAATGCACCCTTGCAGAAAGAACTCCTTGCATGTAATATTTGAAACTACAATGTTATAACCTGTGTTCATTTTATTATCAGTGTATTAATGATTCAACTGACTGAGCTAAAATGTGGTTCAGATGAAGTTGGGAACACAGCAGCATTCTTGGTGTCACCATTGGCATCAGCAGTCACAGGTTCTGTTGTTTATGTAGACAATGGTCTCAATACAATGGGACTGGCAACCGACAGCCCAACACTTGCAGTATAAACAACTGATGCATAGTCCTATTTGCTTGTACTTTGGATGAGTTTCCAATTTTCTCTGTTGCAGCTCTGCATCAAACAAATAAGGAGGAAAGTTCCTTTTTGATGCAAGATGTCATGTGCATTTCCATGTTGTTCTTGATGAACTACCTGCGAGATGTACTTTTGCATGTGGTTTGAATTTCTTGGATTTGAGAATGTAGTCATTCTTAACTGTTTGATACAATGGGGAAACCAATGTAATAAGAGTGATATAAACTCTATTGTAGTTACAAATGTTACAAGAGGCTTCCAATTATGTTTGGGTATACTGTAAACTCTAATTGCTGAGATCTGTACCAGGAGATGGCAGTACGACACCATTTGAAGCATCATGTGGAGGCTAAAGCAAAGAAAAATTGCATGTCTATTTACACAGGGCTACAGGAAGGTAAGCACTTGGATACCCCAAACACCTTTTAATAGGGATTTGAATTGCTGGAGCCTTCAGCAGAGAAAGATTACATGTTATTTTCATGGTGCGCTCTCTTTTTCATGTCATTTTCTGCATCAAATTAAAGAGCTCAGGTCAAAGCAAGTAAAAAATTAGTTGGCTTTTTTTAACGCATCCCTTAAAATTGGCATAATTGCCAATTGAAAAGGTACCAAATGATACTCGCGCAAAAGAGAAAAAGAAGAAAAGATGCCAAACATATTGCAAACTACATTCAAAAGTTTGCTTCAGTGATTTAAAATATAAAATACCAAAGCATTTTATACTAGCACCAATTGATCCGAAAATTCCATCCTCTTTGTACTGTCTTTTATTCTATATTTGAATTAACTCCAAATTATTTTTTCGACAAATCTAACTTATAATAAGCCATTGTTTGATTTAGAATGGAAAAAGATTAATACTTGTCTCAATTTTCTTTATTGAAGCTACCAATTTGATCTTTTTTGCCACAAAACTAAAACCAAAAGCAAGGAAAAACATAATTTTCAGGTCAGTGTACAACCAAATTCAAGTGGTATTTTGTAAATAAATCAATACTAGGTGGTTTCATGCAAATAATATGAAACGGGAAGGTTTTGTGCAATAGAAGTATATTTTCTTTTAAAGGAGAAAGACTCCGTATAAATTTAATTGAACCTTAGCTTGTCCGGATATGAGTCCGTGGCCTATATAAATAAGTTGCACCAAACCCGGCCGGGCCGGCTCAATCCCAAAAGAAATCCGGTTCAAGGTTCTTGAACAGGACCGGAACTAGATTTTTATATGACATCTATTTTTACAAAAGTAAACTTGATTTTTCTATAACATCTATTTTTTGACATTAAGAAAGACATGGTTGATTTCTAGTATCTAATGAGTTATATCTGCAGAACAATTTCTAAAAAATTCAGCTGTCTAATTTATATAGAATAACACTGGTATTTTAGTTTATTTGTAAAAACATCCAACACTTGTTTATATTGCAAAATCAGGCTTGATATTTGACATTAGCACCTAATACTTTTTATTTTTGCAAAATACCTTTTAATTTACAATATTTACCGAAAAATCCATGTTTTAAGATACTAACATCCAATGTTTTCAATATACGTAATAAGCACATAAATTGATATTTTTATCAAAATTACAATAACTGTAATATTTTTTTCCCTATATCAACATCTAACTTTTTAACTTTTCACAAAACAACACCTAACGTACATCACAAGGTATATTGCAAAATTAAAAAACTTAGTTATTATTTCTGAATTCTAAAAGTTAAGGTTTTTAATATAAACTGTTGGACATTTTTTACAAATAAACTTGAATATCAAGTGGTATTGTAGATAAATAAGAGTTGATTTTCACATTTTCTTTTGTAAATAACCCATAAATTTTTGGATGCTATTTAAAAATATCAAAAACCTAGGGCGTTTTTAAAAACATATGTATTGCTTTCAAGATTGAATGTTTTTAACGAAACTAACTTTTTAGATTTGTGGGACTAAGGGTGTAAATAAGCCTGAGTCAAGCCAATCCCAACTCAAGCTCGGCCAATATTGCTATAGGCTTGAACTTAGCTCAAATTTAAATTTAAATAATTATTTTTTACTAATTTATATTAAAATAATTTTTTAAAATATTTGATGTTTAAATAATAAGTTAATATGATAATATTTGAATATAAAAAATTACATCAATTATAACGTCACAATTAGATAATTAAATATATATAATATGTAATATAACTTATATATTCCATGATATATTTTTAAAATTATATTCTTATATATTTTAAAAGACAAACTCTCGAGTTAAAGTCCAACAAAGGTCCAATTTGAGCTTGCTAAGTACGACCTGTTGAGGGGCGGGCAGCAAGCCGCCAATATTTTGCCACTATCGAGCTAAACCGGTCCCACCAAAATTTATAGATAGTGCTAATGATGTATATAAAATTTAAAAAATATAGATATTGAAAAAATCATACTAATAGGACAATATTTAAATATAAAAAATTATATTAATTACAATATCACAATTAAATAATTAAATACATATTATATATTATATATTATAAAATATATTCTTAAAATTATATATATCTATATATAATAAACTTTCAAACTAAAATAGAATGAGTCAAATTCAGCTCAAACTCAAGCTCGAAAGTCAAGTTAAACCTGCATTAAGCTTGAACTGCTCGATAATTACAAGATAAATTGACACTGCTAATCTCAACCCACATTATTTGAGCCAAATGCTATACCTAGCTAAACCAAGTTTGAACTGATCGTGTAAGACACGACCTGTAATTATTGCAGGCCGTAAAAAGCCGTATCATTTATTCTTTGAATAGGCCCGTATGTAATTAAACAAAATTTAAGAAGTTGTATGAAATTATGGAAATACAATGGGATTATAGAAATATATAAAAATTACTTTTTTTCACTTCTAATCTATTTTTGGAAATAGTTAAAAATAATTCATTTTTGCTATTTAATTAGACACGTATATTTCAAGAATGTGATTTTTAATAGGGATAATTACGGGTGACCCCCTAATTAGCCTTAATTAGGGTTAACTCCCGGTAATTTCCGTAATTACCCCCACCCCTCAAATTCGCCCATATTTACCCCCCCCACAGCCCCCTGGTTGTTATTTATCAAAATTTTACCAAAAAATTTCGATTTTACCCCGTTATTTTTACACATACACCCCTAAAAACTTATTTTTTTATAGTTAACCCCCCGGATTTCGGAATTTTACAAATAACACCCCGAAAGAACTCAGATTTACAAAAATCGCCCTCCAAATTCAAATTTTTGTAAATAAACCCCCGGAAATTATTCCGATATACAGAAAAGTCCCCGAAATTCGGATTTTTGCAAATAACACCGCGTCGCGCGGGCGGGAGCGGAGGCGGAGGCCGGGCCGCCAGCGCGCCGAAACGTGGGCGCGGACGGCCACGGCCGAGGCCGTTCCGCCCCACGCGTGCCGGGCCGTTCCCCCCCCGCGTGCCGGGGACTAATGCCCGAAGCAGGGCGCACCCGAACGCTTGCCGCGGGCGAGGAACGGCCACGGAGCCGAGCCGTTCACGCCCCCGGGTGCCGAGTAGTGATGCCCACTGCCGTCTCGCACGCACCGAAGGCCGCGTCCTATGCCGTTCCTCCCCCGCATGCCGGTTACTGAGTCATGAGAGCCAGCTCTGCAGCCTCGGTGCCGGGGACGGACGCCTTGGGCCTTTGCCGGTCCGACGCCAGCGTGCCTTCGCGCCGGCCTCGCCCTCCGTCCCGGCACGCGGGGGCGGAACGGCCTCGTCGTCCTCGCTCCACGCGTCCCGCGCGACGGCATCGCCGGCGCCCCG
>RXID01014761.1:362563-381017 GCA_005019695.1 Trichopus zeylanicus subsp. travancoricus
CGGGGGCGGAACGGCCTCGGCCGTGGCCGTCCGTGCCCGCGTTTCGGCGCGCCGGCCTCCGCCTCCGCTCCCGCCGCCGGCCTCCTCCTCCGCTCCCGCCCGCGCAACGGGGTGTTATTTGCAAAAATCCGAATTTCGAGGACTTCTCTGTAAATCGGAATAATTTCCAAGGGTTTATTTGCAAAAATTCGAATTTAGAGGACGTTTTTGTAAATCTGAGTTCTTTCGGGATGTTATTTGCAAAATTCCGAAATCCGGGGGGTTAGATATAAAAAATAAGTTTTTAGGGATGTATGTGTAAAAATAACCAGGGGTAAAATCGAAATTTTTTGGCAAAATTTTGATTAAATAACAATCGGGGGCTGTGGATAAATATCGGCGAATTTGAAAAGGGTGGGGATAATTACGAAAATTACGAGGGGTTAACCGTAATTAAAACTAATTACGAGAGGTCACCCGTAATTATCCCTTTTTAATATCTACAATATTATTTATTTAAAATTTTCACAAATATATTTTTTAAAAATTTATGTTATTATTATATATAAAATTAATAATGTTATTATAACTTAAATATCATTAAATCTATTTTTAAAAATCACTTCAGGTTAAAAAATACAAAAATAAAATATAATTCATTTTCACTTCTAGGATAGAAAAAATGATCAAAAGTGGACTAACTTTTAAAAAATCACTTTTTGATAATCAAATACTAAAAGTGAATATAACTAATTTCATTTTTGAACACTTTTCTCCACTTTCTACCAACCAAACAACCCTAATAAAAAATAAGGAGTGATTGAAAGTATAATCATTTTTGTATACTTTAATTTTTTGATTTTTCAGAAGTAACTTTTTGAGAATCACTCTACTTTCAAACACTTTTGATGTAAAAGTGAAAGTAAATAAAATTTCATTCACACACTTTTTGATTCAAAATAATTTCTAAAAGTAAATCTAATAATATTTAAATTATAATGATATTAACAACCTCATAAATAATAATAATATATTTTGTTAAAAGTTTATTTATGAAAAAAATTAAATAAATAATATTTTATATATTAATAATTATATGTTCAAAATATATTTTGAAAATCGCTTTCAATCAATTTCAAAAATAAGTCGAAAGGAAATAAAGCTTCATTTTTAAACAACCAAACAACCATCAGCAAAAATTTAGGCTGCTGCTCACCGTAAACAATTACAAATCTATATAATGGATCTCAAATCTATGATCTAAATGAATAAATCCTCAGATTCACTAAGTTTGCTCATCCATTTAGGTCATAAATCTAGACATTTAAGGTTTTGATCTGTCGCTGCTTTTACTAGAGCAGCAACCAAAATTCCTCTCTACCTATTTATATTTTGAACGGTCTATCCCCAGATCTTACCCCACCATGTATTTCACATTGATACGCAGCTTATTTTGGGAATGTGTTGGATTTTTAGGATTTTTTTATGTTATCATCCATATAAAACATTAAACATGAAAGGAAAATAAGTTTTAAAAAATTCCATTGTGACATTATCTTACAGATTTTGCTCGAAGTGGCCACATATGGGATTGAAAAGTTAGGGAAGTTTGAAAAGAATAATAAAACCTAACATTTAAGGTCTATTACAGTTGGTTGCACTTCTATGTATATCAGGTTAACAATTATGTATATACCTAAATCCCAAATCCAATGCACTGAGCTATCAATTCAAAACTAAAACCCAAATCTAATCTAATAAATTAGATTTTTTATATTTATATCCTATTAAGTTCTCAAATTAGATAATCAAGTTAACATTTTTCACTTACACCTCAAATTATCATCATAAAATATTCTCTAAAACAAGATAATTCTTTTTTTTCCCAAACAACCTTTCAAAGTTTGCATAAATTTAGCTCATATGTATACAAATTTACACAAGCTCGAAAGCTTAAGAACCCAACTCATTCAATTTCAACCTCAGAGCTTATTTTTTTTTTAATATAAAAAATATTTTTTTAAAAAAAAAATAAATTTTATAATACATTATATATATTTAATTATTTAATTGTGATACTGTAGTTGATATAATTTTTTATATTTAAATATTATTCTATTAATATGATTTTATTAATATTCATATCTTTAAGTTATTAGTATTACCTATAATTTTTTTAAGTTTAATATTTTTTTATTATAACTTTGTGATTTATAATTTATGATATTATGGTTTATTTTTTATTATTTTTGTAATTTTAAAAAATATTTCAATATAGATTAATTAAAAATAATTTAAAAATTAATGTCTTAAACTTACATTTGAGCTCAACTCGAGCTCGATTTTTTTAGCTCAAGCTGGTTATTTTTGGAGTCGAGTCCAGTCAAACCTGGGTCAGTTTGGCTTGACCCGACTCGTTTACACCTCTACTGCCTGCACATTTCCGTGCTAATATTGAAAGTGTACAAGAATGTTTCCTTTACAAGCTTATCCATACCGAGGTTGTTTGGTATTTAGATGCAATTTATTTAGTTAATGAAGCCAAATTAAAGAAATATAAAAAACTTTGCATAGGAGGAAGTGAAATAAAACAAAAAACTCGAGAAACATATAGCTAAAACTTCCAAGACTCAAAATTAAAGAAATCTAACACAACATTAAAAACCTCAAAAAGTAGAAGAATTAAAAGAAAAAGGACTTCAAATGTGATCTCAGAACTCTCTCTCATTAATTCTTTTTTTTGAGAAACTATGTTATTGAAGCAATTCAAGTATTAATTAACTCAAATAATCACTTAATATACTTGATAGTGATAGTGCTCATGCATGGACTAAAAATATACTCTAAAAATGTGATGTCAGAATCTCCCTCTCTCTCATTACTTCTTTTATTTGAGAAACCAAGTTATTGAAGCATTAATTAACTCAAGCAACATAAAAATGTGATGTCAGAATTCTCTCACACACACATACATTACTTCTTTTATTTGAGAAACTATTTTATTAAAGCATTAATCAACTCAAGCAATCTGTTAATATCTTGTTAGCCATAGTGCTCATGCATCAATTTCTGCAAAGAAATGTTGCCCCTAGAGATACCTGTCATGAATAACTTGTTTGTTGCACTAATGACGTTCAATGTTGGAAAAGATTTGCTGCAAACTTGAATGAGTTATAATTGATCAGTGACTGAATACAATAACATATCAGAGCATCAAACACCTATCAATATCAGATTATGCTCAAAATGGATAACAATTATTTGAAGAATACAAGAATACACTATTAAATAGTTATATATAATTCAGAATTTGTATAACTTAGAATTTCTTATAACCAGATAAAACAAGTTTAATATATTATGCTATTAAATAGTTATATCTAAGCTGAATAAACTCAAAATGGAGAAGAAGAAAGAACTTGAGCCAAAATAGATAAA
Source organism: Trichopus zeylanicus subsp. travancoricus (assembly GCA_005019695.1). Classification (NCBI taxonomy): domain Eukaryota; kingdom Viridiplantae; phylum Streptophyta; class Magnoliopsida; order Dioscoreales; family Dioscoreaceae; genus Trichopus; species Trichopus zeylanicus. The sequence goes on from RXID01014761.1 coordinate 365,981, forward strand.
TATTTCCGAGACAAAAAGATAGAAGCTATTGGCAACGAAGAAATCAGAAACTATGGCCCTGTCTGAGTACAATTTAACTTATTATACTTCTAAAGATAATACTACTTGACTATCGAGACACAACAAATAGCAGGTGTTGATCTCACTCACATGCTCAAAATTAATGAATTTTTTGTCAGATATTTATCCTTGATATCAATGGTTTAATCCTGCTTTTATATTGTGATAAGTGAATCTTCAATATGATATTTATCCTTGATCTCATATCCACTATATGTCAACTTCCTCTAAACCAACAATATGCGAATTATCCACTTGTCCGCTATATAAACAACAAATGAAGCAAAGATTAAACATACCTCAAGGTGCTTCTATTTACACTTGAATGATTTGATCTCTGCATGTCAAATCACAGTCATTTATGTGCGGTTAAGCTGTCTTCAGGTGCTAAATTTCCAAATTTATTCTTGATAGTAGCGGTCAACAATAGATTCAGACAAAATATAACGTTTGCAGGAGAACGACTACGGTTAGAAGAATCAACACCCATCTCTAGATGTGATTATCCTCAATTTCACCAAATAAAAGCAAGAACGCGTTTTATCCCTTAATTACAGTACAAACAGCAACGTTAAGAGTGCAATTAGCAAGTATAATAATTACTCGCAACATTGATTTCAACCAAAAACTTGCAAAAATTCAGATGATAAGTGACAGATGTTGCAGAAATATTTCAAGTTTAATATTCAGGATACTTAGCAGTAGTTATAATTTCAAGTTCAAAATGCTAGTAGTAATTTCAAATTAGAAATTACAGTACTAGGCAACAGAATTTTCAAAAAAACAAACCAAAAAAAAGTACTGTACAACAGAAAACTGCAATCCAATATTTAGAAATACACCACAAGAGTTTCAAAGGAAAGCTAGCTTTATATTACAAATGTATTTCCATTGATGAACATAAAATTGAGACATTAAGGTAGGAGCGCAAACAAAAAACATTAGTTCTATGATATTAAGTAGAAAATTTTCCAGCTGAAGTACTTCAAGAAAGTATCTACTCAAAACTAACAATGCAGGAAAATCTTACATTACAACCCTTGAGCAGCACTAAATTTGAAATGTTTTGCAGATCTTTGAGCTGAATTTTTAGCAGAGTTCAGCATGTTAATTTTAGACTTTCAGCTGTAAATGCTGGAGGTATATGGACACCAAACTAGTGAAGTTATCACAAGAAACAGCAGAATAGTTGGAACTCGAACTTTAGTTACATAAATTTGTGGCTCTCTCACGGAAGAAGTTTATGAATCTAGTAGAAAGATCGTAGTTTTCAGCTGTTATATCCAAGTATGTGCTAATATCTAAGATGGAACAACAAGATTATTTGGATATTGTGCAGAATCAGTGTTTATTTCAAATCACAATATAGCGCATTTGTTTACTTGAAAGGGACAAATTGTGAACAAACATTTGGCAAAATAATTGTGGAGAATTCCAAGCATGAACAATTTTCTTAGAAGTTTCAGCACAATTATGGGTTTGAGAATTTATGAAAACATTGTACAGATTTCAGTTGGTTTAGCACCGTTTTAGAACTAAATTGTGTGGTAAATTAGTACAGGAACAGCAAAACAAGAAAAACAGTTTTTTCAGTATACCCTGTGATTCAATATTTGTATTATTTTCCAAGTTAAAGACGGACAAGAATATCAACAAGGACCAAGTATTTAATAAGCACTCTAAAAGTTTTTTGAAACAAGTCTACATAGTATCTTTTATATTAATACTTTCTTACTAGACTTCTAAGAGGAAATACAAATACAAATTTGTGGATAACGATCTTAACAATTTCAGCTGAGATTGCAATAATATTTAAGATTTTGCTTTAGCAAATGTTCCAGTGAAGTTTCTATGTAATTGACAAAATAATAGATCAAGGATTGATCGCTAAAAGTGACTGTAAGGGTGCTAAATTGATTTCATTTATAAAGGGTGTTAAATTGTAGATGTGATTTAGTAGAATTATGAATGGATTAATTTTTCATAATTCAGGCCTAATCAAGGATATGGTTATAACAAAACTAGCAAGCTATGTTCCAAATACAAAGAGTACCACAATACATATGCAATTTCAAGAAATAATTTATCAAAGCATCATTATCTTTAAATAACCAGAGCAATTAAACTTGAGTAACAGAAAATTAAGTCAAAATCAATCACAAACCAGCCATGGAAAGTGGTTGCTCATAGTTTTTCAAAACCTGGTTGTGAACAAATGTGATTCCATGGAAGATCTATGTGATTCCCAGTTGAATCTTAAAAAGAAGGGATGCATGAGTATCAGCTTAACTGCAAATAATCACCACCCAGAGAAAACCTCTAGCAAAAAAAGTGGCAGTAGATACTTCAATTGAATAGCAACTGAAATGGTAATGAGCAAAGATGCACTATGCCATCAGCAGCATTTTATTAATTTTTCCTAAGTGTAAAACAAACAAGACGAGTATATCAATCCCACCAACAAACTGATCCATTATACTAGCCTAGATTGTTATAAGACAAGCAAAATTGTGCAAGTATTAACCAGAATCTGATAAATGAAAGAAATTTGCTTAAGTTAAAAATAATAAAGACCGTAACTTCTGATGTTTCAACCTGTGCTGCAATCGACCTTTGAAAAATGGATTACAAAGAAAAAAATATAAATATGAACTGGAGTCAAGAGCCAGGATACATAGGCTAACCATCGACCCTTCATGCAGCCATAGATGAAGACTAAACCCAAGTTTATAACAGTTCGTCTCCCCGCTAGGCACACAAGTGATAATAAAGTTTGGAATGGCTATGGAAAAATCTAGCTAGTAACAAGGTACAGGCTGCATATCAAAAGAATGGCTAGTGTAAAAATCACAAACCAAATGAAGAACAAGTGTTGACGCTTTCTTTCACTGACCTATTGTAGAGTAGTTCCCTAAATTTCCCAAAAAACTAGCTCAGTATGTTTAACAAATTAAAGAAAAAAATAAAACGAGAGAATCATCCTGCAGATAACATATAGACATTAGATGAAGAGAATGCAATGTATAGATAGGAGGGGGACATGCATGAATTCAAAAAGAAACATACCTCATCATGCCAAAATCATTCCTTCTAATGGCTTGTACAAGTAATCAAATCCAACATTTCAGGATTTGTTCAGAATTAATGCTCTATATCCTACAACTAGAGGCCACTGAAGTTGAATAACTTGAAAATTTGTCCTTACCAGCATGGATATTACTATCATACATTAATCATACATGTATGAGCTAACTGAAGAAATACTGGTGATAGAGAGGGCAGAGATATGAATAAATTCAAGAAGAAACTAGACAATATTGGTTTTATTCAGTTCAAACTAGGATGTCTGACAGAGGTAACCCATGCGAATATTCATGATTTTTTGTCAAAAAGTAGTATAGTAATAAAAACAACTAACTATTCTACTTGCTGATGGCACAGCAGTTCACTTGACCCAAAAATCTAGTACTTGATATTAAATTGTCTAGTAAATTATAGCATGCTTTTTCAGTGACTATTTTGAGACCTAAATGCAGATTCTGTTTTAGGACAAGTTCAAGTAAATTATAGATGTAACATACAAAAATTAATAGATTATAGTGTGGTCATTAAAAGGTGACACATCTTAAGATAGGTTTACACAAGTTGCTTACAGTTTAGCATGAAAAAATATGATGGTTTCTATTCTGCCAACTTATTACAGCCACTCAACATTAATGATGTAGAGTGACAGGCAAAAATCTTCATATAGCATTTAAATCACCTTAACATTTAATAGAAGTAAGAATGGATTAGTTTTCGCTCTTAAAAGAAAAGAATCGATTAGTTTTACATAACTTAGCCTAATCAAGGATTTGGTTCTAATATACATACCAAGCAATTTAAGTCCCATACATGAGTGGTATTGCAGGGTTAATGAGTTGCACAATCCGTCAGCAATTTAAAATAACTAAATGAATAAATCACAGCATAAGCATCACAAAGAAATGAAACTCAAGTCACAAGACTCAAGCTACAAAATCATGGCATGTAAACACAAATCTATCACAAGCCAGCAATGGAAACTGATCACTTGCAGTTTATCGAAACTAAGTTGTGAACAAATGTGATCCTGTGTAAACTTCAAGCACAAGACTGAATGCCTTAAAAGGAGGGCTATGAGCATCAAATTAACTGAAATTGGTCGACATCAAGAGAAGATTTTTAGCAATCAAAGAGAAAGGACAGTTAGTTGAATGCATTTTTGGATCATAATGTGCTAGCCAGGTATGATACCAGAGACGATTTCTTAATTTTTCCCAACTTCTGTTGAAGTACTTGTAGAAGGAGAATCTATAGATTCTCGCTAGCTATCTTATGTACCTAGTCAGTTTCCTAGTCAAACTAGGAACCAAGGTAGATAAGGACCTGAGTATTATATTTACTGGACTTTGAATTAAAGAAGTTAGAAATCTACTCAAATTTGACTCAAAGTAGGATTTCTTCCGTATAAATAAGAAGGAAGACCTTAGAATTATGTATTATATTTTACTCGCTGATTTTGAAATAAAGCACACACACTATCTCTCTTTTCTTAAAAATCTTAGGGTGTATTTGGTTTGGGATCAAGATTAGGATCATTTTGTCTTAATCAATCAATCATCCAATATCAAAAAAGTAGTTATACTATTTTTATTTTACTTTAAAAAACTAAATTATTATATTACTCTTACCTTTATTCATTCAAATTTTAATAAATAATATACCTAAAGCATAAAGGTCTAAAAAAAAATTTAAATTATTCACTAACCAAACTAGCATTTAAACACCAAAAATTTGACCAAACTATTTTTTTATATTTTAATCTTGATTTTGAATTTGACTTTGTTCTTAATCTCAAATCAAACGATGCCTTAATTTTTGTCAAAACACTAATTGGTGATTTGAATTCCTTATCACAAGAAATTACTTGTCTACTTCTCTACAAATTTCAACATAGTATAAGAAAGCATTAAGTTATATTTTTCAAATCTTAGGCACCCTAGATTCTCCTGCATTCATCTTTGTCCACATGGCAAGCTCACAGAAAGACAATAATAAAGAAAATAAAGTACTATTGCCCATAGATAATACTTTCAGAGTCCAGATAACATCTAAACGACTTGCGAGATCTAGGAATTATTACCAATAATCAGAGACAATGCAAGTGTTCCTTAGAGTTAAAGAGAAAAAGTCATATATTGAAGATTAGCATACAAAAAATAATCAATTGTTGACGTTATTATGAAATAGCATGGTTTTGTCCAGTGAAAACCAATATGATGTCCTATAATATGGTCAACTATGAAGCATGACTAAGTGATTTTATTCGTATTGGACCTAGAGCCCAAGTGGTTTGGCCAATAATAAATCAAGAAATATCAAAAAATGATGTAGACATAAGTTTTCAGAGAATAAAAATAATTTCTAGTTTTTTTCAGATTTGGCGAACATCTGGAACAATTAATGAATTACAACTCTATTGTACTGCAATTGGTGCATTAATTTTAGTATTGTTAATACTTTTTGTCAATTGGTTGTAATATCACAAAGTAACGTTAAAATTGGCATGATTCCAAGTTATACAAGAATCGTACATCAAAAGATGGCATCCAAAAGTCCAAGTATCCCGAATTCATCATAGCCAATTAAAATTATAAATGGATCATAAGTAAAACTTAAAATAGAGTGCAACTAAAAGTTCGAGTAGGAATCTAGGTTAATTTGAGTTTGGTAGGATTTCTGAAGGTATAAAAATCAGGATGTACTTATAAGATGGATAGAATTATTTTCATGCTCTCAAAAAGTATTGCTCTCATTATTGAACTTCACTATGACCCTTTCGCAAGACAAATCCTACATTCAAAAAATTAACATAGTATCAAAGTTCTCGAGATGATGAAGCGAGCGAAACATAAACAAAGGAAAGGAGGAACTGCATAAAAATGGAGAAAACCTAGATATTAGTTCCATCAAACTATATTAGTTCTATCAAACTAAAAGAAATAGAGAATTACCTTCCATAGATGAGCAATAGAGATTTATATGATCTCCAAAGGAAAGCAAAACTTTTTTTGTGAAGAAGTCATCAATAGAAAAGAAGGTTGAGCGTCATGAAGTAATGTCAATAATTTTAAACAACCTATAACCCAATGTAATCTTCTTCATTGTCAAATCTCAAAAGCAATATGGAAAAAATTCAAAAAAAAGTATGATAATAATAACAATATCTCTAAAGTTTTTGTATTATATAAAAAAATACTTTCATATCAAACAAGAGGGTAAAGAGCTGAGTAAATATTTTGGAATTATAAGTGAATTGTAAGATGAAGTTGAGTATTATCCCTTAGCTAAGACAAAAGAAATGAGCAAAAAAAGAGCAAGTTAAGATGATCTCTTTTTTAACAGGATTGGATTCTCAATTTGATCAACTGAAATCCATTTTTATGGGCAACAGTGGCATACCTTAATTGAATTAAGTATATTGCAGACTACGTAACAGTATAACAGTAGTCTCAAAAAAGAAGACAAAAAACAAAAACCTTAGCTATAATTTCATGAAGAGATCACACTTATACAAGGAATAACAACATCTCCAACAACAATAACAATGGAAGAGGCTTAGATTTCATAAGTGGCAAAGGTGGAGAAGGCACTGCAAGAGATAGGGAAAACCCTAACCTCAAATGCATTAAACGTGAAAAAATCAGTCACTAAATAAATAAGTAGTGGTTTATAATTGGCAAGCCAGTATATGCCAACAATGCACAAGATCATTTAGTATACTCAGAGCAAGGAGAGTAGAAATCAACTTAGTAAGTGAAAAAAAAGTAACTATATACAAATAATAATATGACAAGTTATTTTAGTATACAACCAACTTGTCTATGACTTATAAGTTACTTTCAATTTATATCTCTTTATCTTCTTCCTCATCTTTATATCCCTTTATCGTCTTTATTTCATCTCTCTTCTTTTTCATTTCTATTTCTCTTCTTCTATTTAACTTTAATTTGATATGACTTTACCTTCTTTTTTATATCACTTTAGGTTTTTCAATTTAACTTTGAATTAATTTATATCTTTACTTTTAATTTAACTTTGATTCAATTTATATCTAGAAAATACTAATATTTTTATTGATCGTGTTATAAGAGAAGATCACCCAGTTGAGGCAGTCACAATCAAAAAACTTTTTTTCAAATACAACCGCCTATAACGCGATCCACGATCAGGTGTTCGGACCTAACAAATATACCCGAGTGCGAGCATTTAATATGGAGCCAACTCCAAAGACTATCTCCTAGTGCATCTGTAAATCCTCGTAATATGAGCAATCTTAGCATATACAGAGTCAAGTGAAAGCGATGATCCACAGAGATTGCTACAGTAATGAGGAGATATTCAATAATTTTCCTCAGATCGTGTCTTGGATTACCCCAAATTAGAAGTATAAATAAAATTTTGCTAACTTATACTATACAAATAATATTTTTTTGATATTAATATATGTTTTTTTTAGAAATTATTAAAAACGTTTCAAGTGTAGCATCCCAACAATAAGAGGATATTAGCGATACACAAGTTGGATTAAGGGCGACTCCTTCCACTTCCTAATCTGCTAAGGTACAAATATATTCGGTAATTTATTATATGTGTTAAACATTTTTTTCTTATGAACATAACTCTAAGAAGTGAGAATTTAGGTGAGATGATAATGACTTGGGCACGGGGATATATGGTAATTTGAGTATTCTATTTGGACATGAGCACGGATGGTTGGAGGAGGGAGGATGTGAAATTTATTAACGGACATATATTGTTGCTTATACTCATTTTATTTTATATTTGTATTTTTATAGATCTATTCGAGAAAATCATTCATAAGCCAAAAAAAGAAACACAACAGACAGACTGGGCATGGATGACTAGAATTGTTTTTTTTTGTATGGATTATATCGTACAATTATTTATTATATCTTGTTTAAATTTCTATTTAAAAAAGTATAAATTATATCTTTATATTTATATTTGTACTTATACTTTCAAGAACATATTTTTATCTTTTAGAAATCAAACTATATTGAAATACATTTACATTATACTGCACAGGTTATCGGGCTTCTATTTGCACTAGTGTTTATAGCAGGCAATATTTCTTCGATTGACAATGCCAATGGTTCTAGCAATTGGCAGCGCTACATTAGCGCCACCAATTTAACGCTGCGAATGACAATTCGCAACACTAAGTTGGAATAAAGGCAACAGTAAATTAAGCACCACTATCATTGTTTTCAGACCTTTTTTTAGATCCACGAATATTCACGATACTACTTAACACGGTATTTAAATAGCTCAACTAAATAACGCCGCTAATGACTTTCCAACGCTAATTTAATTTATAGAGGGGCTAAGATATTTTTGGATGCTCCTGATTAAATAAACACCCTTCATATGACATTGTCTTTTAAGATGAGAGTGATAACAAGAGTTTCATCTGTATTCTCTAAATCCCTTTTGAGAGTCAGTGCATCTATGCACTATTCTCCTTCTTTTATATGTTTTGCACTCCTGGGGTCCCAGATAGGGCAAGACGTTCTATCGTAATAGTCGTTTTGCCTTCTCGGTGGATATCCTCCCAAATCACAACGAGATAACTTTTGGTCTCTTCCCAAGCTTTTGGCTAGACGAATTCGCCTCTCAGGACCGGTTTTGTGCCTTAGGCCCTCTACTCTAGTTTTAACCAGACGAAACTCAAATGCTGGTGAGACCCTTGCTATCTCGAGACAAGGACCAAAGGTGTCTTATGAGATTTTAAGACGTCAGTTATCATTTGCTTCTCAAGATATTATTATCGTGATAGTATGGTTTACCCGGAGAATAACCTTCTAATGAATCTCGATGAAAGCACCAATTGTTGCATTAATCTAATTTCGAATTGGAGTTTGCGAGCTCTTTTCGGTCTTCTCTAACTAATCTCAACTTAAAAAAAAAAAAAAACATTATTCGGTCGATTATAGTCAGAGGACACTCTCATACTAAAATCAATAGATCATCCTTTTTTTTGGTCTCTTTCAATCTCTAGCGAGTTAGATTTTTACAAAAATTAAATTTCTGAAGGAAGAAAAGGGGATTTGAAACCTCTACTTAAATATTTTTGGCCCTATTATATTAGATGCATCGGGTAACTTGACTCGATCTCCTTATATAACTCTACCATTATTGGTATATGAGTTAGCCAAGAGCGATTTAGGAATTCTACTGAGTCTTCCGAACTACAACTCGGCAAATATGACAATAGGTGAAGTAAGGGTAGCAATTGGCTCAGATGACACAAAAAGTTGGTGGCACAAGTAATATAAGTATTTGTCTTCTAAGAGTATCATTGAGGTTATCTCTTGTAAAGACACAATGAACATACAAATTCTGCATACAGTATTGCACGCATAGCATAGGCGTAATGTGGACTCCGCGTTTCAATAATTGGACTGTGATGCTTGATCTTAAGTGATAAATTGTGAAATCTGTCATCTGATGGTCAAAGTATGAAGCTCATCTTTTGATAGACGAGTTATAAAGTCTGTCCTCTAATGGCTGAGTTATAGAACTCGTCTTCTGGTAGTCAAGTCACGGGATCGCCGAGCTATAGGACCTGGACCTAGCCTTTCGGAACATTGTTGGATTTGTGTGTAGAGTTGAAAATAGCAACTTTGATTTCGGTCTAATCCATCTTTCAATTTATCCTAAGATATTCAGCTCGGTCTCGCCAAACATCAGTTTTGTCAAGTTTTGTATTTCGCACCAGCCGAGCTATTTTTATAATAGTACTTTTTGTAATGAAATTCAGACTTTTTCTTCATTTTTTTTATCATTTAGTTTGAATTCTATTTACAATGAAATCATAATAATAACTAGGAGGTCGTATGTTTCAATAGTAACAAAGCAATGTCTTAATGGATTGTCCAAATTATGCATAGTGCCACCGTGCTTCGACTTGGCCTTCAAGTATAACATAAATGCAAGTTGTAGAGCAAATTTGTCCACATTTTCACCAATAGTTTGAATGGGGTGTCAAGTTGATTTTTCTTTGATAGCTCAAGCATGGATTCCGATGAACTTTTAGTCTTATTCTCACTTGGATCCCAACTAAACAAGTATTGAACTCAAAAGTTATTGCTATGCGATCAAGTATCAAGTGTTGAACTTGTCACCGTTATTCTACAGTCAAGTGTTTCCCTGCAGTGACAGTCTAATAATCATCCAAGTGGTTTTACAGCTTCACAATTTAGTCAGAACTCAAGCAGTTGACCATGAAAATAAATCAGCTTTCAGCTCATAGAGCCCAGTTCATTTAGACCGTGATTTCACATGTAAAACTCATGTTGACACATCAAGTTCGGACCTTCTTCAATTTAACTTTGTTCTTTTAACTTTCTTATCTTCAGTTTATATTCAACTATTTCAGTTTATATTCTTTAATTTAACATTGTTCTTTAACTACTACTATTTCCTCATCTCCAACTGTTTCATTTCATATTTTTTTCAATTTAACTTCAACTATCTCTTTAATTATTTCGGTTTTTTTAAGTTTTATGTTTCCAACTGTTTCAGTTTTTATTCTTCAGGTCGATTTTGTCTTCTTGAATTGTTTTAGTTTACAATTTCTTATTCTTCCAATTTTTCAGTTTATATTTTCTGCTTTAGTTTAACCATGTTCTTTAACTTCGTTATGTTGTTCTTTTTATACCTTTGTTTTCTTTGGTAATTAGACATAGTCTAAAGCCTAAGACTTCGAAGTCTTAAGTGCAGGAAATAAAGCACAAAATATTTAAAACCTAGAGAACTAGAGAAGTAGAAGACATAGAGAAAAGGAAAAAAATTCAAGAAGAAGGATCGCATTATTCAATTACAATTCAAGTGTTGTCTAAACGTAAGGAAAATTTTCTGCAGAACACTATTTGGAATACAAGTAGCATAGCATGTTTAGGAGGGGAAATTATCCCCACTAACGAATGTTTTTATGAACAAAACCTAATCAAAAGAATCCAGTGGGACACCAAAAAATCCCAAAAATTTATTCACCTAGTCATTCATTCAAGATATCAGATGCCATAACAAGAAGAAATCAATAGACGCTAAAGCAACTAAAGAACAAGTCATCAAGATACTTATTCACCTGATCATTCATTCAACCTATCAGATGCCACAGCAAGAAGAAATCAATAAATCCTAAAGGAACCAAAGAAGAAGACCACAGCTGGAAATCAAGATCACCTAACCTGGAGAACTAAAGGGAGTACTGACCGGAGGCAGTCCCTGGCGGAAACGACGTCCTGTTACGGAGATCTATCAACTTGGCGTTTGATAGCGTTGGAGATCTAAAGCAAACAAATCATAAGATTTCAGCAATACATCAATATCCAAAAAACAGAAATCAAAAATTCAAACCCTAGATCAAAATAACCCTAAAATGAAGATCGACACCTCAAAAACCCCTCCAGGTCAACAAACCCTAGAGCTCGGATTCATCAAGAAATCACGAAAATTCCAAGAAAAGCAAGATATGATCAAGAGATAATCAAGACATGTGAGAAATTAAGAGAGTGCTGGTCGCCCGCGAAGGAGGAGGTGGCTGGAGGCGAAAGGAGAATGTAAGCTCAGCAGTCAACGGTGGAAACATCAAACGCTAAATCAATAAAACTCTCAAATGAAGATCGACACCCGAAAAACCATATCCACAAACCGCAGACCTTGGATTCATCAAGAAATCACCAGAAATTGATCCAAATACAGAAATCAAATACTCAAACCCTAGATCAATATTACACTCAAATGAAGATCGACACCCAAAAACCAGATCCACAAAACCTAGACCTCGGATTCAACAAAATATCATCAAAACTCCAAGAAAAAGCAATAGACGAACAAGAGATAGTCGAACCAATGAGAAACTGAGGGAGTGCTGATCGCCGGCGGGGAGGAAGTGACCGGAGGCGAAGACGGGATGTCACCTTAGAGGCCGGAAGGCCAGCAGTCGACGGTGGAAACGAATTGCTGGCAACGATGGAAGGGAGATCCCGAGGTTGGCGTCTATGGCGCCACCGCCCTGGGTCTCCGGCGCTCTCGAAGGCTGACTCGCCTCCGCGGGGTTCCACTCGCGCGCTCGCGCGCGTAAAGAAGTTGAATGAAGAGGAAAGGGGTATATATAGAAGGCACCGTTTGATTTGGAGTGATATCAGGATTAATATTTTTTATTTTATTAATATTTTTAGAAATTTTTTTATTTTATAAATTTAATATTATTTATTTTATATTAATATTAAATTAAATTATTATAAAAAATTAAAATAATTATTCGAATTTTAAATTATTTTAAAAAAATATTAATTTATAAAAATGATTTATTAATATTGATATTCTGATTCCAAACTAAATAGCGTTTAAAAAAATATATTAATGATATATAAGTCTTAATATTAAGTAGAATTATATATTAATTCCTAAAATTAGTTTGAACTAACATAAAAGTCCTTAAATTAGGTCGAATTACATATATGCCCCTACAATTCTGATAATTGCAGATTTGTCCCTATTATCACAAACCCTTTGTACGTAGATCCCTAGGGCTAGTTTATAAACTGACCATTATGCCCTTTGATTAATTACATATTAGTTATTAGAGCTGATGAGCTCGAATACCGAAAACTAGCTTTGTCATAGAATAAGAGTTATAAATTAGGGATAATTACGGGTGACCCCCGTAATTAGCCTTAATTACAGTTAACCCCCAAAATTTCCGTAATTACCCTCGCTCTTCAAATTGGCTCATATTTATCCTCATTATTTAATCAAAATTTTACCAAAAATTCCGATTTTACCCCGTTATTTTTACACATACACCCCTAAAAACTTATTTTTTATAGTTAACCCTCCGGATTTCAGAATTTTACAAATAACACCCCGAAAGAATTCAGATTTACAAAAACGTCCTCCAAATTCGAATTTTTGCAAATAAACCCCCGGAAATTATTTCGATATACAGAAAAGTCCCCGAAATTCGGATTTTTGCAAATAACACCCCGTCGCGCGGGCGGGAGCGGAGGAGGAGGCCGGCCGGCAGCCGCGGGAGCGGAGGCGCGGACGGCGGCGGAGCGGAGGCGGAGGCCGGTCGGGCGGGAGCGGAGGCGGAGGCCGGCGGCTGGAGCGGAGGCGGAGGCCGGGGCGCCTGCGCGCCGAAACGCGGGCGCGGACGGCCACGGCCGAGGCCGTTCCGCCCCCGCGTGCCGGGGACGGAGGCCGAAGCCGGCGCGCCCGCACGCGGGCGCGCGCGAGGACGGCCACGGCCGAGGCCGTTCCGCCCCCGGGTGCCGGGGACGGAGGCCAAGGCCGGCGCGCCCGCACGCGGAGGCCGAGGCCGAGGCCGTTCCGCCCCCGCGTGCCGGGGACGGAGGCAGAGGGCGGCGCGCCCGCGTGCCGGGGACGGACGGCCTTGGTCTTGGCCGTCCGCGCCCGCGTGCCGGCGCGCCGGCCTCGGCCTCCGTCCCCGGCACGCGGGGGCGGAACGGCCTCGGCGTCCGCCTCCGCTCCCGCCGCCGGCTCGCCGGCGGCCCGGCCTCCACCTGCTTCCCCGGGCGCGGGCGCGGATTTTTGCAAATAACACCCCGAAATTATTCAAATTTACAGAAAAGTCCCCGAAATTTTGATTTTTGCAAATAACTCTCCGAAATTATTCCGAATTACAAAAAAGTCCAGAACTTTCTTATATAACCCTCTTCTTCCTGTAGCCCTAAACGCATCTGCGTCGCTGCCGCCGCCGTGCTCTGCCGCTGCCGCCGTCGGTCCCTGCGCAGCTGCTACCGTCGCTGCCCTGCCGGCTTGCCGTCGCTGTCCGCTCGTTGCCTTGCGAAATACAGTGAAAGTTTAAAATTTTCAAATTTCAAATTACAAGTTTATTATTTTGTACATTTAAAAATAGACTACCTTCAATATTTTTCTTTATAAATACGTCCAAATTTTATTTATTTTATAAATAAATTTTACAAATAAGTCATCGAAGGTTTCAAAGTTTAAAATTTAAAATTACAAGTTTCATGTTGTACATTTACAAATAGACCCCTTCAATATTTTTTTTTATAAATAAGTCTATATTTTTAATCATATTTTAAATAAAATTTTACAAAAAAGACATTAGTGTTTTTTATATTTATAATTACAAATTTAATATTTATAAATTAAAGAATAGACCCTCAAAATTTTTTTTTAAAAATAACTGTAAAATTTTTTTAAAACTAATTTTTACTATTTTTTACATTTAAGAATAGACCACCTTTAATATTTTTTTTTTATAAATATGTCCAAATTTTATTTATTTTATAAATAAATTTTACAAATAAGTCATCAAAAGGTTTCAAAGCTTAAAATTTAAAAATACAAGTTTCATGTTGTACATTTACAAATAGACCCCTTCAATATTTTTTTTATAAATAAGTCTATATTTTTAATCATATTTTAAATAAAATTTTTCAAAAAAGACATTAGTGTTTTTATATTTATAATTACCAATTTAATATTTATAAATTAAAAAATAGACCCTCAAATTTTTTTTTAAAATAACTGTAAAATTTTTTTAAAACTAATTTTTACATTTTTACATTTAAAAATAGACCACCTTTAATATTTTTCTTTATAAATACGTTTAAATTTTATTTATTTTATAAATAAATTTTACAAATAAGTCATCGAAGGTTTCAAAGTTTAAAATTTAAAATTACAAGTTTCATGTTGTACATTTACAAATAGACCCCTTAAATATTTTTTTATAAATAAGTCTATATTTTTAATCATATTTTAAATAAAATTTTACAAAAAATACATTAGTGTTTTTTATATTTATAATTACAAATTTAATATTATAAGAAAAAATAGACAATTAAATTTTTTAAAAAAATAACTCTAAATT
>RXID01014761.1:381334-431834 GCA_005019695.1 Trichopus zeylanicus subsp. travancoricus
GGCGAATTTGAGGGGGGTGGGGGTAATTACGGGAAATTACGGGGGATTAACCGTAATTAAGGCTAATTAGGGGGGTCACCTGTAATTATCCCTATAAATTACTGTAAATGGCTAGACGAGGGAGCTGAGGCGATGTTCGTAAAAAGAATGACAAAAGCAAGAAAATAATTTATTGTAAATTAAAATTGTTATTCTGTATATTTGAAAGAAGGGATAATTTAATTTTTTTTATAGAAAATGCTAACTTAAACCTCGAGCAGTTGTGGACTTTTCGAGATCCAAAAACAGCCGTTGTTCCGTTTTAATTAAGTGCTTGTTTGGTTCGATTCCGGATTTAAAAATCGTGAAATCGTGATAATTGAGTAATTCCGAAAAATTGAAAGAATTGAAGGAATTATATAATTCTAGTGTTTAGATAAGTATTTACTGTTGGGAATTGGAAATTAACCAATTCCTAAATTCTAAATTCTGTTGTTTAGTTGACAAATTGAATTGATCAATTCCATAAGTTGTTAAATTCTTGTATTTGGTTGATGTGAGAATTGAGAATTAGCATATTACACAAAATATTAATTTATATATAAATTAATACAGAAATATAATAAACTTAATTTAAAATTTTGTAATTATAGAAATATATGTTAACTAATTATTATTTTTTAATATAATATTATTATTTTCATGTAAAATATTTTTTAAAAAAAATAGTTTCTTTTTTATCATATTTTATTTGCAAATAATTTGAAAAGTATAATAATGTTATTATTAAATATATAAAAATAATAAATAATAATAAATAATTTACAAAGTATAATGATGTTATTATTTGCAAAACAACTTGATCACTAGCATTGACAAATTGATCTCTCTCCTCCTTTATCTTATTAAGGCGTGATACAACAGATGCCAAAGAAAGATTTATCTACAATGAGAAATTTGTGAACGTCAACATCCCAATAATTATTCTTATAAACTACTTATGCTAAATAACCACAGCCTTGCATCTGCATAAAAAATGGATCAGATAAAATGCCATAAAGTTTGAACCATCAGTACTTCGAAGGAAAAAAATATCATAGATGTCTGACATTTAAGACCTCAAGCAATACAAGCAAGAAAAAAACAGTGACCTAGCAATTTATTTGTTGCAACCTTTGGATCGAATAGCACCTCTTCATTACATGACCACACAAAAGTTGATAAAATCCATGAAAATAATTGATTATTACATTAATAACAATCTTGCAAGTAATGAACTACAAACACTAAGTATATATCAACACTGACGCAGTTGGTAGAAGATCCAATATAACAGACTTTTTATAGAGGTAACAAAATAAAAACCTTTTGCATTTCGGCCTCAAGTTTGTCTCTTTGCCTCTCAAGTAATGCAAGCTTAGCACCCAATTCCTGAATTAGTTGACGAAAAAACTTGATAATTTTTAGTAGGCTAAAGAACAAGATACAACTCAAACATGTCCAGAAAAAGATGCATTATTTTTCAATAACTGGAAGCAGACATATAAGTCTTCCATGGTGATCTACGCATCACTGGTTTCAACAGTAAAAGTAGCCTCTCTGCATGTAGGAATAAAACTGTTTTTCTGAATCTTGCTTCGACTCTTTCTAGATCCCAATTTCAACAGGTGATCCTTATGGTAATGGAAGGACCCCAGATAACAGTAGGTCATCTTTGTGACAGACCTCAAATCTCACACTTTCCTTCATCCTAGTGGTATCTGTGCTCACAAATGTGGCCTCCTCTGACTTCTTGTCCACTCTATCGCTTCTAAGTGAGGAAGAGACAAGGTCTGAAGATATGCTACTTCTTCTTCCATTCACTTCAAGAATGGTAGTGAATGGTATCAGGAGTAAGTGGGATGTGGTTAAGAGTGAGATGCTGAGGAGTAGAATCATCAACCTCATAGTTGCTCAATCTCACATAAAAGACCCTCAGATCAAACCAAGGTAAGGACTTTGGAAAGTATAAAGGGTGCATGATGATCTTCCGACTGGAACTCAGTGACTCATCCTTGATAATGGTTGGATCACAACAAATGCCCATTGTTGGACTATGATCTATATCAGAACAAAAAGAACAAACGTTAGGACTTGGAAGGCACAAACATCACAACTTTGAAGTTAGCACATCAACAAAAATTTCTCCATTCCAGTAAAAAGCAGTAAAATCCTGCAACAATCGATGGGAATCCAAGCAACTTGAACGACAAATCTCTGAGAAATTTTTTATAGCGCGTATTCCTAAACCTAAAACTATATAAAACACTATAAAAAGCAAAATATGATGATAAATTTTGATAGAAAAACAAAATAAAAAACTGGATCTGATTGTCTTCCCCAAAGAACACGGATGTTCAACTCAAAGAAACCCTTATAACATCAAATCAAAATTCTTTTTTCACAAAATGGAAGATCCACAAAAATATTGAAACCCCAATCATGAAACCTCACAAGAACACAGAAGCTAGAATTAAATCCATTCCTCCACATAGCACCATAAAATTAAAAGAGCAACCACACTGAACATGAAAAAAGAACCAACTTTTCAATCAAACGAAGAAATTCAAACAAGAAGAGCAAATAAACAATAGATAACAAACGACCGGCGCGGTCGGGACACTGGAGTAGCTCACGAGCTCGATTGAGAACTTGGCTGACTGGGATCGTGGGAAAATACAGGGAAATCATGGGAAAAACAGAGAAAAGCATAATCGATTTCCGGAGAAAACCGCGTTTTCCTCTGTTTTTGCAGAAAAAAAAACGAAAATTGAGAGAAATTAGAATCGGAGGATTTTCTGGATTTCGATCTCACGAAAACCGAGAAAATTAACTCTCAATTCTCTCCATTGTCTCGATTCCAAATTTTAAGAATCGAAACAAACACGCACCAAAAAAAAAAGAAAGGAGGAGAATAAAATTTGTAATTTATTTCCTCAAACAAATCGCAAGTACAAACCGAATTTATCTCCTTCCCCTTCCTCCCCCTCCCCCTTTTCTCCAATCTCAAATGGAGATGCTGTTGGGAATCCCCATTCCGGTGACGCCCGGCTTCGAGAACGGCTTCAAGAGCTCATAAGGCACGATTCCGGCACCGCACCGGTTCTTCAGTTCCGGGTTCGCGTTCCTCTCGTCGATGATCCCCTCGATCTCTTTCATCCGCCCGCTCATCCTCTCCCACGCCGCATTCACCACGGGGTCCTCAGCCCACGCAGCCTCCGGCTTGTCCCCGATGTACTCCTCGTCCGGCGCGTGGCTCGACAGGATGTCCAGCACCGACATTACCACTGTCGCCTGGATCTGCGTCGGGAAGGCCTTCATCATTGCCATCTCCGGCTTTTTCACCAACGACTTGAACCCCTCGCCATCCTCGTCCTCCACCGGCATTTTCGCCCGCGCGATCGTCGGACGGTTCGGGAAGTACCCGCCGTAGTGGTACTGCCCGAAGTTGACGGCGGCGTGGTGGCCGGAGGCCACCCAGATTATGGTGCAGAGGATGCCGACGAGGTCTTCCGGGGTTTTCAGTTTGGGCCACCAGGGCTCGTCTTTCAGGTCGCCGTGGCCCTTCGTGCGGACCTCGTCCCACCAAGCCTGGAGCTCGGGGTCGTCGGCGACGAGCTTCGGGTCTGGGTAGTAGCGGTTCACGTAGTCGGTGACCCACTTCTTGATTGAATCCCAGACCAGCAGCCCATCGTTGGCGTAAGGGTAGTCTTTGATTGTTAGCCGCAACCCGTGCTCCGCCGTTGGGTCCTCCGCTGCCATGCCCCTGCACGTCAGGTGTACGTTGAAATGCCTCCACGAAAGCAAACAGGTCTAACAGGAGAAGTTGGTGTTTGGTGTGTTGGGTACCTTCGGATGAGGTCGGCGGGGAGGGCCTCCATGTCAAATCGCCAGAGCTGGCCATAGCCAACGGAGCTGAGCTCCATTGAGTACTGGCCCGGCGAGAAGGAGGTCTCGATGATGCCACCGGCGTTGATAAGGGCCTCGCGGGCAAGTGCGTTGATTTCCATTGTGTATCGAAAGTGCGGGTGGAGAAGGCGGTATATTGGGTGCATGGCGCTTAGCTGCCGGTGTGCCGCGATGATGTATGGCTCTGTGCAGCAGTGCGTTCTCAGCCTGCATGATCACCGAAGGTCAAGTAAGCATACTTCTATCATTGACTTATAATTGTAGTGGTAGAAGTAATATCCTTCGCGATAGAACATGATCATAGATATGATTTCAAGAATTGAACGCTCACTTGTGCGCTACCCTTTGGACAAATAAATAGAATTGTCCTCCTCAAAAAGTTTACTATACACGAGCATATTGTAGCATCTTTTATTTAGCATCCTTATAAGATTGTTATTGAAGGCTGATACTTGATAGCGGTCATTTGTAACTACAGTAGCAATTCAAGTCTTCCAGGG
Organism: Trichopus zeylanicus subsp. travancoricus; assembly: GCA_005019695.1. Classification (NCBI taxonomy): domain Eukaryota; kingdom Viridiplantae; phylum Streptophyta; class Magnoliopsida; order Dioscoreales; family Dioscoreaceae; genus Trichopus; species Trichopus zeylanicus. Next base: position 385,762 of record RXID01014761.1, read on the forward strand.
CATGGAAAACTTACCAGTGGACGACTAGTTGATGGTAGCCTGAGTCATGGGCAGCGACATGGGCTTTGGCAAGCTTCCATAGCCAGGCTCCAGTGGCATCCCCACAGGTAGGGGTAAAGACTTTCTTCCATTGGGGGCTCGTTGGGGAAGCTGGGCGGGTGAGTTCAATGGCTATTGGCCTCAGCGTGCCATTGTTTGTGAGGAAGAAGAGTGTCCGTGATCCGTACAACGTGGTGTTCTCTAACTCTCTGACCTTGTGAACATATGGTAGAAATAGGTCATGGTAGTCTATTATGAACAGCCTCTTTTGCTCCAGCGCCTGCAAAAACGACTCAAAGTTGTTGTTATGCTTGTCTGGTTCACTATGGATCCGGTTTTTCTCTTCAGAAAATTAGTCAAGTAGCGAAAATGTAAAAATTTTAGAACTCAAGCGTCTGTTTAAAACCACATTATAATAGACAGGGTGTAACATATATATTGTCTTTGAACTTCCAAGTGTTCTATAGTTATTGTAAGTGTCAGTCCCAACAGTTTGATCAGAAGAAATCTAATAATATCTTTATTTCCATGGATAGGGCTTTTCGGCAAAGATGATGTTATCTTCTCTAAACTAATTTTGATCCTTAATCCTGGTCAAAATTTCTTGGCAGTGAAATAGAATGCTTTTTTATCACTTTAGGAACATAATATGATGATGATGATATACAGGTAACAAAACAATATCTTGAACTCAGTTCCTCACCTCTTCCAGCGTCACAAACCCTTTTATTTCTTGCTCAATGAGTTCTTTGGTGATCAGAGATTCTGGGGGGCCATAGATTTTTGGATCAAGCTTGCTCACAAATGGGAATTCCTGCCCAGTGGCAAATATTGGCACAATTTAAAACCCTATACTGTACAATAATTTATAGAATCATATATGATCCAGCGATCCATTGAAATAACTATTAGTACAAGAGATCTTTATGATATGAAAACTTTATTTTCCAGGTCAGTCTTGTATAGATAAGATATGAGCATATATACCGTGACCAGCTGAATGCTGAGCGGATTCAAACCAGCCAAAGTTTGGCGACCACACTCTTCATCTCTGAGCCAAGCAAACTTGTCCCCTGTAATATGGAAGGTACCAACTTGAGCATCTAATGCTTATAATTTGAATGATGATGTCTACATTTCAGCCATATTATATTGTATCCAAGAATAACAATTTCTACATACTTTGAAAGTATTTGGAATAATGTTGTGCTAGATTGTGCTTATACCTTTGCAAAAATTATATTTGCATGTATTACCTCTGGAGTTGGATTTTCATGGGGTCTGATCAGCAAATTATCAGAATTGCAGTAAATATATTATAGTAATAATTTAGCTAAGGGATCCTATATTGTTATACTTGCAAAAGAAAAAACATGTATCAAGATGAAAATTGGTCATTTTAATTTCGTATGGTTTATTTTATTGTTATGGTTTTATATGGGCATGCAAATTTCATTTTTGTGGGGAATTTTGGATATTTGCAAAGAGTTTAGTATCTAATGTAGCTTAGATAGTATTTGGATGACACTTGACTTTTGAAAATGATAGAAATAATAAAAGTGATAGAAATGATAGAAATAAAAAATGACGAAAGTGTGATTTCAACTGTTTGGATAATTTTAATGTGGAGGTGAAAAGAAGTGGGAGTTTCGTGAGTTTCATGACTTTGGTCGTTTGGATCGTAAAATCCGAAGTCGAGAAATATGAGTTCAGTCATTTGGATAAGGTGATATGCGAAATTAGAGAAGTGATTTAGTTATAGTATGATAATATTTAATTATAGTATTTAAATAATTAGGATAATTAAAAATAATATTAAAAAAATAAATAAAATTAAGATAATTAGGATGATAAAAAATATTAACGTGATTACGATAACAAAAGTAATAAATAACTAACTGATTATGCTATAATTAGGATAATTAGAGTAATATAAAGTAATAGATTAATAATATTAAGTGAATATAATATGTGTCAAATAAAATTAAAATTTTTAATACTAATATTATTATAATATAATTTAATTAAAATAATTAGGTCGGAATAGCTCAATAAGAAATTTCAGAAGTATTAGTTCAGAATTAAGAAATAGGAGAAGCGGGGAGGAAATGCAACTTCTATACCCTTAGGTGCGAAAGTCAAAGTCCATTCGAAAATAACATTTTTGTTATTTTCGAAAGTGATTTGTATTCAAACAGCGAAAGTGACGAAACCCTTACTGTCTAACATCTCCGGTGTCTCAAACAGTAACAAGTCATCAGCCTTGTCCTCAATGGCCTTGACAAGTCTGGGGATGAGGCTGCGGAGGAAGCCGATGCTGCTGTCCGCTTTCGGTAGAGGAATGCCCTCGTCGAAGAGTGAGTCAATGGCTGTAAAATAAGGAAACCCCAACTTCCTGTCAATGATCGCTGACTCTATTGATGGCACCAGTGCCTTGAGCCCAGCCCGTAGTGTTCGCGCCGAGAATGTGGCCTGCTTCACCTCCGAGAACGCCTCATCCCGTGGCACGTACACATCGTTTGACCGGGTCTCCGACAACGGGTCTGCAATTGATTTCATCAAACACCTAGTAAGCATTACAAACTCTTTTAGAATAATTTGTCTAATAGCATGGGTATGAACTCTTAATGTTCTAATTGCATATATGCCCCTTTCAACTCAGACGCTCGTCCGATGGGAATGAGATTTTTTGTGCAAATATGTCCTTCCAAATATATCTTAAGCACATTCGCGATCAAAATTTTGCATCCAGATACTGGTCAGAATTTTTAACAGCAATCTTGTAAGTTCATGTTATACTTATGAATTTATGAAGAAATTCACGATGTATAAAATAATTTCTAAATATTTAAGGTGTGTTTGATAAGATATATTATAAGATAATTCGATTCAGAGATTAGGAAAAAAGTAGTCAAATTAATTTTTTTATATTTGGTTCTTAGTCAAATAGCGAACACCACTTAAAAAGACTTTTTTTTTTTACCAAAATTGATCATATAATAATTTAATATTAACAAATTAAAAAAAAAATTTATAATAATTTAATTTTTTAGCAAATTAAAATAAGTAATATTAAGTTTTTTAGTTAAAAAAACTAACATTTTAATTTAATTATTTTTTGATGTTTAGTTGTTAATTTAACTAGGGCTAAGACTAGTCCTAATTTTAGTCTCAAAACAAACGGGGAGTCAGTGATTTTGCTTAACTTTTCATAATTTCATGCATTCATGTCCATACCTTTCTCGCTCCGGGGCCTGCCGGTCCGGCAGCGGCGAGGGTAGGGGTACTGCTTATTGCCACCAAGCACCGGGCGGGCGAGGTCGTCGCTGCTATCAGGGTTCCCGAGATCGTTGTAGGTGTCATAGTCGTAGATCCTCTCAAATTTCTCCCGCTCCCCAGTGCCGTCCCCTTGCAGTGTCTTCAGCTCCGCCTCCCTCAGCCGCCTGAGCCCGCTCGGAGTCTGGAATGGCAGGTACGACTATTCCCCGCCAAAAAAATAAATAAATAGATAAATATTTTCAGAACTTCAGGAAGTCATTGTTGCTTGACACTGGCATCTCTGCTCTTGCAAATTATGGGATCAGTGCGGCCAAATCAGTCCATTGAAATATTGCGGAGGATCTTTTAGGTAAATTCCAATCTATCATTGTGTTTTCATGCACGCTCTGGCGCATGTTCACGTGCATGAAAATTATATGTGCCTCACACGGTCACACCAACAGGAGCAAGAATCTGAGTTCTTGTTTAATAGATCATTCTTCCGGAAAAATGAGATGAGTTAGCAATAGCTCGTTCTATTTTGCAGATATACCCTTAAAAGAATCACAAAATACTTATTTACTCAAACGAAACCGCGGATTTTGTAAATAAACCCTATAGTTTGTCTTGCTTAAAGATATCTATTTTTTCCTTTTATGAATATATATTTACAGATTTATCCATGCAAAATAAGAGTATATTCACGAGGGCCAATCGTTTCATTTTTTGCAATATTCTGCTTAATTTCTAATGTGTAAATGTCCCTAATAAGTCCAAAACTTTCAATGGATACTTTCAAAAATATTTGCAGGAAAATATAATACAAAATTCTTCATGCAATCTCTTGGCACATAGCATCGGCTTGAGCCCTCGATGCTTTGCATTTACACCCTTACATTTGCAATATATTATTTGATAATAAGTTTTTTAACATCTAAATTAACAATTATACGAAATCCAGCGAGTATATGCAGAAACAAGCATATACTCAAAAATCATAGACAAAAACAAGCATATCGGTCTCAAAAATCATACCTTACTGGTGAAGAAGATTCTCTTTTCGGGGTTGTCGAACTTGCTGTGGACCCAAGACTCGCAGGAGATGTGGACGGGGCCGACCACCTCATAGTCGGGGGTGAGGATGATGTCCTTCAGGAAGGCTTCCTTGTGATGCTCATTGGTCACCAGCACCCCACCGATAGGTCCGAACCCCGCCGGAACCTTGAACTCGCACTCGTACGTCAACACCTGCCCCTCCCGCTTCTCCTTGTGCGCATACGCCCGGATCGTCTCCTTCTCTAGCCCAGTCCCTGATTGCAGAGTTTGCTAACTTTAAGGGTTTTAAATGAAAATTGCTCGTTGCATTCCCCTTTTGCCCTTGTTGATTATTGTAATTATAGTAATACCACATATAGGGTTTTTACATGCTTATTGCATGCTAATAAATTCATATTAAACTTGCTCGGCGCTATTCTTCCACTATTTTTTCCTTCTTGAGTTTTCCTTTATACCTCTGAAAATCCTCAAATTTAAAAAATATTTAGATGGGACATATGCTGAATGCGTTTCGAAATCTTTTACATGTTGTTCCTTGAATTTGTTTAAAATTACATGTACTATGTTTAGTTCCCTTTTTGGTTACTAACGTTATTAAATTTAACATTTAATGGGCATTTATGTAAAAATCTTTTGAGTGCACTGTGCACACTTCTCGTCTTATGGTTTGTCGTGTAGAGATGGATGAAGGCGTGCAAACTATTTTTTTACAGGGGCAAACACGCAAAGTTAGCTTAATAATCCTGCAGACCGTTCATGGCAGAGAGCCGTGTGGATGAAAACTTACGAGGGTCAAGCTCCGAGCTCACAAGCTCAATCAGCATGGACCGGCCAAGCAGGTCCTTGATGTCGTCCAGCGGCCGAGTGAGCCCAAAGTTGCCGCCGACCGTCAACTGCACGTTCACAAGCCCCTTCACAATCATCCCCTCTGTCTTCGGCTTTGTCCGCACAGACTGGTACCCCTCCGTGGTCGAACAACGCACCCATCCCCGCCCTGTCATCCGCCTCTGCCTCGCAGACGGGACGATCCCCGCTGACAAAATTAGGGTTTCCGGGCATGAAACCCCGGTAACCCTAGACCTCCATGAGGGGAATAAGGCGGAGGGGGTCTTGTTGGACGCTTGGAGAGGAGACTGCAGCATTGCTGTGCTTGTTTGTTGCTTTGGTTTGTGAAGGGGGAATGGAGAAACGTTCGGGTGGGGGAGTGTGTATTTATAGTGGAGGAGAGGGGGTGAAAAGCAAAGTTGTCGATGGGCCGGGGCTCTCCGGTCCGGAAGTGTCGAGTTCCGGATTGCGGAAGTCGACTTTCCTAATTCCGTAGCGAGGCAATGGCCGAACATGCACGTGAATTTCGTGTCGGACTTCAAAGCGAGCGACTACCACGAGCGTGGGAGAATTTTCGCGCGCTCAGTGACAATAAATTAGGAGTTTTTTGCATGTACGCCCTTGTAACGTTGTCTTTATGATTATTGTCTCTGCAAAACTCATTTTTGTGCATATATACCCCTGCTGATTTCTATTTTTCAGATAAATACAGTTTTCCTTAGCTTATAAAATTAAATATCTAAGGTAGAGAAAACATTTTGCAACAATATTTATCTCAAGAAGGAAAAGGAGTAGAGTTTCAGTTTTCGAGTAGCGCAATTGAAGGAAAATAGAAAATTTTGTTGGAATTCCTGCTTACTCTGGCCCTTTGTTTATAGGAAATTTCTAAAAACTTCCCACTGTATATGAGGATTATTTGCAAAAATACCAAACAGTAAAAAAGAATTTTCACATATCCTCTAAAATAATGTATGATCTTTTTTTAACCTTGTACCAACAAAGAGTTTTTTAGAGAGAGTCCAGTGAGAGTTATTATGCACAATTTGCGAAATATCATGGAAAAAACATGAATATCAGATATGTCAAGGGTCTATGCATAAAAATCCTCAAAAGTAAATTGAATACTCAGCGGGATCCTCTGTGAGCCACACAGAAATGGGTCATACAAGATAATATGGTAAGTCATTGTTATTTCTTGGGTGTTCGCTGCCTATTCTCAGAGAACTTTGATTAGAATAAAATTATTTTTTAAATTATATTAGTTTAGGGCTTCTTTTATATTTACAGGTAATTTGAAATCCTTGATTTTATTTGAGTTAGTTCAAACTTCATATCGAAAATTTTGAGATAATTTTATTATTCTGAGAAATAAATTTTAGGCAAACAAACATAATTAAATTTCTGTTAATTTGGATTTCAAATTCCATATTTTAATTTGCATGCAAAAAAGCCCGTTGGCTACTCAAAAAAGACAAGAATTTATGGTGGATTTCAATCAATAATATAATTATTTTTTTCAGGAAACTACTTGTTATATTGTTTTATTAAATGTTTTATTTTTCAAAAAAAGTTTCGCGGAATTTTTATTCGGTGTCTCGGAATTGGAGAAGGTCTATTAATCTGATTTTGCACAACCAGACAAACCATCTGTTCAGATGATTGGTCCTCCGCTGAATGCCAACCCAATCATTTTCTGCTGCTGGAATTTTACAGATATCCCCTGTATTTATGACATTTTATGGCTGAATAATTTGTATTATTAAAATATTTATAACATCGTCGGTGAGATTTCAATCGACAGACTCTTTCAAATTTTAATCCATCCCATCAATCTATAATAAGAAACATGAAAAAAACGCCGAAACTCAAATTAATCTCTTTTAATTTAAAATAGCGGAGAAAATAATTTGACATTATATACATATTTGTGGAGTCATTGGTTATCTTTCATGGGGTTCATTCTGAGCCACAGAAAATTGAAAAGCGGGAGTTCGAATTTGATATCGAGCACGAAGGACACAAGCTAAATAGTTCCGAGCGCAACCCATGCATTGAACCAATGCCATTTGCTATTTAGGGCTGGGAAGCACTATTGATACACCGAATCTATCTGTATAGCTTCGTTATTTACACCAAGCTACTGACTTATAACCGACCTCGGTCTAACACCGAACCATCCAAATGGGTCGGTAAACTTAAGAAATAATTTCATCATAATCAAGAAGACATACTACCAAGTTTGTGGATATTAGTCACATATTAGTCTCATGACAAAAACCGGCGAGAGAACGTGGGTGCGAGACCGGCAAGGGCGTGAGTGCAGGCCCAAGGGCTCGGGCGTTCGCGCGAGGCTGGCTTGAGGCCGGAGAGAGGGCGCATGCGCTGATGCCAGGATGGCGAGCCCACAAGTGTGGACGCCAGAAACCAACGCAAGGGCGCAGACACTAGAGGCCAGTGTGAATACATGGATCACACTGTGGAAGTGGTCGAATAAAAGAATTTTTGATTAAGAGTGTTAAATTAGTGTGGTCAAATCACACATGAAGGGGGAGATTGTTATAATATCAAGTGTGATGAATTAGTCTCACATTGGATATTGGATAGATAGAGTTCAATAGGTACAGTGAAAAAAGACTCATATCCCATGAGCTTGAGCTTTTGAGATGGTTTGGTGTCCGACTCACTATATGGATCTGGTTCGACATTCTTGTGGCTCCCCAACAGGGTATATCTGATATTCGAAGAGTTAATATCATATTTCAACCACAATTTTTTTTTTTCGATTAACCAATTTGTTAGAGTTGAGTCGACTTTAGAAAATCATAATTTTTTGAGTTTTTAACACATAGCCATCTTCTTTATTGAAAATTTATAAAAAAAATTACTCATTCTATTTATACTAGTAAAAACTAATTCATCGTGTATTATAAATTTACAAAAACTACCGCAATTAAAATATTCAAAAAAAATTATTTTAATTCAATTTATCAATTAAAAAATAATATAAAAAATTTAAATTATTCTCTTTTGATTCTAGTTTAAATAAATATTAAATTTGTATAAAAATAACTTATCTTATTTTAGTTTTTATGAGAGATTAATTATTTAATTTTATGAAATTAAAATTTAAAAATTTAGTTTTGTCAAACCGGTTATTTGATAATTATCAATCGATTGTTCAAAATAGAACCGAATGAAAATAATTCAATCTTTTTATATTAATTTAATTGATAAAATTAATATAAAATAAAATATTTTTTAAAATTTCATAGTGGATGTGATTTTTGTAAATTTATAATATAACGTAATTATTTTTTTATTAATAGTGGTAAGTAGAAAATTTTTAGTAAATTCGCAATAATATAGGTGGCTATTTACTAAAAACTCTATTTTTTTAAAAAAAGAACTTTAGATAGATTACTTGTTGAACTAAAAAGAAGGGAGAGCAAACAGAATAGCCAAAAAACTACTAGAAATAAATTAATTCATGATTCCAATAAAAAAAACAGAAATCAATTCGCTCTAACTTAATTCCGATATTTTCCACTAATATACACAAAAAAAAAATTATTTAGGGGCCAAGAGGGAGACGCATGAGAAATAGTACATAAAAATTCAAGATCAATCGCTCTCGGTGCATGGAAAATGAGGAGATTAACCATGCATGTTTCATCACGTCTCTCTCTGGCGGCCACGACAAGTCTGAGTCCAAGTCCTCGGAGAAGAAGAAGTTTTGTGGTTATTCTAGTACACGAATATGAAATGGCTGCATTGCGGAAGGTGTCGTCGGTCGCAGCAGTGCCGAGATGCACCGATGGGGATGCACTCGAATGCAGAGGAGGAGATAGTAGTTATGAGCCACTCGTAAAGGTTTATGGGAGCTTTGTTGGTGGAGGTCCAGGGAGTTGGATTTGTGGTGGATTTTTGGAGGTTTAGATATAAGAGACTTCTTGAAAATTTAACTTAATAGGCTACCTTTTTATCCATTTATACAAAAGAAAATAGGCGAAGAAAATTATCGAAAATTCTCCTATCACGATTATTTTGATTCTCAAATTAGTCCAACACTCGATAACGAATGTGGAATAAAAAATTTTATATTAGCCCTTACCTCTCTAGATCCGCTCTATTTACAGTGTGTCTGATGATTTGACATATCAGAACTCTATGATTTAGGCATTATAATATTATTAAAATTTTCGTAACGAATAATTATGAATCTTGAAATATTCGATATTTACTTTCACAAATAAAAATGGGGGAGATATCATATTCATCCGATCCCTATCTTGCTCTCACCGAGATATCTGAACTTGAGAAATCGATGTGATCGCCTCACAAATCTGCTACGTCATAAAGGGATTTTTAGCCAATCGAGGATATTGAGATTTGTACAGCTCGGTGTAAAGACGAATCCGACTTCTCACAACTCAATGTTGAGAATCTTGCACAGTTCGATGGCAGGAGTATTTTACCTTACTTGCATCAACTTACGCCTCGGCGTTGGCCTTGGGTCCGATTTTCATTGATATCCCTTGACTTAGTAGCTTTTACTTGGCGTATCATCAATAATAAAATTAAAAAAGGATAAGATAAAATTTGAAAAAAAAATTTCAGTAGCAATACAACTAAAATAGAAACCTTAAATTTGAGGTTTCAAATAAGCAATTATGTCTTTACCTCCCATTTTACCAATTAATAAATCATTGTTTGTCTTTGTTGGACCCGTTGGGTTCAAAGCATCTGAAATTTCATTGAAAATTAAAGGAGAAGATTATATGCAATATAAAATATCGAAAGTTATATATAATGGGTCAATTACATATAACTCCCTAAAATTTTACCAAATTATATATTTTTCCTCCAAATTACATATTTCACCTTGAAATTTTAAAAATTACATATAACTCCTTGACAATTTTTTCAAATTATCTATTTCTTCTCAAGAGATAAAAAATTATAATATTTTTTTGAGTTACTCGATATATTAAAAAAATATTTTTGAACATAAATTTGTCATTAGAATCAATAATGTTTATAACATATATATCGTTTGACATTGTTTAAATTGAAGTGAAAAAAAATTCGATCAAATGTAAATTAACATAAAAAAAAATAATAAAAATAAACTCCAAATCTAGTTTTATATCTACTATCAAATGTGGCCTAAATTAAGCCTTAATTTTAGTTAACATCATATTGAAATAAGTTTAAATTAGGTCATAACAAAATTATTATTTTACACATTAGATTTAAATTTAATTTGATATCAAATTGAAATGAGTTTAAATCAAACCAAGAGCAATAAAATTATTTTTTATTTTTAGTTAAAATTTAATATGACATAAATCTTTCAACCAAATAAAATAAAATTATTTGTAATAATGACATAATTATCAAAGTTTTCTGTAATCAAGTCAAGAGTAATTTTATCTTTTTATTTCAGTCCAAATAATATTAAATAATATATATTCTCTAAGTTTTTTTATTTTAATGATAACTACATCTTAATAAAATTTTTACAATATATTTGATAATAATAAAATTTATTTTTTAAATTTGTAAGATAAATATGTAATTTAAAATTTTTTGAGGAGTTATATATAATTTTTAAAAATTTAAGTAGAAAAATGTAATTTGATAAGATTTCAAGAAGTTATATATAATTTTTTAAATTTAGAAAAAAAATATGTAATTCAATAAACTGTGAAAGAGTTAAAGTAATTGACTCATATATAATTGAGTCATTTTTCAGGGTATAAAAAGCTTGAAATAAAAAATTTATATACAATCCCCATGATTTATTATATTTATAAAAAATTCTCTTGCAATTTTTATATTTACTTATAATCTTCTTTTTGAAATTTATTATCTATTTAATCAAAATTATGGTCAATTTTTTTTATATTTTATAATTTTTCACACAAACCTCTCAAAAGATGTATATTAATTTTTTTACAAATTTTTTTATAAAATCTCTCTCACTTTCTTCTCTCTCTTTCTGCCTCAATCCCTGATCGCAACCTCCGTCCTGGCCCGCGTCCCCGACCGCCTTGCTCTGTTGCCACTCTCCTCCAGCCCCGCCCTCCTCCGGCGCCACCCTGCTTCGGACCCCCGCTCCTGTGTTCTCCACTAACAAGACCTCTCATGCTTTCCCTTCGTGCGCCTTTGTCATGCACAATACTACTATTCTGCCAACTTCCAGCCGATTCTCTCTCATCTTTTTTTCTCAAAGAAAAGAAAACAAAGAAAAACAAATAAAGCGCACACCATCACAATCTATATCCTAATTCCCATCCAATTTTCTATATTCTGTTCCCATCCACTAACCCACCAACTAATACAATGACAATCACCATGTTATCCCCTTTCCAAAGCCCTCTAATCCATGCCAACCTGAAAAAAATTTCTCTGTTGCTGTCCCAACAGAGCTTGTCTGTCAATTGTCACCGCTCTTCCTGCCTCCTGGCTCTTTGTTTTTAGTCCCATATTGCTGAATGCTACTCACGATGTTAATGGCACGGTTACTCTATCTCTTTCTCCTATTATACCACTCCCTAACTGGCACCATTGGCTTCAGAAACACTGGCACATCATCATCTCTACCTGTATGTCCCTGCCAAGGTAGGAGTCCACAAGTCTGCCGGAGTCTCGTTGGCCATCGGGAAGGTGATCGCAATCGGCACCAGACATAATTTCCGGCTTTGGAGGTCTTGTTTCGGCCCTTCACCATCCTTGGACTTGTTGGAGTTCTGCATGAACAGAAACCATTGCAGAACAATCTTAATATTATACATGGGAATGCAAGAAAGACACTGCGATTATTGGAGATAATAATAGGCTTGAGCTGGTACCTGTTGCTGCTGCTGCATGGCATTCGCATTCTTCAAGTGTGGGATGCTTAGAATCTGATAAGTTTCAGACAAGGAAATGTTAAGAGCTAGCTTTGGCTGGAAACGACGAGAAGAATCATCGATGAGAAGATCGACCTACACCAACTTGCTCATGAAGGAACTTGATATACTCGATGACCTCCGTCCTCCTCCCCGACCTCTCTGCTTCGGCGTCGCCTTCCTTCGGAGAATATATAATTTTTGAGGAGTTTAAGTGAAAAATTGCAAAGAGTAAATGAAAAAAAAATTATTAAAATTTTGATTAAATAGATAATAAATATTTTTAAAAAATTATAAGTCAATAGTGAAATTATAAAAAATAATTTATAAATATAATAAATTATGGGAGCTGTATGTAAAAATTCCAAAATAAAAACATAGCCTAGCCCAGTAGCCATTTAAGCCGGAGACAAGAAGACCATATAATTTGGAACGGAGTCAAGGTCAAAGTCAAGGTTAAAAGAAGGAGTAAAGTGTAAAATGCTAATGTGGTCAAGTAAATCCTGTTTGGTTACTGATCTGGCTAACAGATGGTTAAAATTTTTTGTGGACAAAAATGCCCTCCGTTGAGTACTGTTGACACAGTACTGTTCATCTTCCTCGCCGGGCGAGCTCAGGCGCGGAGCTCGCCGGGAGAGCTCGAGCGCGGAGCTCACCGGGCAGCGTCTGCTGCGTCGTCGGCGGGAAAGGAGATCTGCTGCGGGCGGCGGCGTCCGGGGGTTTTTTGGGGGGGGTTGGGTTGAAGAGGCAGAATAGTTCTCCGATCTGAACCGTTGGATCGAGATGCGACGGTTCAGATCAAGTGATGATATTTTAGTTAAAACTTGGTAAAAATTTAAATAAATAAAATAATATTAATACGGTCAAATTTTTGGTGTGTGAAAAATAACCTGATCAGGACGGGTCAGCCTGACCCTGACCCGTTCCAAACGCCCCCATAATGAACACCGTAGTCGATAATTCATTGATCGGCCGGTCACAAAAATCTTGTGAGAACTTAAAATTCGCCTAGCCGTCCGATCAACCATTGTTCTGGATATTTTAAATATACCGAAAAATAATAACTATTTTCCAGATATAGATAGGGCCTCGAGGGGGAGCGTGCGTAGCTTGCGCGCTACGAAGGAGGAATCCCTAAATTGATTTTTTTCTCTTAATTTCTTTGATTTCTCGTTCATATTTTCTTGTTGTAATAAGATTTAATAGCTCTCTCGGCGTTGTTTTTGTTTTTCCCTTTTTTTGGGCTCGGTGAATTGGGTTTTTTTTTTAATTCTCCGAATTATCTGATATTTTCATCTTGTTTTTTTTCTCGATATATGATGAAATATGTGTGTTTTTTTTCCTGTGTTATGGTGTGTTATTGGTTTGGTCAATTCCAAAGCTTCCAGCTTTTGGGATTTTTCGCTTGTTGTTGATAAATATTGAAATGTAGAATGATGTGAGTTTGGGTGTACTTGGAAGATGTCTTGTTGAAGTGGGTTGAATTCCTGTTGGTACTTTTATCCTTGATAATATCAATATATTGGTCATTGATGGTCTATATCATGGAAAATGTAAGAATCCAAAGTCCATCGCGATTGAAGGCAGTGGAAATTTTCTTCTTCATGTGTTTTTGCTGTTGAGAAACCCTCCTTGTTGCCGTAGTTTAAACTGCCTGAGACAATTATTTTTCTCTTTTTTGAGTTTTGGAAACATTTTGTTTATGTGAATGAGCTGCTGAACTCGGCCTAAGCATGGCCAACACCTGACTTTTATTTGGTCTTTTTCAGGATGTGTTGGACCTGAGTTAGGCCTCGGACTGAATTTTTCGTATTTTAGGTTTGAACTTGTTTTTTCTTAATCTTATCTGCCCAATTGATATAAAAGACTTGTCTAATCCCTTCTTGAAAAGTTAACTGATGTTGAGTATATATTAGGAGTTGTGTTTACATATTTTAAGCTTAAGTGCTTGCCTCTGCGAGGACCTTGTCGAATATTATGAACTCATTTTCCTTTAAAGCCCCTTATTTGTACTGTTCATCAAATTGGTATGGTACATTCCAATGGTAGCTTCTTCTGTGAAAGTCAGTTGTTATTATTGGCATCATCATTTTTGTTGGATATGATTAAATTCCTCCTCATTAGGTACATTGGGATCTTTTTGTTCTTATGAATCATAATGTTCAGTGGCATTTTCTTGTTGTTAATTGTTCCCAGGTATTGTAATTCTTCTCAATGGCTACAGATTTTAGGTTTAGTTTCCCAAATATTTTCTAATTTATCAGTTCATGCTAAAATTTGGCATGTGACTGGCAAACTGGCATGCGTCTGATCTCTGGCCAGATTAGAAAGTTATCACTAGAGTTTTTCTTCCCTCAGTTCTTCATGACTTAAAAGAGCAATGGTTAAAATCTTGGTGTTTGAAGTTCCTAATTCTTTTATATGCTTTTAATTGTTGGGTCAATTACTATCCAAAGGTGAATCATGGATCAATCTGATAGCAAGCACTTGGAGGATGATGAAAATATAATTATGAAGACAGCTAAGGCTGCTTAGCTGCTGGGACTATCTGGGGTACAGTTATTGCTACTTGGTAAGATGTAAGGAGAGAAATAGCAGTTCTGGGACTTTAGAACCTTGAAGGTCTGTGGTAACTATGGTTTTACATTTGCTGCTCTTGTAGGAATTTATTTGGACAGTTATTGGAAAAGCAGCGGACCTAGAAAGATACTGTTAATGGTGCTGTTGGTGCATTTGCTGCTGGAGCTTGTGTTTGGCTTTAAAGGTACTCTGACTAATTTGATTGGAATATATAGCTTCCTCAATTTATGGCTTTAACTGCAGTCTAAGTTTAGGCGGGTCACTTGTCTTTAGTTGCTTTTGTCTGGTTGTCTCAAATGTTTGATTTCTTAAATTTATGTTTATACTTTATAGTGTTGTTCTAGAGTTAATTTCATGGTTCTTTTATGCCTATTGGGCTGAGGCACACAGGCTTAGTGAATCCTCTGGACTTTTATGTTTTCCAATAGCAGTGACTGCTTACTATCCAAAGACATACAGATGTACATGTTGATCCAAAAGGGTCCTCAGAACATACTTGATCTTTCGAGCTGATGAAAATAGTTGTACACTTGCTTATTCTGATGGTTTATCACAGCGATTGTTCATTGCGATGACATCCACACATAATGTGCAGAACAAAAGTAGGAAACAAATTCAAAGGAACCCCAGCTTGCAAAATGTAAGTCTGCTATTATTTTGAATCAGTTTCCAGTAAATGGTATGGTTTTCTGCATAAAACCTTGCTTGGACAATCAAGGCTAGTGTTTTTGTGATATTGAAAATTGCATTACTGGAGAAAAGCTCATATTAGTCTCAACCGTGTGAACCAAAGTTTGAATTTCTTTAAAGCATCTAGGTATCACCTAAACATTTAAGCAAAAGTTGATCAGCTAGGTTGTTGCTTAGAAAGAAAAGTGGCATTGATATACTTAGCCAAACATCAAGGCAGTAGTTGAGCCACCAGACGATCTCCTAATATACAAAACCACTAATCACCAGGCGCGGATACAGCTTCTTTTGATTGTTTTGATTATGTTTGGTAAGGTGCTAAAGGTGATTCGGTTTCTCTTCTCTCGTCAGTTATCTTAAACAAGACGCTTATTTTGTTTACAACAAGGAGCATCTCTTCGACCATTGTGGCAGGATTCGTGTTGGCGCCGCTTCCGCAGCGCTGGACATTGGGGGCAACACAACAAGAGTTAATACTGGCAAAGAGTACTATTCACAGGCGACAGAGGACAAGTCTTCTTTAAGCTGATCATGTAGCTCTGGTCACACAGTCCTCGAAACATTCCTTTTCCTTTTTTTTTTTTTTTTTGACGTAGGTATATGTTTCTTTGTGATACAAAGTGTTTGTCATGACAGGCAAGTGTTTGGGGCTTGTTTGGTTCAGATGAACTGCGGAGAACAAGTTGTTCGTTTTCATTTGTGATTGAATTGCACTTACTTTCGTCGCCGCCGTTGCGCGATCGCATGTATCTGATAAATTTGGCGAGTTTATCCGAAGAGAAAACTGGCGGCCAGCCTACGCCGTCACAATAAGAACGGACGCCGCTTTCCGGAAGTGAGAATCCCAAAGCCCAGATGCAGCGGAAAAAATGAAAACGGGAAAATAAAGCGGAAAAGCGCTTCCCGTATCCCAGATCCCGAAGCCGCCCCACGAACGGACGGTCCGGATGATTCGGTGAATCCAGATCGAAAGGGCATCTGTTTATTCCGGCTCGGAATCTTAATTAATTATCAAAAGGGCCCCACGTGCCTTTCTAGAACCGGACAAAACGACAGCTGGATCCCTCTCCTCGCCCAGAGGCCGTACGCATCTGTTCGATATATCGAGTTTTGCGTGGAACATATCGCGATAAGATATCTTCTAAAGCGGCTGAGTCGAGAAGCGTGAGTGTTTTGCGTGACAGGCTGGACTCTGCAGAGCAGCGCTGTTGGGCTGTAAAATGAGCCGGGCGGGGCTTATTTAACCTTTTTGAGTTATTAAAAAAAAAAAAAAACTATTTGCATACGAAGCCTCCTTAACTTTCCTAATTGCATCTAGTTCCTCTCTTATTTTTCTCATTAATACAAAGATCTCAGGAGACGTTGATTAGAAATCAAAGTCAAGATTAAAATTAAAATTAATAAATTATTTTTATAAATTAATATTTTTTTTATCAAAATTAAGACTTTAATAATTTAAAATTCAAAAAATTATTTATTTTTTATAATAATTTAATTAATAATAATATAAAATAATAAATATTAATTTTATAAAAAAAATAATTTTAAAATAAGTTGATACCGATTCCAAAATAAACGGGCCTTATTGTATACATCTCATCCAAACATTTTTAATTATACTAGTTACCAAAAAAAAAATCTCAGTCGTATTATAAGCAATATAATTTTACAAAAAACAAAAGGAAGCGATAAATTGTATAAAATTGGGCAAATTTATAAAGAAATTATTCCTGCAAATAACAGAATAGTTTTACGGCTAACATATACGATAATAATATTTTCATAATATTATTATTTAATTTATTTTAATTTTAATAAACTAGTCTTGATTAAAATGACAATGGAATCAAATCGAACGGCTCCGCACAACTAACCTCGAAGCATCGGAGCATTATTCGATAGATTTTGTTATTATTTTTTTATTTTTAGTTTCAATTAAATTTTTTTGTAATATTTGGTTAATATAGATAAATATTTAAGTATCGTTATTAAGATCAAAATTAGTAAATTATTTTTATAAATTAATATTTTTTATTAAAATTAATCTTATAATAATTTAAAATTCGGAAAAATATTTAATTTTATATAATAATTTAATTTAATAATAATATAAAATAAGTAATATTAATTTCAAAAAAAAAAAATAAAACTAACTTGATCCTAGTTGGTGGCCTAAAATTCTCCGACAGGCGACAACCCAACGTCCGTCCGATCGAACATTCCGCGAACAAGAAACTACCTGACATTTAGATCCCAACCGTCAATTTGATGTCTCCCACCTTTCCCTCTCATCCCAACCGTCACTTCCCCTAAATTCTCATTTTCTCGCCCCTCCCGATATCTCGCCCGCGTGACGCGAACCCACTTCGTACCCTGCGAACCGCCGACCGCCCCTCGCCGAGTCCACGACCGCCTCGGGTTCACTGCCACCTCACAAAACTCACTCAATCCTCCAAACCGGATCTAACTACGTGGCATTCATCCATTGGCTCAACATTTGAAGAATGCCACGGGTAGTGAGCCTCGTAATATGAACTCGCGGAGGACGCTACCGGTTCTACTGAGTATTGACTAGTCACACCGAGCAGCCCTTCACTCTTCGCCGTAGGTTTCGCTTTCTAAAACGTTCGGGAAAAATTCAGGGAAGAATGGCGTATTTTTCATCGCCTGGTGGTTCTGCGAATTAGCGTTTCTGCTGGGTGATCCTTAGAGTGCTCGATTCGGTGCAGGTTCGGATTCATCGGTCTTTTTTCGCCTCTTTTTTTATCGAATATTCTGTCAAAATCCGATCTTTTTTGGGGGTTTGCAAGTCATTGACGCCCATTGTTTTTCCTCCGTTTTCTGTGATTTTTTGGGTTAATTTCTGTGATTTTGGGAGGAATTTGGTGCATTTTGGGTTTCTAGGGTTTGGATCTGACACAGGGTTTCAGTTTGTGTTTCTCTCCAGGTATTCTGGCGCTGCCGGAGATCTAGGACTTCGTTGATTTTGGAGAGCTCTGTTAGGGTGCCGCTGCCTTTTGGCCTGAAAATCCGGTTCTTTTCTAACGTTTCCGAGTTTTTGAATCCCGGATTCCCCTATCTCCCTCCTCTTTTGATTCTTTCACCCGATCTTCCAATTTAGGGCCTCCGTTTCCATTTTTAGCCATCTCCGAGACTAGGGTTTTGATTTTGAGCCAAAGGTCCGATCTTTCTTGAAAACCATCCTACATTTGGGTTTTTGTTCCAGTTCCTCAAAAGATTTGTGCCAAAGTTGCCATTTTTTTTCAAATCCATCAGTTTCTTTGGCTCCAGAAGGATTCAAAGATGCAGCGGCCTATTCGTCCAGAAGAATACTCGTTGAAGCCGACCACTCCTCACCTTGGTGGCGGTGTGGCCGGCGACAAGCTCACCACCACCTATGACCTTGTCGAGCAAATGCAGTATCTCTATGTGCGGGTCGTCAAAGCTAAGGATCTTCCTCCAAAGGATGTCACCGGGAGCCTTGACCCCTATGTTGAGGTGAAGCTTGGCAACTACAAGGGTACGACGAAGCATTTCGAGAAGAAGACCAACCCTGAATGGAACCAGGTCTTTGCCTTCTCCAAGGACCGTATCCAGGGCGTGGTTGTCGAGGTTGTGGTGAAGGACAAGGATTTCGTCAAGGATGACTTTGTGGGAAGAGTGATACTTGATTTGAATGAGGTCCCAAAGAGGGTGCCCCCTGATAGCCCATTGGCACCGCAGTGGTATCGGCTAGAGGACAAGAAGGGCGACAAAGTAAAGGGGGAGCTCATGCTGGCTGTTTGGATGGGCACTCAGGCAGATGAGGCATTTCCTGAAGCTTGGCATTCAGATGCTGCAAATGTGCCTAGTGATGGGTTAGCAAATATTCGATCAAAGGTTTATCTCACTCCCAAGCTTTGGTATGTAAGAGTCAACGTCATTGAAGCACAAGACTTACTGATCACAGATAAGGGCCGGTATCCAGAGGTGTATGTTAAAGTAATGCTTGGGCATCAGACTCTGCGCACTCGGGTTTCTCCAAGCAGGAATACAAATCCAATGTGGAATGAGGATTTGATGTTTGTTGTGGCAGAGCCATTTGAGGAACACTTAATCTTGAGTGTGGAGGACAGGGTGGGACCTAATAAGGATGAGGTGTTGGGAAAGGCCAGTATTCCTTTGCAGAATGTGGATAGAAGGCTAGACCACAAGGCCGTCGTTAGCCGGTGGTATAACCTTGAGAAGCATATAGTTGTTGATGGCGATAAGAAGAAGGAGATGAAGTTTTCTAGCAGGATTCATCTGAGGATTTGCTTGGATGGTGGGTACCATGTGTTGGATGAGTCTACACATTACAGCAGTGATCTTAGGCCAACTGCGAAGCAGTTGTGGAAACCGAGCATCGGAGTTCTTGAGTTGGGCATTCTTAGTGCCCAGGGTTTGTTACCGATGAAGACCAAAGATGGGCGAGGGACAACTGATGCTTACTGTGTTGCTAAGTATGGGCAGAAGTGGGTGCGCACCAGGACTATAATTGATAGCTTCACACCCAAGTGGAATGAGCAATATACATGGGAGGTGTATGACCCATGTACTGTCATCACAGTTGGTGTCTTTGATAACTGTCACTTGCAAGGCGGGGACAAGGCTGGTGGGGCAAGAGATGCTAGAATTGGTAAGGTGAGGATTCGCCTCTCAACACTTGAGACTGAGAGGGTTTATACCCACTCATATCCACTTCTGGTCTTGCTTCCTTCGGGGGTGAAGAAGATGGGTGAGGTTCAGCTGGCAGTTCGGTTCACATGTTCCTCTTTCCTGAACATGATGCATATGTACTCACGGCCATTGTTGCCGAAGATGCATTATCTCTATCCCCTGTCGGTCACGCAACTTGATAGCTTGAGACATCATGCAACAGTGATTGTCTCAATGAGGTTGGCCCGTGCTGAGCCACCATTGAGGAAAGAGGTTGTGGAGTATATGCTGGATGTAGATTCTCACATGTGGAGCATGCGCAAGAGCAAGGCCAATTTCTTCAGGATCATGAATGTATTGGGCGGCTTGATTGCCGTTGGCAAGTGGTTTGATCAGATCTGCCAATGGAAGAATCCGCTGACGACTGTTCTGATCCACATACTTTTCATCATCCTGGTTCTGTATCCAGAACTGATACTGCCTACAGTTTTCTTGTACCTGTTCTTGATAGGTCTCTGGTACTTCCGCTGGAGGCCAAGGCAGCCTCCTCACATGGACACCCGTCTATCACATGCTGACACTGCCCATCCTGATGAGCTTGATGAAGAATTTGACACTTTTCCCACATCTCGTCCTGCTGATATCGTGAGAATGAGGTATGATCGACTGCGGAGTGTTGCAGGGAAGATTCAGACTGTTGTTGGTGATCTAGCTACACAGGGTGAGAGGCTGCTGAATCTGTTGAGCTGGCGAGACCCAAGGGCGACAGCTCTCTTTGTGACCTTTTGCCTGATTGCTGCCATTGTGCTCTATGTCACTCCATTCCGGATTGTGGCTTTCCTGACTGGTTTGTATGTGTTGAGGCACCCAAGGTTCCGCCACAAGCTTCCCTCAGTGCCCCTCAACTTCTTCAGGAGGCTGCCTGCCAGGACAGATAGCATGCTTTAAGAGGGATGGGATTGAATTGCTATTTCTGGATATTTCTTGTATTGTCTCTGGCTATTTGTAAGATGCAGTGGAAGTATTGTCTCTGGCTATTTGTTAGATACAGTGGAGCTGAGTTGCAAGGAAGCTTAATCGACTTTGCATGTAGTGGTCCAGCTGAAAGTAGGTGGTGGTTCTCAGTATGATTCTGTGTGCACTTTGTGTGGTGTAACCCCAATTGTAGCTTTATTTCGTACTGCAGTCCTTTGTTCGGTTTTTGATGCAAAATTTTCGTATATTTTATTTGTCTATATGTGCGCGTAATCAGAATGTGAACTATATATTGGCTTTAGTGGTCTTAAAATCAGTCTGCTCATTGTTTACTTGTGAGTTTTTCTAATGTGCAATTTGAGTCAATATTTGGTGGACTGAATATGGTTAGATATTCAAGTTCCAGTTTGGCTTGGGCTGCAGTTTCACTGCATTTTATTGTTCTTTTTTTTTTTTTGCTTCATATTTTGTATTCCATTTCCTGAGATCTTCTTAAGGCATTGAAGCTCTTGCTTTGGTGTTTGATGGGAGTAAATTACTGGAAGCAGCTACACTGATAAAAACATGACGGATGAACATGAATTTATGGATTTATCCGTGGTATTTAGTCTAGGAGTAAATTGAAAATTAAGTGAATTCCAAAAGAGGATACTTTTACAAGTTAGAACTCAATTTAACAAAATACTGTGGACGATCATGAGTTAAAAATTTCAAACAACTTTTGGCATAAACCATAGAATTGCCCAAGTTGTCCGTGTGCTGGAGTTAGATTAGAAAATGTTTCATGTTGCAGAGAGCCGACTTTGGACAAACATAAAAAAGCACTGAAAACCAATTGCATCAAGATCCAGCAAAATGAGATCTATAAGACTGGAAATAAGCTGGTGAATCGATCATCTTTTTGATGACGAGGACTAACAAATTGTGCTACAGAACTTGTGATTACTTCCTCACGATTCTGGTCGACTACTATTTCGATGCAATTATTTATTTCTTTTTTATATTTTTACTGCACAACACAACAGGACGAAAGAGACGCCAGAGTTATGTCTTGCCTGCTCCTGGATGAAAAATATATGAGGATAATATTGCACCATTCAAGATAGATAAAAGATGAATCTTTAATAAAATTAATATTCCCAATTTAATTTCATGTGTTGATCCCTTGCCAGTGGTACTAGCAGCATTTTGAATTTTTATATTTTTTAACCTTTACAACATTTGAGTACTTTTACTAAACCAAGCAGATTTTGGTATTTGAATAGAATCAAACAAGATAACAATCACATTAAACGAAAAACGGAGTTTAATTGCCATCCAATACAGAGACAGACAGTATAGGGTGTTCACTTTCCCATCAGAAACTTCCAACACACTAGAAATTTAGGAAAAGGCTTATAGAACTAGCAAAAACATACTTGAGCTGCTCCTTCAGTAGTAAGATTTCCGAGGATTGCCCTGCAATAACATCAGCAATCATCGAGTAAATAGCCATCCATTACATTGCAGTTTGGCAAAACTTTTTTGAAGATTCTATTTCCAATGAAATCAACTCCATTGGAGAATGATGAAGATGTCTCACTCTGTTCTATATTTTAACATGAGCAGTCTTCCAATTGAAAATTTATAACAGACTAGACTACACATTTGATGAATATGGTGAATTCTTACCAATGGGTTTGGTCTGTAACGATAACCAAGCATCATTCGCTTCTTATACTGCTCATAAATATCGTCATCTGGAGTGACCTCTCCTGGCTGGTGAGCTCCAACACCTAAATTGTTCAGTTTTACATTTCCTGCCATCACAGGATCTGCACGGCCACTCTTGTCACTTCCAAGCCCCTCACCTACAAATAATAGGAAGGTTGCATACATTCATGAGAGTAATGAAAATGGACATTCATCACAGTTTTGACATAGATTATCCTTCAAGAGAAATAAAATGCACAACAAGTTAATTTTTTAAAAAATAATGTGTTACTCCACAAAGATAGTATCATCATGAACATTACATTAACAGTAAAACCATATATTTTATTCACGATATTGTGAAATTTTCACTCATCTAACAGAGTAACCATATTTAGTGTCGAACGTTGCAAGGCAGGCTGTCATCTAAAGAACACTTCTCAAGGATCTAGGCAAAATTGTGTGTGTCTGAGAGAGAGAGAGAGAGAGAGAGAGAGAGAGAGTCTTACCTTCTTTCCAGCCCATTTTGGATAAAAGCCTATGCCCAACATTATCAGCCTGAATTCTAACCCTCTCTGCAGTCTCTTTGGCGGCCCTCTGAGAAGCTGCATCATTGCAACTAGCCATAAACTTTTCCAGCTCCTCTTGGGGTATAAAATCACCCATGTGATGGCCCTTTTTAAGGGGGCCTGCAAGGAAAGGATGAAGAAAATTAGCACACAAACATTGGAAAATGTTCTTGTCAATTTCCATGTTATGTGTATTGCAGAGTGATACGGAAGACCACAAACATTTACTACAGAAAGAAAATAAGGACCTTGAAGGGAAGGAGGAGGTGGCATTTCATCCTTTGACTGTCTAGGTTGCCTCTTTCTCTCTTCCTGTGCAGCCTTTTTCATATAGAACTCCATCATTGCTATAGGGTCCGAAGCTGGTGGACCACTAGATTCACCTGCAACCACATATTTGATATACTCTTTCAGGTTCAAGTGCAAGATACTAACAAAGATTTTTAATGGCTCGATAATAATCAAAAAAAGAATCTGAGATAAGCATTTCTTTTCAGCAAGTCAAAAGTGAAGGTCACATCCCCATATTTGCTAAACAACCACTTTGTGCAATTCCACAAAACTAAAGAGTTGTTCAGATATCAAAATATAATGCAAAGCAGGATTTGCAATTTTTTATAACTTCAAATGAGATTCATCATTCTGTTTATCAAGTCAACTGCATCTAAGGCAATTTCTACGGCATCGACAAATACTAAGCAAAAATAGATAATCATAATATCAGTCTTAAGACTGTCCAAACAATTAGCACAAATTGATGCAGCTGCCATACAAAAGAGAAAGATTAGTCACTCACATATCAATTTAACACTAGTAACAAATATAAAGCAGACTGAAATGGAAAACATACCATAACTGGAGGTTCTCCCTGAAGATGCTGCTGAGGACCCAGCTTCCTCATGCGACTCATATAAAGCTGAAGCTGGAGTCTGGTAATTAGAATGTTGTTGAACAGGACTCTTGTGAGAATTGTTTGGTTTAGAATTTCCAGCACCTGCATCGGCTAAAGACAAAGAAGACAGGAATATTCATCATAAAGCACAGAAAAACAATTAACCATGCAAAGAGCTTATGCTTGATGAATAAATTACAACTAGGCATCAGAAAGCTAACCAAGCTGTGGTGTATTGGAATCCTTCATCTGAGAAACAATCCTTTCCTCTTCAAGAAGCTTATACTCATAATACTTGTAGTCTGAACAGCTTGAATCAAATAAAAACCTGCGGTTAGCCATAAAAACAAAGTATCACTGTTTCAAGATCCTTCTAACAAACAAAACAAAAATCATTTTTAACTTCTTGATGACCAAAAATCACATCAGAAAACTCAATTTGATCTTCTAGTGACTTTATTAAAGATTTAACTCATAAAAATAGCTGGTTATAATTTGCATTAGGATGTTACAAGCTGAAGAGAATCAATCCTACCCTATGGTGTCCAAGCCAAGCTATACATAAGTAAACTAGTGTTTACTTGGAGACACACACACACAGTTTGAAAAAAAAAAAAAACAGACAACAAGTATGATAACAGGTCATCATATATGCTATTCATACTTGAAAGGAGTATCTCCAGGATTCTTTTGCCTTGTGATATGCTCAAACTGCCTTCCATTTTTCGCAACAAAACTTGCCAATTTGTCAGCAACCTTCCTAACTGCAGGATCACTCGGGGGAAACGGTGCTGCATGTCACTTAAAGAACCGATTAATACCAAGAGCATGAACATTGGAATTCAAATTACTGTTGTAGCAGGCCTGCCACAATTCCATTTCTTTCAATCAACATCCCTTCCCCCCAAGGTCGATAGACACTTAATTTATAAGCTGCATTCATGAGACAAAAGCTTTCAAGGATCTCTCGCAAATAACATCCATGTAATAATCTCCTCCAATAAATTATGAAGCAGAGAACACAGTCTTGTTGCTAGAAAAAGATGTCGATTGTAACAGACCAAGAAGTGTAAGAGTTGCTTAAACAAAAATGCAAAATCTAAAAGCATCAGTACAGCTGTTGCCTATTTTCAACACCAAAATATCTAGCTAACTTGAAAAACAAATCTGATAAGGGTGTGGACTGAAGAGATCAATCATTTTCCTTAATTATGCGTGTTACATATCTGCCAGTTATAAGCAAGAGATGAAACATCACAATCATAAAATGTAACCAGAGTATCAATAACAATGACAAGTGCAATCAATATTCAACAGCTCACAGTAAGAAACTTAAAACTAGAGGGAATAACATCCCACAATCTTACAAGCACATCACTAGGAATAACAACAGACAAAATAAAAACAGTTCCTGTATTTTTTTTTTTTTTTGAGAAATAAAGATAAGTTTCTTTCATAAATTTACAGGATGTGAAGATAACAAGAAACTCAAACAAGCCAAATAGTCCCTAAGCACTTTCTGAAATAAACCATGGGAAAAAGCAACAAAACATCAGCACTCTTTGCAAATGATTGTTTTCACTCATACATTGATATTTTAAATATGCTAAGCAGGTATTTGCTAAAGCTACTTCTGAGATCGAGAAGAGCTAAAGGATTTCTTCTTACTGGCATTATATTATTATCTGATTATTACAATGTCAGAGGAAATTAGGAAAATACATCAAATTTAATATGCAAAAGAATATTTTTCAGGTATATTTTTTTGACTTCTCTACTATTTGCAGAAATAGTTCTGTACAAAATCAATAAGTACAATATGTGATAACCAAAATTCACTGTTGCAAAAAGAAATTCAATGCCCTAGTGACTCACAACAATATGAGCAAATATAAGTTAATATTTTGAGATCCTACAAAAAAAAAATAAAATAAACGAGTGTTGCTTTCTCAGAAAGTCTGAAGGGTTACAATCTACTCATGTAACAGCAGAATAAATGAAAACAAATAAGAGCAAGCTACACGAAAATGAGTTCAGCACACAATTGCATCAGCTTTATGCAGGTCTATAACAGCGGGCAACTAAATACCGTGATATTGAAGGTGTTATGCTTGGTTTTTTCGTTAAAATCAACCTACGACGTATCCTTATAATATGAAAAGTCAATAACCAAATCAAAAGTTTGATTCCAACAGTGAAAAGTCTCAAAACAATAAGCCAACTTAGTGTTTTCTTTCATTAACAATTTATTGAGGGGTATCCATGTGCCTTTTGTGTCTCGTATCCTAGATCCGATAAATTAGTTTACATATTACTAGACAGACATTGTATACTATAAGAGTTCATGGTAAACTTTTTCAAAATTTCTGAAAAACAAAATACCAACAAATGCTAGATTCTAGCAACTGGACCCATTACCCAAGCCACTCCTGGAATCTAGAAGAGCAGAAGTAAAGAGAAATTACCATCATCCTTCTGGTCTGCTGATGGCTCAGTAATGCTGGTGTCAGCCAACTTCTGACGCTTTAATGTCTCTTCATTTGACCCAACTGCAAAATCTCCTCCCTCCTCCTCTTCATCCACACCCAATTTTACAGGTGCAACTGCAATCTTTGACTTCTGCTTCAAGCTGAAGGCAAGCTTGCCACCAGAAGCAGAGTTGCCGGATTTTTTCAAATCATTTACCTTGAAATCCAATGGCCTCTTGTTGATGGCTATCCCCTGTTTTGGAGTTCCAGAAACAACAGTTGGACCACTGGGTTTAGACTCCTTTTTTGCTTTCTTCTCTTGCTCTTCTTGGAGCTGTTTAAACCTCTCCATGAAAGAGCCATCATTAACAAAAAGGCTAGGATCAACCTTCTTATCCATTCTTTCCCTTCTTCAGAATTGAGCCTCCTGCAACTACCAAACAAGCTGCAATCTTCCATCCCCATTTAGTAGAAGACTTAGCAAGAAAGCATTACAAGCAATCAACACAAACATGATGAAGCCACCAAATGTAAAATCCATTCAAACAAAAAAACTTAATCATCAAGATTGTAAGAAAAAATCGATCATGAGGAATAGATGCTTTAATTGGACGATTAAAAAAACAATAAACATCATCCCTAAAAGAACATGCACAACTTTACAAGAATAGAACGAAAGAATGAATCAAGAACAAGGACACCCTGGCAATTAAACGAAACCCCCTCATTCCAGCCCAATATTCGATTTTTGGAGCTCCAACATCCAAAAAATCCAATCCACCAAGAATCAAAACCCTAGGATATAACAATTTGAATTCAAACCTAAAAATTAGCGAAGGAGCAGGGTGACGACCACTCAGAATGACTTCAAATCGGTCAACACTATAAACAATTCATCCTTCAAAGCATAAACTACATCAAAACTCATCAAAAAATTGCGGAAACCTAACGTCGGTGATCGATGTCGCCAAATCCGTCACCAAAAGCATCAATCGAGAGGGAAAAGGAGGGCAATTAGGGAGATAAAGAAGAGAAATTCACAAGAGAACGGAATACCTAGGGCGCAGATCGATAGAGGCCTCTTTCCCAAGAGGAAAGGGGGTAGCTTTGAGAAATCCAAATCCAGGATCTGAGATTTATATCGGGAGATGTTGTTGGTGATCGTGAGCGGAATCGGATGGGAACTTATCCCGAGGCAATAAACTCAAATCGGCACCTTAGAGACCGACTTTGAAGACGGTAAATTATCCGAGCAGTCCAGATTCCAAAAACTTATCTCGAGGCGATTGGATGATATCCGCCGGTCCACACTACCCTGAATTCTTTTGTTCCATTTGTCAAGAAACCACTCCGAAATGATTCATTTAATAAAAACACCTCTAATTGAATATTTGTTTTTTAAACTGTAGAATCGATAGACCTATCAATGATTGTCGATTTTTTGAGACTCTAGTGAGCCAATATTTGGGTAACAAACTCGATTTTCTATTAAGATTATTGATATTATAAAATCTATATTATGATATATGTCAAATTATTATTAATATAGGGAGAGAGACATTACTTTCTCAAAAAAATCTAAAATAATAATAAAATTAAAATTTATAAATATTTAGTTGATACAATTCTAATTTGATTCAGCTGGAAATTCTAGGAATGTAAGAAATTTGTTTTCATTACTAATGAAAATTTACACAATTATGTTATGCACATATGAAGAAGGTGATAAGCTATTTGCAATTAAATACATTTTGAGGAGTTATATCGAAAAATGAAAAATTGAGAACTGATTCGCAATTAGATACCTTTTTGAGGAGTTATATGAAAATATGAAGAGGTCGAGGAGCTCATCACAATTAGTAAGTGTTTGAGGAGTTATATGCGAATAACCCGAAAACGGCACCCCCCCTGGCTAACAAAGAACCCTGCATTTCACATTCCGAGCGAGCCAAAACGCCGGCGGCGGCCGGAGATGGACGCCGTTGGTCTGAAAGCCCTAAACCTCAGGCCGGCTCCAGCCTCTTTACGCCACCGAGTCGCCCCACCTCTCTTCCGCGGCCGGACCAGTGCAAGTCCTCCTCTGCTTTCCCTTCCCTCCATTCTCCAACCCGCATCTCGTTTCAGCTCCTGTGTGCTCTTGATTCGTTTTTAATTTATTTGATCCTGAGAAGGAAGCAACTTTTTTGAGTTTTGATGGTGCTGTTTTGGCAGCTCAGAGAAGGCATGTGACCTCTGACTCCAACAGCGTTGTCGACAATTCCGGTGGCGTTTCTTCGCATCAGGGATTACTTCAAGTGGTATTAGTTTCTCCGCAGGTATAGCCTTGTTTGTGACTATCTGTTTTAATTGAAGAATCTGTGTGTTGTTGTTAGCATAAATGAATTTGATGAGAATAACAGGAATTGTTTGTGGTATATTGATATGATGGAAGTCCTACTTTGATTGGCATTGCGTTGAAGTTAAATTCTTTGTTTTGAGAATATTTGGCAACTTTTAAACCTTGAGCCTGTTCAATGATGTTAAGATGATTATATTTGGCAGTTGTCAGATGACCTTTTTTCCGCACCTTCATAGATCCGAGTGTGAAACATGTTGAAAGAATTATGAAATTAACATTTATTGGTACCTATGACCGTCAGTGAGAGTTGAAGGGGTTGAGAAGAATATTTCCTGATTTTAAATTGTTTTAGCAATGCCACTTGTGAGGTTTGAGCAAATTGGGCCTATTATGGCATTGTGCAAGTTCATTATGAGCCGCATGCTCATGAAAGCATGAAAATTTTTTCTCATTTATAGTTTTATGTTCATCTTCAGTTGATGCTTCGAGCATCAGAGCGAGGAGTAGTATCTTCTATTCAACTAATTTGCAGGATTTGGAACTATTACTGGAAAAGAGATGAATTTTCAATTTACTGGTGTTCATGTTGTTTCTGAGCCCTTTGCAGGCTTTTTGCTTAGGAATTAAGGGGTCCCGATAAATCAATTAATAGGTCTCATAAGAAAAACGCTATACTTGGTCTAGGCTTGTGCCTTGCTATGCTAATACTCTTTTTTTTCCTTGGTTTTTGTAGATTCCTGGAAACACTGGTTCCATTGCAAGGACTTGTGCAGCATCAGCTGTTGGCCTTCATCTTGTTGAGGTGTGTACAATTCACCACAGACATTGTTTGTGCTTTTGTGACTGTTTCTATTTCTCATCTCTGCCGAGTGCCAGCCATTAGGGTACACAGTGGATGACACGAAACTGAAGCGTGCTGGATTGGATTATTGGCCGTATCCTTTGCGGAAAATGTGCTTTAAAACTCAATTTCTCCAGAGAGTTTCTGTGTTTCTTGTGATCCATTTGATCTTGATAGCCATGAAAGATAGTGCTGGAGAGTAGCAGGCTGAAGAGTTCACTCCTAAGTTATTGAATTTTTTTCTTCATTTCAGTGTTTCGGTTATTTTACTTTTGTTAGTGTAATTTGGTCTTGAGTGTTCAAGAATTGTGAGACTTTTTTACTTCAAATTTAACAACTGTAAAATAGATATGTGGTTGTCAAGATACATGGCTCGTGGTCCAAATTCCTGGACTATTTTAGGCAACAGGTGACTTTTAAAGAATTTATGTTTTAACCAATATATGCCATCTAGTTTTAGCCTCAGTTTCATGTTTGAGCTGTTAATATCTTTTGTAGGATGGAGAAAAACGGTTGCTGGCGTTCACCAAGAGGGGCACACACATCCATTCTGTAAGTTGCCTTGATTGATTCTGTCCATTCACAGTTTTCTACTTGTGCATTGATGTGGGCCCAGTTTAACTGCTCAAATGGGTTGTATGTTACAACCTTTCAAAAGTGGCTTTTGTTCATGCACTTGCCTGTCCGGATGCTTATCTTTTTATTAAATATTGTCTTTGTCGCATTCCTGCCCTGCATACTCCCTAGAGGAAATGAGAAGCAATTTTTCACTTATTTTTCTGATTCAGTCTCTTGCTAGTTTTTGTTTTCTGAAGCTCACCTATTAACTAGTTCATGCCATGTAACCTCTTATCATTGCCTCACCTTACTATTATTGAATCATTTTCTCTTTTGTTCCTTCTCAGGATTTCTCATATAAGAGAGGGGACTGGCTAGTTTTTGGTTCAGAAACCTGTGGTCTTCCTGCAGAAGCAATGGCCAACTGCAGTAGTGGTGATTTTGGTGGAGGAACAATTCGCATTCCTATGGTAGAAACATATGTCCGTTGCCTCAATCTCTCTGTCAGTGTTGGCATTGCTCTATATGAAGCAGCAAGGCAGCTGAACTATGAACATCTTCAAATCCCCATTGGACCTAGCACTGAGAATCAGACACTCTTTTCCTCTGAAGATATTTTCGCATAGCCGGTCATCCAGCCTCCTTTTAGTTGCAACATGCAGCAAGAAGGCCAAAGTTGGTGCTTAGTAACAGAGGTTTCACGGATGTTGGAAGTTGTAATGGTTTCCTGTTGGCCTTATCCAGTAGAAATGGTTATGCTTCTTGCAGAAGAGAATTGGATTGTTGATTTATTTGGCAATTTTGCTTCCTTCTCAATCACAGATGATTTCAAGATTGTGAAAGAAATTTATGAGTCCTAGTTCAGTCTGTTGCTGATTTCTTGAGTGAATGGTTCTCTGATTTGTTGGTGTAAGTTACCAACATCCCTTTCTGTGAAACTCCATATATTTCAAACACTTTGAAATGAAATCTATATGCTATAAATTTTTCCATGGTTATGTCTTGTTTTTTGCATACAGG
Organism: Trichopus zeylanicus subsp. travancoricus; assembly: GCA_005019695.1. NCBI lineage: Eukaryota > Viridiplantae > Streptophyta > Magnoliopsida > Dioscoreales > Dioscoreaceae > Trichopus > Trichopus zeylanicus. The sequence goes on from RXID01014761.1 coordinate 417,133, forward strand.
CTATCAGGTGGATTTTTATTATTTTTTCATTTGTTCTTTCTCTTGGTAAAATTTTCTTTCTTCTTGCTCTTGTGCCATGTTACCTTCAGGATGTGATTCAAAATTTACAGATATTTGGCCACTAACTTTAGTCAAGCTAAATCTTCAAAACCAACTCTTTATAATAATTTAGATCTCAAGAATCTAATCATATCCATTTGTGTGACAGCTACGAACTTTTATATTTTCCTCAATCCTTTCTTGAAGCCTTTTTTTTAGTTTGATTTTTCCTTTCTGTCAATCTTTTTATGCTTTTTCTTCATGTAACAAGATATGGCATCAACTGACTTATTTATCTGCTTTTCTAGTCACTGAGGACATCAGATCAGCACAAGGCTCACAAATTCCAAAAAATCCACCTTTTCTCATCTAGATAGAAGGGGACAAAAGAAACTCTGCAACAAAAGTGCAACTTAGCTTCTCAAATTTACAGTTTTAGGATGACGCAGTTCAGCTGGATCAAAATCTACTCCCATGATGCAAGTGCTAACTCTTGAAACACCTCGCCTCTGTGCTCAAAATTTCTGAATTCATCAAAGCTAGCACAACCAGGGCTTAGAAGAACAGTATCACCTACAACCAACACAGAGAACATAATTAACTTCCATACGAAAAGATTCTAAATCCATTGCGACGACAAGTTAAAACTTGCTGAGACAACACATATGATTGGTGCTTAAACACACACATACGCACACACAGAGACAGTTTATTTTTGCAATCACAATTCACAATCCACCTATATAGCCAAAGCCATATGTGTTTCTGGAACTTTTGCTTGACAAAAAGTTGGTGAAACCACATGTCAAATTTTTCTCAGCAATCATATAGACATCAGTTGAAGAAGCAAGAAAACCTCTAGTGTTTATACAAGAAAGCAAAATCATAAAATCCTTTGGTCACTATAAATTGATACTTGAATAATGTTAGTGTATGAAGAAAATAAACCATATTTTGCGATGCCTCTTGCGCAATTAACTGCTTCTTCAAGATTTGTAGCTCTAACACAGGGTGTACGTAGTCCACCTTTGCACAAGGTGTTGTATATCATCTCGCTTGAGGCTCCAAACTGAGAAATCCATATGTTTTGTTAGATTATCAAATCATGGAGTGGCTTTTTTGTTGACAATTATCGTGACAGACTAAAAGTTCCACTAGCTAAACGCAAAATTTTGTATAAGTGGTTTCTTACAGTGATGACGCTTCTGTGGTTGTTCAAAAGCTCTATTAGCTGTTCAAAACCATTAGAGACCTGACTGTTCATAACCTGCTGACAAAAAGCATCATACAAAATGGTTTCTGGCATGTGGAAATTACATATCATCATAAGCACCAATCCAGTTTAATTTACAGATAGGTAGATATTTATGGGGCTTGCATGAAAAACTCCTGGAGATTTGTCTTCATAAACCTACTCTGAGATCATTCATATATCCCTTCATTTGTTCTTTCAAATTCTAAGCCCAGCCATAGCCACCACCAACACAAGTTGGGTTAACCACCATGCAGCAGTTCAAATGACTAACATACTGAATAATGTAAAGAACTTATATTCATAAATATAGAATATCCGACTCCATGAACACAGACACAGACTAGAAAGGCATGGCACAGTGTGTATTAAGTGGGTAACAAGATCCAAATTGAGCAATAAACTAAATCTCACAGAACTTGCCAACAGAAAAAGATATAACAAAATTTTTTTAATGTAGGAGTTAAAACAGATAAATAATAAATAATATGTTCCAAAACATGGGGAACATAGTATTTTCAAAACATGGGTAACATAGTATTTTCATCTTAAAAGCAGCTTTTTCAACAATCTCATGAGACTATATACGATAAATATTCATCCAAAACTAACCTAACACCACAAATATAAGAAGGGAATACAGGAATGCAGACAAATATCATGCATGGGTTATTTGTAAGGAGAGCAAATCTTTGGGAGATATTAGTAAGAACCTCCTATACCTACTGAACTGTCCAGTATACACTGCTTGTGAAAGATCTGGAGCTTGTAAAAGAGAGCACTAGCTGCTCATGGATTTTACAAATCCTGTATCTAGTTTGTGCAACCTGACTTGACTAAAAAGCTGCTAGTGCAGGCGTTATCAACAAAGCCAGTTCACAGTCACTGGTAAAATAATTTCATCATCAAATCGAAGCCAAATATTAGTTACCTTGGCAAGGCCACCAAGAAGCACAACCAATTTGTGTTCTTTGAGGCCCATAAGACCAGTGTAAGTTGATTCAACATTTGTTGCCTTGCTGTCATCAACCCATGTTACTCCATGAGCATCCCTGCATACTGTATCAGAAATGCATTAGTAACACAAAGAAGTAACACCTTAAACTAATGACAATGGACATGCCATCTCCCCAAGGAAATAAAGGACCAGCACTGCCAGAATAAGAATATGTCCTTTTCTTAAGTAGAATCCCTCCTTGCAATGCTTGTAAATTATATTCAAATTTCCATTTGTTATCTCATACTGATCCATAAATAGAAAATGAAATATTAACAAGAACAGGAATATCATATAACAGAATGCTGCATGATAGTTTCATTGACCTAAATATAAACGTTACATATCGAGTAGAAGCAAACATTGGATGAATTCAATAATTATCCTTGATCGAGGCTCCAGCAAGTGAAGTTTTAAGCATCATAAAACCGTATCCCAATTTTTCCTACGATAAGAGTTAAACAGATCAGCCTTATTCTTGAACTTTGACTAGCAACAGGCAGTAATATGATCTTTGTGATATTCTTTTGCTGAAAGTTTAAAGCAAATCAAATTTCAATGATTAATACATCTTGATCTGGAATCAGTTGAACTATAACTAGAGCATCATGAACTGCACATCAGTGGCTATATCAGACATCAAAGCCTGAAAAACATTCTAGGAAAATATACAGCAAGGCTGTGAATGGAATGAGTTTTTTTTGCGCTATTATGTATGGCTCTGGAGTGTATTCCACCATTTGTGCCGTAAGCATACTACATACAAGAGCAGCAACAGGAAACACCTGAGGACAATACTTATCAATTGTGGTTCACCTTTCAAACAAACTGGCTAGTGGTTACAGTTCTAGATAATACAAAGCCAAAAAGCTCAGCATATACCATATGACCAAATGGAGGCTATGCATCTTGGAGTGGTAAAGCGGAACTTGATTCCAAAGGATACCCATTGTAAAACTATGTTACATGGGAATGTCATACTCTGTATTGCCCATAACTTGCAGGATAAGACCTTTGACTAAAACAAAGTGTAAAGAGTAATTTTGTTACACAAACTGAGATAACATGTAAAAGAGATAGAGCACAATTAACAACAAAATATCCTCTGGCATGGAAAAGCGGGTCTGTGTGAGTGTGAGAGAGAAGTTTTCAAAGAAATTTGTGAAAATAATCAAAAGTTAGATAATACCAACTTGCATTCGATGAGGGAGTAGGCTCAAACTTCCTACTATAGTATTCATTCCATCAATATCAATTCCAACATCCAATCCAAGGGTTGAAAATGCAGCAACTGCTGCATTGATGTAGTTATGCATTCCCATTGCCTTCAGATCTCCCAATTGCAGATCTATTGAGTAATCAGTAGCAGGGAATCTGAGAGTAGCAATCTTAGCCACCATATCCACCTTTAATAAATTTACCTCTTAATTGACTGTAGACAGAAACCAACTGAAAACTTTCAAAAGGAGGAACAAAGCTTTACCTTGATGCCTGGAAAATCTCCTATCCATGCAACATTGCACTCGTTTCTGTGATTGCTGAAAGCTTCATTTATATATTGGTTTCCTGAAAACATAACAGCAATAACCAGCTCTTAAACAGAACTACTTCAGTAGGTAAATTTAATGGAAAAATGAATTGAAGAATGGGGAAAACATGCAAAAAGACGCATTCCACTAAAAGAATTATACGGCATTTTATGGGCTTCTTAGCTGCCTAGCTAATAATTCTTCTCAGCTCATGGTATCTGAGATGTGAGGACAAGTATCTGAAAGCTAATTTCAGGACACAAAGATGATAGATCCAGTCTGGATTGTCTGTAGGAAAAGGAAGATGTTGCTTCTTTATATGATCAAACAGAGAGGTTTATGCAAGGTCACACATTTGGCTGTAGAGATGCATCCATCACTCAGAACTCTTGCAATGTTATGTTAATGAGGTGCCAGTCTGGAGAAATAGAAGATAAAGAGGAAGGCAAAGTGAGATGACTAAAGAAATCAGCCAGTTATGGCTAGTGAAAGCTATGGTACTATAGAAATGATGTATGTGGAGCAAAGGATCCCTCATCTAGTCAAGCTTTTAGCTGAACCTCATAGTAAAAATGCATACTTTTCTCATTTTGTATTTGAATGTGAGTCCTACATGCTTCAAAACTTACAAACACCAAAGTGACAGCTATCAACTGCCAAAAAGTAATAAAAAATCTGTTAGAAACTGAAAGATGTGATGGCTGAAGTTTCGACACGAGCTTTGTCATACCAAGTGGAAGGACTGCAAGCTTGTTATTCTTCATATTAGAAAAAATGCGGCATTTCATAGCAGCATAATTCTCCATGGTCTTGTGCCTCTCTAGATGATCAGGGGTAAGGTTTAGAATCACTGCAACCTTGAGAAACCTCAAACAAATTATTGAACTAGTATCACGATGACTGATGATGCAGGCATGTCCAAAGAGTCAAAATTTCACTTACAGAAGGAGAAAAGTGATTATTTGGAATTTCCATCTGGTAGCTGCTTATCTCCACGACAGCAACCTATGGCCACAAAATTGGGCGGTTAAAATTAGTAGAAAAGTTTTTCAAAAAAATGTTCCCACAAAGTGTGTAGCTGTAAGGATCAACATCAAACAAAACCAACATTGAATGAGTCCTTTCACCGGAAGTAGAACAAATATTTTATTTTTTCAGTGGATTCAATCCAGCAATATAAATCGGTTACCTGATGATATGTCTCACTGATCTCACATGTAAAGTATACATCTCACTGATCACCAAAGATCTACATGCCTTGCAGACGTTAAATGATGTGCTTGTTTATCCAAAAAAGAGTCTCTAGTTTATGATCATGCCTCCCGTGGTGGGAAGCAAACTCTGATTTTGCTGAACTGGCTGAAGGCCAGTGTACAGCACCCTCAGAGATGAGACAAAGGACATGAAGTTCTTGGGAAATTATTTATATTGTGATTGTGAAAGCATAGTATCAAAGAGAAGAATGCTACTTGGAATAGTTCTCTGCCAGAGGAACCTTCTAACCATTGCTTGGCAGCCTCTGAGAGTGGCATTCCAATGTTTCCACCAACAAAAGTCTTTACTCCCAAATGCTGAAGCATCTATATTGAAAATGAACCATTAGTTTCTAACAGAATAAAATCTATAGCAATGGGGCAAAGTAGCATGCAACAAGCATGCAGTAAACCAGAAATGTAATATTTCTTCAGTAAACTTTTGATCAGAACAGAAAGGAGCATGCGCACTAGTTGTTCATCAATATCTACTGAGAGTCCAATCTAGCAGGTAAGGATTCATCATGGTGACAACTAACAAAATCCTATTGCAAGTACCATGCATAAGGTGAATAAACCTGAGAACAACTTATGGGATATCCCCTACCCTTTAAAATAAGAACAAATAATATAGAGTGAAGATCTCCAATTTCTTTCAGATAATGAAAAGTTTCCCAAATTCATATTCTGCAATTATTCTGATGAAGAATACTAGAAAATCCACATTTCATTTATACACAGATTTAGCCAAATGTGCTTATTGTAAAAATATTATAGGTTGAGTTTTTTATCTCCCCAAAAATCCATGAAAACATTTTTTCACCATCTCCAACACAATTTTATAATGAATTATATTTCTATCTTAATTATTGATCGCCTGTCCCACAATTGTAGCCTAACATGGTCTTCATAGATAATGGTATCAGAGCAGATCAAGCTTTGCTCTTGTTATCATTGCCTCATCAGACAGATCTGTCAATTCACAAGCATGTCTATCTCAAACTCGTAGATTTCTTTGTTAACAAAGACAATCAAGAGGAACCTTAAAGAGTAGAGGAAGTTGGAGGCATCAAACAAACTTATGTGTGTCAACTTGCTTCCCTCCCACCCCTACTTGAGGACCACTGGACATTTGGTAGCATAATGAATGACATTAAAATTTGACTCTGGTAGAGATGGGGAAGGAAACAATCCAAGAAGAAGACAAAGCTACCTGCCCAGCAAAATTTGTCACAGTGGATTTGCCATTTGTCCCTGTCACCGCCAAAATCTTGATGTTTTCAGGCAAAATCTCTGCTGCAAAGTCTAACTCAGACATCACGTGTGTTCCCTGTAATTTGACTATTGTGTAAAAAGCTCTTGCATGATCAACTTATGATTGTGTTCCACTAGTATAAGTGCATAAAAACTCTCCCTCCACCACTGCACCAAATACCACAAAATTAGGTTACTCTTACTGATTGTATCAATTTGGAGAGACCATATTCCTCAAGAGAGACTCCAGGGGAAACAACAATCCTATCAGCATATTGGAGGAGTGCCTTGTCGCAATATCCAAGAACCGTTTGCAGATCAGCATTTCCTCCAACTTTAGGATCATCCTGAAGTCATAGAATATTTCTCAGATTAGAAGAAGAAAATAAACAAGGAAATTATGTAGTCATAGACAAAATTGTGATAGGTACCTCCAACGGCATCAACTGTGCATTCTTATCAATTGCCAAAACAGAAGCACCTCTAGCAAGTGCAAGTTCTGTTGCAGCCCTGCCAGATTTCCCTAGGCCGATGACCTGGAGAAGTCAAAACAAAGTTCTGCCATTCGTGTGTGAATCCACAACTTAAAATTGGCACGCTAGAACCCAAAATGCATAATTTCTTTTTCACAAATGTACATTTTCACGTCTCCAACCACAACAAAGCAGCATACCCTTCATCGTCGTTTGCATCTTAAGAACTACCAACACATGCATTTGATGCATAAATGATATCCCACCAATATAAACCACAAACTCCTAGATAAAAACAATATAAGAAGACTCAAATTGCATTCCCATCCTAGAATCCACCCTGAAAATATTCAAGTATAGAACTACAACATCATTGGCATTGATCACTTGCACCAAAAATACGATGCTTTTAGCAAATATACAACTGAAATTTGCGTCAAAAACTAGGGAAAAATATGGTTTTTGAGGCTCACTGCGACTCTCTGGCCTCTGAGGTCCTCCTTGCACGACCGAACGCGGAGATTGGAGGAAGGTAGCGAGCTCGGCGAGTGGATTTGGAGACTCATAGAGAGCAATGGAGCTCTCATTTGCGCTCTTCGAGCTCTCTTCAGAAATATTGGATCTTTGGAGGGGATATATGGGTCACAGTCATGTGGAAGTGGTTTCCGGGAAGTGAGGTTTTACAGAAGATCTCGAGGACAGCATGTTTTTGTTTTCTTTTTTCTTTTCCCAGGGCATGGTACTCATGTTTCGGTTCTTTTTTTTTTTTTTTGAAATTATATGCCTTGAAAAATGGATTTTCCCAATTAATATTTGTGATTTTTCTTTTTTTTTTCTACAAAAATGTTTTTAAATAAATTTTTATTCATATTAATAAAAAATTGAGAGGATATTAATGACCAAAATTTTTTTATTATTATAAAAATATTTATAGTAATAAATAATCTATCAATTTATTATAATAAAAATATCAGTGTTGTAAGTGAAAATTATTCATAAATATAAAAAATTTCAATAGTTTAAAATTTGGGAAAATTCCCAAAAATTCTCTAAAAATTTCCCAAAACTCTAAAAAAGCCCTCTACTTTTTCAAATTCCCAATAACCCTCCAATAGCTATCATTAACATGAAAAATTGATATGACGAATCAAGTATACATATTTCTTATTGTAACAGTATTATATACATAAAAATAAATGTTATTAAAAAAATACATCTTTTTTAATCAAATATAATCAAAATTGATCACAATTTTTATTATTATATATATACTTGATTTTGATTTTTTTTTAAAATATACCAGATGATTATAAAAAAAGTTTAACAAAGAATTACATGTTCTATTACAAATTTGCGGAAAACTAAATGCCTTATTATTATTAGTAAAAAATCACTTGTATTATACTATAAATTTTTAAAAATCAAAATATTTAATATATATATATTTAAATTTAATTTTACTAATTAAAAGTAATATAATAATAAAATTATTCTCATTCGATTTTAGTTTGAAAAATTATTAAATTAGTATTAAAAATAACTCATATAATAATAAAATTATTCGTTATTTTTGAAAAATACGTGTTCAATTTGGAAATTTGCTTCTCTGTCGGCAAATCAAACCAGGAAGAGCAGAAAAATGTTGCTAACAAGACTATGCTTCCCGCGAAAATTCCACCACGAATCTTACTGCCAAAAGAGCTCCCATCTTCCGCCAAATTCAAAACTGAAGCTTCTATGGCTCGACGGTCGCCTATGGGAAGCCCTCTCAGAAATGGCTATCCTTGGCACCAACGCCAACTTCTACGGCTATGATGCCCTCATCACGGCGTGCGTGAATCTTGGATCGGTAGCGGCCGGCCGGCGGGTCCACGCTCACATGGTCAAGAGCCGGTACTGGCCTCATGTCTACCTGTGGACGAGGCTGGTGATCGTGTATGTTAAATGCGAGGCTCCGGAGGATGCCCGGAGATTGTTTGATGGAATGTCCGAAAGGAGCGTTGGGTCCTGGACGGCAATCACGAGCTTCCCGGAGAAGCGCGGGAGTTGTTTGTTTTGTTCTTGCTCACTTTCTTGTAGCTGTAGTTTGTTATTGAGCTTTGGAAGGTAAGATGCTTTATGATGACATCAATGAGCCATTGCAATGAGAGTGATGATAAACTACTTGAAAAAAATGTTTGAGATAAGCTTAGAAAATATGAAGTCTTTTTGTCTAGGTAGTTGATACTGAAGGTCTTTAGTGATTCAATGGTTATGGCATGCAAGGGGATGCAAATTGAGCTACTTTTACTATTTGAGAAATGATCCTACACAAAATGTTTTATGTCGAATATACTGTAGTTTTCGAAGCTTAGTGAAATTTCATGAAATGACTCTTGTGACCCACAAATTAAAAAAAAGTCTTTGTTACTAATGTGGCATGTTCTGGTTTAATTGTGCGTCATATCCTTGTGTAGAATAAGTATTGTGAAAACTGAAGCTTTGTGAACTAATGGAGGGAAATTTTGCTTATTTGCATTGCATGCTAGTGCTCATTGTGCCTGCTCAATTTGCACTAGTTTTTCTACTCTATGTCATAATGCTTCGGCAACGATAATTTTCCCATTGTGTTGATGGTAGGTTGCACAAGTTATTTTGTGGCTGGAAAAAATTGAACTTAAACTGAAAACATGTTTTATCTCTTGTAAGCCAAGCCTTCTGAATATGGAGTTAACAAACAAATTTTGCCTTTCCACAGTAGACTTCAACATCATTAGCTTTCAGGTTGCCAAACGCAAATCAAATGCTAGTTTACACTATGTTTGTTCTACATAAACATGTCTCTTCTCAGGAAGAATTGTGAAATTGAAATTGCCTGTATAGAAATGACTACTGCATGACTTGACAGGTATGACACCAAACAAATTTACATTTGCTACTGTGCTCACTTCTTGTACTCGCCCTGGAGGTCTTGACCATGGATTGCAAATTCATTCTCTTGCAATTAAGAGCAACTTTGAGTCTAATATATTTGTTAGTAGTTCCCTTCTTGACATGTATGCAAAATCTGGAAAAATACATGAGGCTCATACAGTCTTTAGCAATCTGCCGGAAAGGAATGTTGTTTCTTGAACTGCCATTATTTCTGGATATACGCAGTTGGGCCTTGATGGGGAGGCATTGGAATTGTTTTGAGCTTTGTATAAAGATGGTCTGGAATGCAGTTATGTTACCTTTGCTAGCATTCTAACTGCATTGTCTGGTCTTGCTTCTCTGGATTATGGCAGGCAAGTGCATGGTCTGGTTATCCTACATGAGCTACCCTTTTTTGTTGTCCCACAGAACTCTCTTATTGATATGTATTCAAAATGTGGAAGCCTGGTGTGTTCAAGAAATGTATTTGATAATATGCCAGAAAGAACTACGATCAGTTGGAATGCAATGCTTGTGGGATATGGCAAGCATGGGCTAGGGAGAAGTTGTCAGGCTTTTCAAGTCCACGGGGATGAAGTTAAACCTGATGGTGTTACCTACATGGCTGTTTTAACTGGTTGCAGTCGTGGAGGATTGGTGGTCCTGGTGGATGTAGGTCTTGATATTTTTGAGGGTATGCTTAGGGACAAGAGTGTGAAGCACTATGCCTGTGTTGTCGATCTTCTTCGGTGAGCTGGAAGAATAGAAAAGGCTTTTAAGTTGATAATAGATATGCCGTATGAACCAACTTCTGTTTTATGGGGTTCACTTAGGTGCTTGCAGAGTTCATGCCAATGTTCCTATTGGGGAATTTGTTGCTCAAAAGCTTCTATATCTTGAGCCAGTAAATTCTGGGAACTATTTAATTTTATCTAATATTTATGCAAATGTTGATAGATGGGAAGACGTGGTCAGAATGAGAAAATTGATGAAGGACAAGATGCTGATAAAAAAAGCTGGGAGGAGCTGGATAAATCTTGATAAAACAGTCCATACTTTTCATTTTAGTGATTGCACACATCTACAAAAGGAGGAAATAAATGCCAAGCTAATGGAGTTGTATGCAAAGATTAAAGAGGCCAGCTATGTTCTTGACCTGAGTTGGGTTGTATGATGTGGATTGTTGAGTTTTAGGTGTCTCAAACTCAGATTAAAGTTTGAATTAAAGTAGGAATTTAAAATTGGATTCAGAATTATAATTAATTTATAATATTAGGAATTATAATTAGAGTAAAATTTAGGTTCAATAAGAACCTATAAATATTACAATAATACAGAAGGTTTAAATGGGGTAGTGCTGAGGTTGAACTAGAGAGGAATAGAGAAAATAAAGAGAAGAAAAATAGAAAGAGTATCGGCTCTTGTGTGTGGATCTTTCGAATACTTCTCGGTGGTCTCTCATGGTGATTTCTTATAGTATTCTTTTGGAGTTTTCTCTAAAGGTGAAGGTATTGGCGAGACTTGGTGAAAGAGTTTAGTTGAGTAAGAAATAGTGTAGTCTTTCTTATAAACTTTTGTAAAAATTTTTCATAGTAGATCTCTCGTTCTCCTCGTGCACGTAATTCGATTTTACGTGAACCACACATATCGCTAAGTTTTTTCTTATTATTTTCTTTTATCTTTCATTACTTTTTGTTTCTAATGTTATTTGAAAATAAGGTGATTCGTAAATCTTCCGCTGCGAATTCTAACAATTGATATCAAAACTTAGGAGCAAACAGTTATGACGGTAAAATCTTTATGCAAAATAGAAAAGTTTGACGGTAATATAAATTTTATCTTATGGAAGAAGAAAATAAAGGTTAGGTGAGGCGTAAGAATAGGCCAGCGACACTCGCGAGAAGGAGCGCGAGAATATGTTGGCAAAGGGCCACGCAGGGTGTGGGTCTGTCGGAGCAGGAAAGGCCAACGAAGAGCCATGTAGGGCTCTTAGTCAACTGCAACTAGAGTTCAAATCAGTGGCAGGTGGCCTTTGATGAGATGCAGCAAGCCGTCTCAACTAGGGCTCAGTATGACTAAGTAACTGGAAGGTGAAGACCGATGAGTGCAGGAATAGGACACATGCATGTGCAGAAGGCAAACTCATGTTAGTAAGCTGCAAAGCAATACAGTTATAATTGGAGTTTGTCCTACAGCAGAGAGAGGGACATAGCAAGACTGTGAGATAACTGAAGTTGTGTGATAGTAATGGAGAGTCGCTTGTAGGTGGTGTAACGACCGGAAGGTGATACTAGCTGCCTGATGGTGCTTTGGCGAAAAGGAAACAAAGGTCGGAGCGGCTTGGTTGGAAAGATGGAGCTCCGGAAGTGCACAGCTTGGAGACGGTGGAATTGGTGAAGCCTCCCCCTCTTTATTGTCTTGCAAGTGACGATGCTGTCCTCTTCAATAGCTTTGAGGCTCAAGAAGGGCGGCGCAGTGGCTGGGGTTGATGTCCTGGCTGGCGTCGATGACGGAGAATAGTAGAAGGAGAAAGGTTAGCTAATGATTAGCTGAATAAGATAATAGTCCAGAGGGAGGAGCTGGATGAGAGATGATGATTGCAATTTCGTAATGATGACACGTTCAAGTTTAAGTCAAGGTGGAGATTGTTGAGTTTTGAGCGTCTCGAACTCGGATTAGAGTTTGAGTTAAAGTAGGATCCAAAGTTCGATTCAAACTTATGATTTATTTATAATATTAAGAGTTGTAATTAGAGTAAAACTCAGACTTAATAAAAACCTATAAATATTCTAGTAATATATAAGATTTAGGTGGGATAGTGTTGAAGTTGAACTAAGATAGAAATAAAGAGAGAAGAGAAAGAGAGAGTGTGTCGGCTATCGTGTGTGAGTGTTTCTAGTGTTTCTCGATAATCTCTCGTAGTGATTCTCGTGGTGTTTTTTTGAAGATTCTCTCTAAAGATGAAAGCGTTGTCGAGACTTAATGAAAGAGTTTAGTTGAGTAAAAAAGAGTGTAGTTTTTCTTATAAAATCTTATAAAGTCTTTTGATAGTTGATCTTTTGCTCCCCCCGTGAATGTAACTCGATTTTGGGTGAACCATATATATCGCTGAGTATTTTTTTATCTTTTATTACTTTTCGTTTTTTATGTTATTTGAAAATAAACTGATTCGTGAACCTTCCACTGCGAATTTCAATAGTGGATGATGAGCAAAAGGAGAAGATACTTCTCAATCACAGTGAGAAATTGGCAATAGCTTTCGGCTTGATGCACACTTTTTATAGTGGGAATTAAGAGTTATGAAGAACCTTTGGATCTATGTCAATTGCCATAATTTTGCAAAGTTTGTGCAAAGGTGTGTGAAAGAGAGTTGTCATTGAGAGATAAGAACCACTTCCATCTTGTGGCAGGAGAGTCATACTCTTGTGGAGATTACTGGTAAGTGATCTTTTCTTCATCCTTTTCAACGCCCAGGTTCCATCGGATTTGGTTTTGCCAATGAAACACAAATCAAGGTGAAGGATCCAGCAGATGATTAAGAAGAGTTGCTTTGATATTGGCAAACACGACCATGCAGCTAGTGCTTGCTCTTTTAAGCTTAGGGAAGTAAGAACCAAAGCATCAATAATCCCAAATGTTCTCAAAAAGATAAATAAACAAGGATGCACGAGGGGGTTAGTTTGACATTCAAGTTAATACTTCTCTATGCATGAGCACAGATCATGAGCAAATATATCAACATGGAGTACTTCATAAAATAGTTTGTGCACGAATAGTATCTAATGTTGCGCAGGTTACTGAAATTGTGATCTTGAGTTTGTTTTGGAAGCTAGATGACAGTTATGGGGCCATTCTTTGTTTACTTTACATGTTTTGGCAGATTACTGTTTTGAGTTCAGTGATATGAAGGGTAGATGAAGTTCAAATTGAAGTCTAGTAGGTCTTTAAGCTGATGCAATGTTTTGTGAGAAATCAGAATCCTAGAGTTCAGCGAAGCCAGAGAAACAGTTCTATAGGGAATATTCACTGAAGTCTGTTTATTGCTTAGATATTTCTTCAGGATATGAAGGTATTGAACAGATGGTTTTATTCATGATAGAAGCTTTCATTGCATGTTTAAGACTGAACTAGAAAATGGAGGTGGCAGGAGAATTCATTTGAAAGGAATGAATATGGGTGCAGTTACTGTTCAATTTTGGAGCAAGGAATATGCCATAGTTCCGAATAAAAATGCAACTGTACATCTAGGGACTACTGTGTTCTGCTCTATCTCATACTACTGTTCAAGTCAACCTTGGAGTAAGAATTTTTGGTATGTTACTGAGTATTGAATGCTTGAGTTGTCTGGGAACGTTGTCATTATGATTTCTCTGCAAACACTTGCAGTTGTTGTCACACTCAGATACCATACTCTAGCGCCTGTGCGATTGCATCCATTGCAGCATTGACAATTATTGTTTGGATATCTTGAGTACAAAATAATTTGATCAGCTAGTCTGGTGACACAATTGCTCGAATTTAAAGATGCTGCTGCCCAAATCTCAGGTTTTGGGTGAAAAAGGCCCTAACAATCTGGAAAGGAGAGTGAGGACGAGATTGCAGGTGTTTGGTGGTTTGAGCTCTGTATTTTAGAGATTTCATCTAATTCTTTATTGAACTGTCAACTATGGGCACTAGAACCATTAGTTAAGGGGAAAAAAATATACGGCCCAAATGGGTGGGGCCCTCCTGTTGTTGTTTTAGTTTGTTTTCATAGATGTGTGAAACTTACAAAAATAACAAAAGCCCCTGTAGGTTTGCCGTAGGATTTTTTTTGTTTTCTCAACGTACCAAATGTTGGGTGGTCACTGGCATCTAGTTAGGAGTATGGGTGTCAACTTGGCTCGCTGCTCGTGAGCCACTCGAACTCGATACAAATTTGATCACTAAATCAGCTCGTCGAGCCGAGTTCGATTCTACCTCGAGATCTTAGTTAGATAAGTTAGTTAAATTTAGGGTTAATTACGGGTGAAA
>RXID01014763.1:0-63788 GCA_005019695.1 Trichopus zeylanicus subsp. travancoricus
ACTACTGCTAATACAACTAATACTACAACTACTCCTGCTACTACTTCTACTATGACTACTACTACTACTATAATAACAGCTACTACTAATACTACAACAACTACTATAACTACATTTGCTGCAACTACAACAAAGGCTACTACTACTAGTAGGAGTACAACAATAACTACTTCTGCTCCTCCTACTACTACTATTACAACTACTACTATGACTACTACAACAACAACTACTACTGCTGCTGCTACTACTACCACTACTACTCCTAATGTTTCTATAACAACTACAACTATTACCACTACTGCTAGCACAACTCCTACTAAAACTACAATTATTTCTAATACTATTATTATTACTACTACTGCTACTACTACTATTACTACAACTTCTACTGCAACGATGACTACTACTACAATTATAATTGTTACCGCTCTGAATGCTACTGTTAGTACGACAACTAATGCTATTGTTACTTCTGCTATCGCTAATACTGCGGCTATAACTGCTACTGCTAATACTACCCGTACTGCTACTTCTAATACAACTGCTATTCCTACTGCTACTACTACTACTACTTCTACTGCTTTTTCTACTACTACTCCTACTACTACAACTACAACTCTTACAACTTTTGCGACTGCTATTACTACTGTTGCTCCTACTCCTACTATGATAACTAGTACTATTACTACAACAACAACAACAACAATTCCTACTACTACTACTACTACTAATACTTTTACTACTACTAATACTACTACTACTACTCCTCCTCCTCCTCCTACTACTTCTACAACTACCACTGCTACTACTACTACTGCAACTACAACTACCAGCACTACTACTACAACTACTCCTACGCGAACTCCTATTACTACTACAACTCCTTCTACTACTTCTACTACTACAACTACTACTACATCTACCACTTCTACAATAACTATTACTACTAGTATTGTAGCTACTACTACTACTGCTATTACTGCTACTACTAGTACTACTACAACTACTAAGACAACTACTCCTATTACTACTACAACTGCTACTGCTCCTACTACTACTCCTACTCTTACACCTACTATGACCATAACGACCACTATTATTACTACTGCTACTACTACTACTGCTACTACTGCAACTTCTACAACTTCTACTACTAGTACTACTACTACAAGTATAATTACTCCTACTCATTACCAACTCCTACTAAAACTACTACTACTGCTTCTTTTACTGTTACAACTACTAGTACAACTAATACAGCTATTACTGCTACAACTAGTACTACTGGTATAACTACTACAACTGCGGCTGTTGTTGCCTCTCATACTATTACTACCACCACGACTACTACTACTAGTACTAAGACTACTACTACTATTGCTACTACTACTACTACTAATTCTAATACTCCTACAACAAATACTATGACTACTACTATTACTGTACTACTACTCCTAATACTTCTCCACCTAACATTCCTACTACTTCTACCACTACTTCTACAACTCCAACTACTACTATTGCTGCTATTACTCCTGCTACTCCTACTACTGCTACTACTACTAGCACTACTACTGCTACTGCTACCACTACTACTCCCCCTACTACTACTACTCTTACTACAACTACTACTATTAGTACTACAACTGCTACTACTATTCCAACTACTACTACTACTACTATTACTACTACTGCAACTACTACTACAGCTTCTACAACAATAACAACTACTACTACTACTGCAACTACTACAGCTACGACTACCAATAATACTTTTGTTGCTACTACTACTCGTATTAGCACTCGTACTCCTGCTCCAACAACAACGACAACTACTACTCCTCCCCTTAATATTTCAAATACAATAGCTACTCCTGCTACTGCTACTATTACCACTCCTACTAGTACTACTCCTACTACTACAACTCTTGCTACTACTCCTACTCTAACTCTTAACTCGTACTAGTTGTCAAACTACTACTACAACTGTAACTACTACAGTTACTACTACTACAACTGCTACTACAACTACTATTATTATTGCTACTTCTAATACTACTACTACTCTGATTACTACTACTACTACTACTACTGCTACTACTTAGAATATAACTACTACAACTACTACATCTACTGCAGTTGCGACCACTATGACTACTAGTACTACTTCTACTACTCCTACTCCCACACCTACTACTACTACTACTAGCTCGCTACTCCAACTACTATGACACCTGCAACTACTCCAATTCCTAGTCCTACTCCCAGTCCAACTACTGCTACAACTACTCCTACTACTACTAATACTATTCCTACGACAACAACTACGACTACTACTACTACTTTTCCTACTCCTAGTCCTGCTACTACTGCGGCTACTCCTGCTCCTACTACAACAACAACTACTACTACTACAAATACAACTATTATTACTACTACAACTACTATTATAACAACAATTACTGCTCGTACTACTACTGCTATTACTACTTCTATTACTACGGCAACTCGTACTATAACTACTATTACTACCACCACTACTACTACTACTACTATGACCACTAGTACAAGTTGTACTACTACTATGACCACTAGTACAAGTTCTACTACTACTACTACTACTACTACTACTACTACTACCACCACGACTACTACAACTACAACCACCACCACTACTACTACAACTACTATGACCACTACTATTGCTTCTACCACTACTATAGCTAGGGCAACTATTATGACCACTACTACTTCTACTACTACTACTACTACTATAGCTACTGCTACTACTCTTACTACTACATCTGCAACTACTACACTATTACTACAACTACTTCTACTAGTACCACTACTACTCCTACAACTACAAATATTTCCACTAACAATACTGCTACTACTACACCAAATAATACTACTATTACTCCACCTGCTACTACTACAACTCCTTCAACTACTACTACTACTACTACTACTACTTCTATTCTTCTAGCGCTACTACTACTCCTACTACTACTACTACTATCGCAACTATAGTTGCTTTAGCTTCTACTACTACGACTATAACTACTCTACCTACTACTACTACTACTATTACTACTACCACCACTACTACTAATAGTACCAATACTATTACTACTACTACTACACTGCTACTGCTACTGCTAGCACTAATACAGCAGTGACTACTACTACTACCACTACTAATAGTACTACTACTGTGACTCGTACTGCTACTACTACCACTCGTACTACTACTACTACTCCTACTGCCGCTACTTTGACTATTTCTACTACTAGTACTACTACTACTACTACTACTACTATTACTACTGCTACTAGTACTGCTACTATTATTGATGTTGTTGCTTCTGTTGTAGCTATTGCCACTACTACTACTACTACTGCAATTATTACTGCTGCTACTACTTCTATTACAACTGCTACAACTACTACCAGTTCTACTACTACCGCTACTCCTACACCTACTCCTACTTCTGGTACTACTAGTCCTACTCCTACAAGGACTCCTACTACTTCCTCTGCTTCTTCAATAACTACTAATACTCCTACTACTTCTACTCCTAATCCTGCTCGTACTGCTCCTCCTCCTCCTCCTACTACTACTACATCTATTACAACTGCTACAACTACCGCTAATACTACTACTACTCCTCCTCCTCCTCCTACTCCTACTTTCGTTACTACTACTCCTACCCATACACGAACTCCTACTACTTCCACTACTACTTCTATAACTATTTTTACTACTACTACTACACTTCCTCCAACTCCTACTGCTACTTCTAATCCAACTACTACTACTACACCTACTACTACAACTCCTACTCCTACTCCAAATAATACTCGTACTGCTCCACCACCTCCGCCTATAACTACTACAGCTACTGCTGCTAAAGCTACTATTGCTGCTATTCCTACTACTATTATGACTACTACTACTACTACTACTACTACTACTACGACTACTACCACCATTCCCACTACCTACTACTACTTCCACTCCTACTACTAATACTACCATGACAACTATTACTACTACAACTACTACCACAACAACTATCACAACTACTAACCCAACTACCATGGCTACTATAACCACCACTACTACTACTACTACTACTACTACTACTACTCATAATACTTCTATTACTACTATTACTACCACAACAACAACAACAACTACTACTACTAGTACCCCTAATACTCCAACTACCACTTGTTTTACTTCGATTACAAGTAAAACTACTACTACAACGACAACTACAATAACCACTACAACTACTACCACTATTGCTCCTCCTACTACTACTATTACAACTACTACTACTTTGACTACTACAACTCATACTGCTACTACTTCTCCTACTACTACTACTATCGCTACTACTACTGCTGCTGCTACTAATACCTTTATTGTTAAGACAACAACTATTACTACCACAACTACAACAACAACAACAACAACTCTACTATTACTACTCCTACTACTACTACAACAACTACAACTACTACTACAACCCCAACTTCTGGTGCTGCTACTACTACTCCCATTACGACTACTCTGACTACTACTACCATTGTTGTTGAGCCTACTACTACTGCAACCATTACTACTACTACTATTGCTACTACTGCTGCTTATACTGTTGCTATTGCTACTACTAGTACTCCTACTACCACCACCACTGCTACTGCTAATACTACGATTGTTGTTGTTGTTGCAATTACTACTACTACATCTACTACAGCTAGTACTACTACTACTCCTACAACTAATATTATTACTACTACTACTACTTCAGCTACTATTGCTACTGCTCCAACTACTACCACTGCAACTACTACTACTACTACGAATACTACTATTACCACTACTGCTACTGCTACTACTACACTACTACTACATCTACTACAGCTGTTACTACAACTACTCCTTTGACTAATACTATTACTATTACTGCTGCTACTACAACTTCTACTACAACTCCGATTGCTACTAATACTACTACTACTAGAAGCACTACTGCTACTACTTCAACTACTGCTACTACTCGTGTTGCTGCTTCTACTACTACCACTACAACTACTAATACTTCTTCTACTAATACTACTACAATAATTGGTATGATTACTCCTACTCCAATGCCTACTTCTACTACTACTCCTACTAGTACTACTACCACCACCACTACCACTACCACTACTACTACTACTGCTACAACTATTACAACAACTACAACTACTGCAACTACTACAATAGCTCCAACAATGACAACTACTACTACTACGACAACTACCACTACTACTACTCCAATTACTATCACAACAACTACTACTACTACCACTACTACTACTATTATGACTACTACTTGTACTAGTACTACTACTACTGCTACTGCTGCTACTACTATTACTTCCACTGTTACTACTATTACTACTACTACTACTACTTCTACTACTGCAACAACTACAATGACTACTACAACTACTTCTACTCCTACTACCACTACTACTACTTCTGCTTCTACTCTATAATAATTAATCCGATGACTAAAACTACAGTAGCTACAACTACAACCATAACTATGCATACTTCTGCTTCGACTATTACTCCTACTACTACTCCAACTACTACTACAACTAAAATTACAACAAATGCAACTACTGCTACTACTACGACTACCACTACTATTACCCCGAGTATAATTCCTACTACTACTAAGACTACTACTACTACAACTACTACTACTATTACAACTACCACTACTACTATAGCTACTTCTTCTTTTTCTACTACTACTGCTACTACAATTACTGCAATAACAACAACAACGACTACTACTACCACTACATCTACTACTACTGCTATTGCTAGTACTACTACCAATACTAATTCTTCTACTACTGCTTCATCTATAACTTCTATAATTACTACAACTACAACTATTACTATTACTACAACAACCACTACTACAACAACAACAACTACTATCACTACCACTACTAATTCTACTACAACTACTACCACTACCACTACTACCACCACCACTACTACTTCTACTATTACTACAACAACAACTATAACTATTACTACTACAATAACTTCTACTACAACAAGTCCTACAACTACTATTACTAATACAACTATGACTACTACTGCCACCAATACCATAGCTACTACTACTACTACAACAACTACGACTACTACTACTAGCACTATTACTAATAATTCTACTACTTCTACTACTAGTTTTACTACAACAACAACAACAACTACTACTACAACTACAACTACAACTACTACAACTACAACTACAACAACAACTAATACAATAACTACTACTACTGCAACTACAACAACTGCTACTACTGCTGCAACTGTGACTTCTATTGTTGCGACTACTACTACTACTACTACTACTCCCATTACTACTACTACTATTATAACTACTACTACTACTACTTTCGTTGTTGCTACTACAACAACTACTATAACTACTACTACTCCTTTTTTACTGTTACTTCTATCGCCATTGCTACTACTACTGCTATGACTACTGCTGCTACCTCTATTGCTGCTATTACTACTTGTACACCTACTACTACTACTATTTCTACTACTACTGCTACTACTACTACTACTGCTACTACTCTTGCATTTGCTACTACTTCTGTTGCTGCAACTACTGCTACCACTACTACATCTACTATTGCTAGTATTACATCTACTCCTACAGCTAATACTTTACTACTGCTGCTGCTGCTACTACTATTGCTACTACAACTCTAATTGCTACTCATACTACCACTATTAGAAGCACTGCCACTACAACTTCATCTACTGCTACTACTACAGCTACTACTGCTTCTACTACTCCAACTATAGCTACTACTGCTGTTGTGAGTAATATTATGACGACTACATTTCCTACTACTACTTCTCCTACTCTACTGCTTCAGCTACGCCTACTATAGCTACTATTGCTATTGTGAATAATATTACAACAACTACATTTCCTACTACCACTACTACTATTACTAAGACTCCCACTGCCACTACTACTACTTCAGCTTCTTCTCCTATAACTATTAGTACTATGACAACAACAACAACTACTACTCCCACTGCAACTACTACTAATCCAACTCCTACTGAAACTACCACTATTACTACTACAACTAATATAACTACTTATATGACTACAACTACAACTACTGCTAGTACTCCAACTACTACTCATACTACTACACTTATTTCTACTGCTACACCTACTACTACTACTACTACTACTATTGCTTCTGATTCTTCTTCTTCAGCTTCTTCTACTACTACTGCTACTACACCAATTATTACTACTACTGCTACTGCTGCTACTATTACTGCTACTAATTTTATTACTAGTATAACTGCTACAAGTACAACTACTATTACTACTTTTAATACTATAATTACTAATACCACTACTAATATGACTGTTGTTGTTGCTATTGCCCCTACAACCACTACTACTACCACTACTCCTAGTACTATAACTACTGCTACTTTTTCTGCTGCTACTTCTACTATTGCTACTACTACTACTACTACTACTACTATTAGTAGTACATTGCTACTACATCTACTACAGCTAGTACTACTACTACTACAAAAACTAATATTAGTACTACTACTACTTCTCCTACTACTTCTACTACAACTCCTATTGCTACTAATACTACTACCACTAGTAGCACTACTCCTACTACTTCAACAACAACAACAACTACTACTACTTATGCTGCTGCTTCAACGACTGCTACTACAGCTACTACTACGTCTACTACTTTTGCTATTGTTACTACTACTACTACTGCTATAACTACTGCTACTCCTTTTGCTGCTGCTACTACTTTTACCAACATTGCTTCTACTACTGCTACTCCTACCACTAATACTACTACTACTACTGCGGCTATCACTGTTGTTGCTACTAATACTTGTACACCTACTACTACTACTATTGTTACTACGACTAAAACTACTACTACTACTGCTCCACCTCCTACTGCTGCTGTTACTTTTGTTGCTGCAACTACTAGTACTACTACTACATCTATTACTACTAGTATTACTACTACTACTACTATTACTACTACTACAACTACTGCTACTACTACTATTACTACTACTACAACTATTGCTACTACTACTACTACAACTCTCATTGCTACTTATACTACTACCACGAGAAGCACTATTGCTACAACTTCAACTACTACTAGTGCGACTGCTGGTGCTTTTACTACTACTATACTTACTCCTACTGCTGCTACTAATATTACAATGTCTATGTTACCTACTACTATTACTATTACTATTACTACTACTCCTATTGTTGCTGCTGCTACTTCTGCTTCTACACCTGTAACTATACTACTTTGACTACTACTAATACTCCCACTGTAACAACTACTACTCCAACTCTGACTGCAACAACCACTACTACTGCTACTACTATGACTACAACTACAACTTCTACCAGTACTCTGACTACTATTCCTACTCCTACTCTTATTCCTATTATTACTCTTACTACTATTACCACTATTGCTGCTACTACTACT
Source organism: Trichopus zeylanicus subsp. travancoricus (assembly GCA_005019695.1). NCBI lineage: Eukaryota > Viridiplantae > Streptophyta > Magnoliopsida > Dioscoreales > Dioscoreaceae > Trichopus > Trichopus zeylanicus. The sequence continues at coordinate 8,626 of RXID01014763.1, forward strand.
ACTACTACTACTACTACTACTACTACTACTACTACTACTACTACTACTCTGCTGCTACTGCTGCTTGCTCTTGTTCCTTTTCAGCTTGTTCTTCTTCTACTACTACTCCTCCTATTATTACTACTACTATTATTGTTGTTGTTGCCACTACTACTACTATTACTAATACTACTTCTATTACTAGTATAACTATTACTACTACAACTACTATTACTACCATTAATACAACCATTACTAATACTACTACTACTACAACTGTTGCTGTTGCTATTGCCCCAACTAACTACTGTTGCTTTTGATGCTGCTGCTTCTACTGCTACTACTATCACTACTTCTACTGCTACTACTACTAATACTACTACTACTACTACTACCACTATTACTACTACTACTACTACTACTATTACTACTACTACTACTACTACTACTACTTCTGCTGCTGCTGCTGCTGCTGCTACTAATGCTACTACTACTACTACTACTACTACTGCTACTGCAGCTGCTGCTGCTGCTACTCCTACTACTACTACTACTACAACTACAACTACTACTTTTGCTACTGCTACTACTGCTACTACTACTACTACTACTACTACTACTACTACTACTACTACTATTACTACTACTACTACTACAACTACAACTACTACTACTTCTGCTACTGCTACTACTACTACTACAACTACTAGTTTTGCTACTGCTGCTACTAGTACTACTACTACTACTACTACTACAACAACAACAACAACTACTACTACTACAACTTCTGCTACTGCTACTACTACTACTCCCATCCCTGCTCCTGCTACAACTACAACTACTCATAAACCTACTACTAATACCGCTACTCCGCCTTCCATAATTACTACTACTACTTCTGTTATTACTACTACTACTACAACTAAATCTGCTGCTTCTACTACTACAGCTACTTCTGCTATTGCTACAACTTTTGCAACTGCTACTACTACAACTACTTTTGCTACTACTACGAGTAATGCAACTATTGGTATTACTACTACTACCCAAACTACTACTTCTACTATTGATACTACTACTACTCTCCTACTACCACTATGACTACCACTGCTATGGCTACTACTACTTCTCCTCCTAGTACTACCACCTCTGCTACTACTACTGCTACTACTAATACTGCTATTACTACTATTGATACTAATGCTACAATGACTACTACTATTGATACTACTATTGCTACTATTACTGCTATGACAACTACTACTACTATGATTGCTACAGTACTACTACTATTGTAATTATTGTTACTACTATTACTACTATAATTGCTGCTACTATAGCTACTACTACTACTAGTGCTACTACTGCTACTGCTACTACTTCTACTACTGCTACTACTTTTCCTACTACTATTACTACTATGACTACTTATGTTAAAACAACTATTACAACTCCTATTAACACTACTATTGCAACTTTTACTATTTCTACTACTAGTATTACTATTACTACTATTACTATTACTACTAATATGACTACTACTTCTTCTTCTGGTACTATTACTGCTGCTACTACTATTTTTATCACTACAACTATGACTACCACTGCTACTACTATTACTACTACCATTAGTCACAGTAGTCATTATAGTGGAAGCAATAGTTATTGTAGTATTAGTAATAGTAGTAGTAGTTGTTGTACTAGTAGTTGTAGTAGGGGTAGTAGTAGCAATAGCGGTAGCATAGTAGTAGTATTTGTTATTGTTATTGTTATTGATATACTAGTAGTAGCAGTAGCTATAGTAATGTCAGGAGTAATCATAGAATTTGTAATAGTAGTTGTAGCAGTAGTAGCAGTTGTTATAGTTATAGTAGTGGTAGTAGTACCAGTAGCAATACTAGTTGTGGCAAAAGTAGTAGTAGTAGTAGTAGTTGTTGTAGTAGTAGTTGTTGTAGTAGTAGTTGTTGTAATAGTAATAGTATTTGTAGCAGCAACAGCTGTAGCAGCAGTAGTAGTAGCATTAGTATTTGCATAAGTGGTAGCAGAATAAGTTGTAGTAGTTATAGCAGAAGTAATTGCAAAACTAGTTATAGGAAAAGTTGAAACAGTAGTGGCACAGTAGTAGTATTAGTAGTAGTAGCAGTAGTAGCACAGTAGTAGTAGTAATAGCAATAGTAGTAGTAGTAGTAGCAGCAGTAGTAGTAGCTACTGTAATAGCAGTGTTAGTTGTAGTTGTAGTTGAAGTAGTAGGAATAGTTATAGTCACAGTACTAGTAAGAGTAGTAGTAGTAGTTACATAAGTAGTAGCAGTATTAGCTGTAGTAGTAGTACCAATAGTAGTAGCAATGCCAGTAGCTGCCGCCATGGTAGTAGCAGTTGGAGTAGTATTAGCAGCAGTAGTAGTATGAGCAAAAATAGTAATAGTAGTAGTAGTAGTAGTTATAGTTGTAACAGAAGTAGCTATAGTAGTAGTAGCAATAATAGTAGAAGTTGCCAAAGTAGTAGCAGTAGTAGTATGAGTAGTAGTTGTAGAATCAGTAGTAGTAGTAGTAGCGACAATAGTAGTAGTAGTAGTATAAGCAATAGTATTGTAGTAGTAGTAGCAGTAATAGTAGGAGCAGCTGTGGTAGTAGTAGTAGTAGAAGTAGTAGGGACTATTGTAGTCATAGTTGTAGTAGTTGCAGGAGTAGTACCAGTAGTAGCTATAGTGGTAGTAGTAGTAATAGTATAAGTCATAGTAGTAGAAGCAGTTATAGTAGTAGTAGTAGTAGCAGTAGTAGAAGGAGCAGTACTAGTAGTTGCAGGAGTAGTACTAGTAGTAGTTGTTGTTATTATTGCTTTTGTAGTAGTATTAGTAATACTGGTAGTTGTTGTAGTAGTAGTGGAAGTATTAGTAGCAGTAATAGTTGTAGATGGAGTAGTAGTATTAGCAGTAGCAATAGTAACAGTAGTAGTAGTAGTTGCTACAATAGTAGTAGTAGCAACAGTAGTTGTAGTAGTAGTAGTAATAGTAAGAATAATAGTACGAGTATTTATAGTAGTAGTAGTAATAACAGTTGTAGCAATAGTAGTAATAGTAGAAGCAGTAGTTGCAACAGCAGCAGTAGTAGTAGTAGAAGCATTAGTAGTAGTAGCAGCCATAGTACTAGTATTAGTAGCTACTACAGGAGTAGTTGCTATTGTAAGAATAGTAGCAGGAGTTGTGGTAGTAGTAGTGGAAGTAGTTGTAGTACTAGTAGTATCACTAATAGTTGAATTACTAGCAACAGTAATAGTAGCTCTAGTGGCAAAAGTTGTAGTTGTAGCAATAGTCATAGAAGTAGCTGAAGTGGAAATGTATTGGTGTTGATAGCAATAGCAGCAACAGCAGCAGCAATAGTAGTAGTGGTGGTAGAATAAGTAATAGTAGTAGTATTTGTTGTAGTCGTAGCTGTAGTCATAGTCATCTTAGCATTAGTAGCAGTAGTGATAGTAGCTGCAGTAGTGGTAGAGGGAGTAGCAATAGTAGTATTTGTAGTAGTCATAGTAGTAATGATTGTAGTAGGAATAGTGCTAGCAAAAGTAGCAGTAATTGTAGCAGTAGTAGTCATAGTAGCAATAGCTGTAGCAGTAGTAGTAGCGGTAGTAGTAGTAGTTGGAGTAGTAGTAGTTGTAGTTGTAGTAGTAGTAATAGTAGTAGTACCAGTAGTTAGTACTTGTAGTAGTAGTAGAAGTATTTATAGTAGTAGTACCAGTAGTAGGAGCAGAAGTAGTAGTAGTAGTAGCTGTAGTAGTAATAGTAAGTCTCTGTAGTAGTAGTAGTAGTTGTTGTTGTACTTGCACGAGTAGTAGTAGTAATCATAGTAGTCACCGTAATAGTTGTAGTAGTCATAGTGGTAGTGGTGGCAGTAACTATAGTAGTAGCAGTAATAGCTATAGCAGTAGTAGCAGTAGTAGTAGGAGTAGCAGAAATAGTAGTAGCAATAGCAGTAGTAGCTACAATAGTAGTAGTAGTAGTAGTCGTAGTAGTGTAATAGTAGTAGTAGTAGTAGTAGCAGTAGCGGCGGCAGCAACCGTAGTAGCAGTAGTAGTGTTTGAAGTTGTAGTAACAGTTACAATAGTAGCAATAGTAGTAGCAGTAATAGTTACAATAGTAGCAGTAGTAGTAGTGGTATTAGTAGCAACAATAGTATCCAAATTAGTAGCAGTAGTAGTAGCTGTAGTAGTTGTAGTAGTTGTAGTTGCACTTGCAATAGTGGCAGCTGCATTAGAAGTAGCAACAGTAGTAGCAGTAGTAATAGCATCAATAGTAGTAGTATCAGTTGTAGTAGTAGTGACAGTAGTAGCAGTAGCAACAGTAGTAGTAGTAGGAGTAGTAGTAGCAGTAGTTGAAGTAATAGTAGAAGTAGTAGTAGTAGTTGTAGTAGTAGTAGTATGATAAGTAGTCATAGTAGCAGTAGCAGTAGCAACAATAGTAGTTGTAGCAGTAGTAGTAGTAGTAGAAGTAGTAGTAGTTGTATCAGTAACAGTAATAGTAGAAGTTGTAGTAGCTAGAGTATTTGTAGTATGATAAGTAGTCGTAGTAGCCGTAGAAGTAGCAATATTAGTAATAGTAGCTATAGCCATAATAATAATAGCAGTTGTTGTATTAGCAGTAGTAGTATGATAAGTAGTCGTAGTAGCCGTAGCAGTAGCAGTAATAGTAGTAGTAGTAGTATTAGCAGTAGCAGTAGTAGAAGTTGCAGAAGTAGTACAAGTTGTAGTTGTAGTAGTAGTAGTAGTAGCAGTATCAGCAGTATCAGAAGTAGTAGTAGCACTAGTAGTAGTATGTGAAGTAGTAGTAGTAGGAGATGTAGTTGTAGTTGTTATTGTTGGAGAAGTTGTAGTAGTCATAGTAGTAGTTGTTGTTGTTCTAGTAGTAGTAATAGTAGTAGTAGTAGTAGAAGTAGTAGTAATAGTAGCAATAGTAGTAGTGGTAGTAATAGTAGTAGTAGCAGTAGCTATAGTAGTGATAGTAGTAGTACTAGTAGCAGAAGTAGAAGTAGTAGTAGTAGTAATAGTAGTAGTAGTAGTAATAGTAGTTGTAGTAGTAGCAGTAGCAGTAGCAGTCGTAGCTATAGTAATAGTAGTAATAGTAATTGTAGTAGTAGCAATAGTAGTCGTAATAATAGTAGTAGTAGTAATAGTAGTGGTAGTACTACTAGTAGTAGTTGTAGAAATAGCAATACTAATAGTACCAGTAGCTAGCTGCGTTAGCAGTAGTGGTAGTAGTAGTATTAATAGTAGTCCCAGTAACAGTAGTAGAAGTTGTAGTTGTAGATGTAGTAGCAGTAGCTATAGTAGCAGTACTGGTAGCAGTAGTAATAGTAAGAGTATTAGTTATAGTTGCAATTGTAGCGGTAGTAGTAGTGTTCATTGTACTAGTAGTCCTAGTAGCAGCAGTAGTTGTAGTATCAGTAGTAGCTGCAATAGTAGTTCCGGTAGTAGTAGTAGTTGCTGTAGTAGTAGTAATAGTAGTAGTAGCAGTGATAGTAGTTTTAGTAATATTATAAGTAGTGGTAGTTGTTGCAATTGCAATAGTAGCAATAGTAGTAGTAGCAGTAGCAGTGCTAGTAGTAATAGCAGTAGTGGTAGCAATTATTATTGTCATAGTACTAGTCATAGTAATAGCAAAACTAGTTGTAGTGATTGTAGTAGCAGCAGCAGCAGTAGTAGTAGTCGTAGTAGCAGTAGCAGCAGTCGTAGCAATAGTAATAGTTGTTGCAATAGTAGTAATCGCAGAAGCATTTGTATTAGTAGCAGTAGTAGTAGCAGTGGAATATGTACTAGTAGTGGTAGTGGTGGCAGGTGCAGCTGTTGGAGCAGTAGCGGTAGTAGCAGTAGTAATAGTAGTAGTAGAGGTAGTTGTAGCAGTAGCAGTAGTAGTAGTAGTAGCATTAGTTGCAGTAGTAGTGGTAGGAGGCCGAGCAGTAGTAGAAGAAGTAGCAGCAGCAGTAGTAGTAGTATTAGAAGTGGTAGGAGTAGTAGCAGTAGCAGTAGTAGTAGTAGTAGTAGTGGTAGTAGTAGGTGTAGTTGTAGTAGCAGTAACCCTAAAGGTAATAGCAGTAGTAGTAGAAGCAGCCGTTGCAGTAGTACTAGTAGTAGTATGAGAAGTGGTAGTTCTAGTGGTAGCAGTGGTAGTAGTAGTAGTTCTTATTGTAGCAGTTATCATAGTCATTGCAGTTTTAGTAGTTGTAGCACAAGCAACAGCTATAATAGTAGCAGTAGTAGTAGTAGTAATAGTAGTAGTAGTAGTGGTAGTAGTAGCAGTAGTAATAGTAATAGTAGTAGTAGTTATAGTAGTAGTAGAAGTTACAGTGGCCATAGCAGTAGTTGTAGTAGTCATGGCAGTGGCAACTGCTGTAGTAGCAGTAGTAGTAGATGTAGTAGTAGTTAGTAGTAGTAGTAGTAGCAGTAGAGGTAGTAGTAGAAGTTGCACCAACAGCTGTGGCAGTAGTAGTAGCCAATGCCAATGTGGTAGTAGCAGTAGCAGTAGTTTGTAGTAGCAGTAGTAATAGTAGTAGTGGTAGTAGCAATAGCAGTAGTATCAGTAATAGTAGTAGTGGTAGTAGTAGTTAGCAGTAGTAGTAGTCGCAGCAGAAGTAGTAGCAGTAGTAGTTGTAGCGAAAGCAGTAGTAGTGGAAGTTGTAGCAGTAGTACTAGTAGCAGTTGTAGCAGTTGTACTAGTAATAGTAGTAGCATTTGCAGTAGTAGTAGCAGCAAAAGCTATAGCAGCAGCAGGAGTAGTAGTAGTAGTAGTAGCATTAGTAGAAGTAGCAGTAGTCGTAGTAACAATTCTGGTAGTATTAGTGGTAGTAGTAATAGCAACAGTAGTAGTAGAAGTAATAGCAATTATAGTAGTAGCAGTAGTTGTTGTAGTTGCAGCATAACTAGTAGTAGTAATAGTAGTAGCAGTAGCATCAACAGTAGGAGCAACGGTAGAAGAAGTTGTAGTACCAGTCAAAGTTTAAGTAGTAGCAGGAGTAGTAGTAATAGTAGTAGTAGTAATAGTAGTAGGAGTAGGAGTATTAGTTGTAGTTGTAGTAGTAGTAATAGTAGTAGTAGTAATAATAGCACATTAGCAGCATATTAGTAGTAATAGGAGTAGTTGTAGCAGTAGTAGTAGCAGTACCCATAATGGCAGTAGTAGCTGTAGTCGTAGCAATAGTACTAGTAGTAGCAGCTGTAGCAGTAGCAATAGTAGTATGTTACCTATAGTAATAGTAGTAGTAGCTGTAGTAGTGGTAGCTGAAGTAGTCGTAATAGGAGACGTGGTGGTAATAGCTGTAGTAGTCGTAACAGTAGCAGAAGTATTGGTAGCAACAATTATTGTAGCAGAAGTAGTAGTAGTAGAAGTAGCGATAGTAGTCATAGTTGTAGTCTTAGCTGTAGTAGTAGTAGTACAAAAAGTAGCAATTGTAGTAGTAGTAGTAGGAGGACTAGTAGTAGTGGTAGTAGCAATAGTAGCGGTAGTACAAATAGTAGTAGTCATAGCAGTAGTAGAAGTAGTTGCAATAGCAGTAGTAGTGGTAATTGAAGTAGCAGTGCGAAAGCAGTAGTCGTAGTGGCTATAGTCACAGTAGCAGTAGTAGTAGTAGTAGTACTACTACTACTACTACTACTAGTTGTAGTAGTAGTTGGAGTAGAGGTAGTAGTTGTTGTTGTAGTAGTAGCAATAGTAGTAGGAGTAGGTGTTGTAGTAGAAGTGGTAGCAGTAGAAGTGATAGAAGTAGTAGCATTTGGTGTAGTAGTATAAATAGTAGGAAGAGGAGCAATAGAAGTGGTAGTAGTTGTAGGAGCCGTAGAAGTAGTAGTACTAGTAGTATCATTAGTAGTAGTTGTTGTATTACTACTGGTAGTCATACTAGTAGCAGTAGTAGTAATAGCAGCAGCAGCAGCAGTAGCAGCGGCAGTAGTAGTAGTAGTAGTAGTCGTCATTGTTGTTGTTGTTCTTGTTATTATAGAAGTAGTTGTTGTTGTAGTAGTAGTAGTAGTAGTCGAGGTAGCAGTAATAGTGGTAATGGTACTGGTAGTAGATGTAGGGGTAGTAGTAGTAATAGTTAAATTAGCAGCAACAGCAGTAGCAATGGTACTAGTAGTAGAAGGAGGAGTAGTATTAGTAGTAATAGTAGCATTAGTTGTAATAGAAGTAGTGGTTCTAGTAGCAGTAGTAGTAGCAGCAGCAATAGTAATAGCAGTTCTAGTAACTGTAATAGTAGCTATAGTAGTAACAGTAGCAGTAGTGGCAATAGTAATAGTAGGAGCAGTAGTAGCAGTAGTGGCAGTATAAGTAGTAATAGTAGTAGCAGTAGCAATAGTAGCAGTACTAGTTGTACTAGTACTAGTATTACCAATAGTAGCATCCGTTGTAGCAGCAGTAGTTATTGTTGTACTATTAATGGTAGTTGTAGAAGCAGCAGCAGCAAAAGTGGTAATAGTAGTAGTAGTAGCAGCAGTTGTAGGAGCGGTAGCAGTATTAGTACTAGTAGGAGTAGTACTCATAGTGGGAGTAGCAGTTGGAACAATAGTAGTAGTAGTAGTAGCAGTAGTGGTAGTAGCATTAGTCATAGTAGTAGCAATAGCACTAGCAGTAGTAGTACTAGTAGTAGTAGTAGTAGCAGTAGTAGCAGCCATAGTTGTTGTAGTAGTAGTAATAGCAGTAGTAGTAGTAGTAACAACAATAGTAGTAGTAGTAATAGTAGTAGTAGCAGCAGTAGAAGATGTAGTAGTAGTAGTAGCAGCAATAGCAATAGTACTAGTAGTAGCAGTTATTGCAGTAGTAGGAGTAGCACTGGTAGCAGAAGCAGTAGCAATAGTAGCAGTAGTCATTGTAGTGGCCATAGTTTTTGCAGAAGTAGTCATAGTTGTAGTAGTCGTAATAGTAATAGTATTAGTAGTAGCTATAGTAAAAGTTGTAGCAGCAGTAGCACAAGTAATAGTACTAATAGTAGAGCCATTAGTAGTAGTAAAAGTTATCGCATTAGTAGCAGTAGTAGCAGTCAGAGTAGTTCTAGCAACAGTAGTAGCAGTAGTAGTTGTAGTTGTAGGAGAAGTAGTAGTACTGGTAGTAGTTATTGCTGTAGAAGTAGTTGTTGAAGTAGTACTATTAGTAGCAGTAGAAGCAATAGTAGTTGTAGCAGTACTAGCAGTAGCAATAGTGGTAGAAGTAGTGGTAGAAGCCATAGCAGCAGTAGTAGCTGTAGTAGCGGTAGTATTACTAGTTGAAGCAGAAGTAGTAGTAGCAACAATATTACTAGTTGAAGCAATAGCAGTAGTAGAAGTAGTAGCAGTAGCAGTATTAGTTGTAGTAGTAGTACTAGTTGTGGTAGCAGTAGCTGCAGCAGCAGTAGTAGTAGTTGTTGTTGCAGTAGTAGTAGTAGTAATAGTAGCAGTTATTGTAGTTGTTGTAGTAGTAGTTGTTGTTGTACAAGTTGTAGTTGCAATAGTAGTAGTAGCAGTCGTAGTAGTAGCAGTAGTACTAGAAGCTATTGTTGTAGTAGTAGTAGTAGTTGCATTAGTAGCAGCAGTAGTAGCAACAGCGGTAGTGGTAGCAGTAGTTGTGGTTGTAGGAGAAGTAGTAGTATTAGTAGTAGTAGTAGTAGTAGTAGCAGTACTAGCAGTAGTAGTAGCGGTGATAGTAGCCGTAGCAGAAGTTGTAATAGTGGTAGTAGTAGTAGTAGTAGTAGCCGCAGTAGTGGTAGTAGTAGTACTTGTAGTAGTAGTAGTCGTCGTTGTTGTAGTTGCAGTAGTACTAGTAGCTGCAGTAGCAACAACAGTAGTAGTTGTTGTTGTAGTAGCAAGAGTAGTAGTAACAGTAGTAGTAGTAGTAGTTGTTATTGTTATGCTGTTATTAGTAGAACTAGCAATCGTAGTAGTAGTCATTGTATTCATAGCAGTAGTGGCCGTTGCAACCGTAGTAGTTGCAGAAGTAGCGTAGCAGTCGTTGAAGGAAGTAGCAGTAATAGTTATTGTAATAACAATAGTAGTTATCCTGAAAGTAGTAGTAATAGTAGTAGTAGTAGTAGTAGTAGTAGTAGTAGTAAGAGTTGTAACAGTAGCAATAGTAGCATTAGTAGCAGCAAAAGTTGTGGCTGTAGTAGCTATAGCAGTAGTGGTGGTAGCAGCTGTAGCAGTTCTGTAGTAACAGTAGTAGGAGTAGGAGCAGTAGTGGTGGTAGCAGCTGTAGCAGTTCTGTAGTAGCCGTAGCAGCAGTAGTAATAGTAGTAGCAGCTATAGTAGTAGCTGTAGTAGTAGTAGTAGTAGTAACAGTGGTAGTTGTAGTACTAGTAGTAGTAGTGGTAGCAGTAGTCATGGTGGTACCAGTTGATGTAGTAGAGTAGTAGTAGAAGTGGTAGTAGTGGCAGTAGTGGCAACAATTGCAACAACAGCAGCAGTAGTAGTACTGGTAGTAATAGTAGTGGTACCATCTGTTGCAATAGTAGCAATAGTATTAGTAGTACTACAGTAGAAGTAGCCGCAGCAGGAGTAGTTCTAGTAGTTGTAGTAGTAGCAGTGGTAGTTGTATTAGTGGTGATATTAAGAGAAGAAGTCATAGCAGTAGCAGTAGATGTAGTAGTATTAGTTTTGATAGTAGTAGGAGTAGTAGTTGCTGTTATAGAAGTAGCAGAAGTTGTTATAGTAGTTGTAGAAGTAGCGGTAGCAGCGGTAGTTGTTATCGTAGTCATAGTGGTTGTACAACTAGTGGCATTAGTAGTAGTACCAGTAGTTGCAGTACTAGCCGCAGTCGTAGTAGTTGCAGGAGTAGCAGTAGTGGTAGTAGCAATAGCAGTATTAGCAGTAGTAGTAGTAGCAACAGTAGTAATAGTAGAAGTAGTAGTAATAGTAGGAGTAGTATTAGTGGAGTAGGAATAGTAGTAGTAGCAATAGTGGTGGTAGCAGTAGCTGTACTACTAGTAGTAGTAACAGCAGCAATAATAGTAGTAGTAAGAGTAGTAGTTGTACCACTAGTAGTAATAATAGCAGTATAAGTAGTAGCAATAGTAGTTGTAATAGGAATAATAGTAGTAGTAGTGATATTAGTAGTAGTAGGTCTAGTAGTATGAGTAAAAGTAGTACTACTAGTAGCAACAACAGTAGTAGTCGTAGTATAAGTAGTAGTAGTAGTTGTAGTAGTAATAGTCGTAGTAGTAGTAGAAGTAGTAATAGTAGTAGTTGTTGTAGTAGTGGTAGTAGTAGTAGTACTAGCATTAGTAGTAGCAGCAGTCGGAGTAATATTGGTAGTTGTAGTAGTAGGAGGAGGAGAAGTCACTATAGTACTGGTAGCAGTAGTTGTAGCGTAGTAGTAGTAGTAGTAGTTTTAGTAGTAGCAGTAGTAGTTTCAGTAGTAGTAGCAGCAGAATAAGTAGTAGTAGTAGCAGCAGCTGTAGTAGTATACGTAGGAGTGCTTCTACTAGCAATAGGAGTACAAGTAGCAGTAATAGTAGTGGTAGTAGAAGTAGTAGTAGTAGAAGTAGTAGTAGTAATAGTAACATAAGGAGTAGTTGTAGTAGTAGTAGTAACATTAGGAGTAGTTGTAGTAGTTGTAGTAGTTGTAGTAGTGGTAAAATTAATAGTAGTAATAGTAGTAGTTGTTGTAGTAGCAGTACTTGTTGTAGTAGTTATAGTAGTGTAGAATTAGTTGTTGTATTAGTAGTAGTAGAGGTAGTAGCAGTAGCAGTGGTAGCAGTTGTACCAGTAGCAAAAGTAGTAGTAGTAGCAGTTGTAGTAGTAGTAGAAGTAGTAGTAGTAGTAGTAGTGGTAGCATTAGTAACAGTACTAGTAATATGAGTAGTAGTAGAAGTAGTAATACCAGTAGCCGAAGTAATTGTAGGAGTTGTTTAGGAGTAGGAGTAGAAATAGTAACAGTAGTTGAAGTAGTAGCAATTGTAATAGTAGTAGTGGAAGTAGCAGTTGTATTAGTAGTAGTTGTAGTTGTAGTAGTAGTAATAGTGGTAGCAGTTGTAGTTGTTCTTGTAGAAATAATAATAGTAGTAGCAGCAGTAGTGGTAGCAACTATTGTAGTAGCAGCAGTTGTAGTCGTAGTAGTAGTAGTAGTAGTTTTAGTAGTGGTAGTAGTAGTAGTACTAGCATTAGTAGTAGCAATAGTAGGAGTAATATTGGTAGTTGTAGTAGTAGGAGGAGGAGAAGTCACTATAGTACTGGTAGCAGTAGTTGTAGTCGTAGTAGTAGTAGTAGTAGTTTTAGTAGTAGCAGTAGTAGTTTCAGTAGTAGTAGCAGCAGAATAAGTAGTAGTAGTAGCAGCAGCTATAGTAGTATAGGTAGGAGTGCTTCTACTAGCAATAGGAGTACAAGTAGCAGTAATAGTAGTGGTAGTAGAAGTAGTAGTAGTAGAAGTAGTGGTAGTAATAGTAACATAAGGAGTAGTTGTAGTAGTAGTAGTAACATTAGGAGTAGTTGTAGTAGTTGTAGTAGTTGTAGTAGTGGTAAAATTAATAGTAGTAATAGTAGTAGTTGTTGTAGTAGTTATAGTAGTGTAGAATTAGTTGTTGTATTAGTCGTAGTAGAGGTAGTAGCAGTAGCAGTGGTAGCAGTTGTACCAGTAGCAAAAGTAGTAGTAGTAGCAGTTGTAGTAGTAGTAGAAGTAGTAGTAGTAGTAGTAGTGGTAGGATTAGTAACAGTACTAGTAATATGAGTAGTAGTAGAAGTAGAAATACCAGTAGCCGAAGTAATTGTAGGAGTTGTTTAGGAGTAGGAGTAGAAATAGTAACAGTAGTTGAAGTAGTAGCAATTGTAATAGTAGTAGTGGAAGTAGCAGTTGTATTAGTAGTAGTTGTAATTGTAGTTGTAGTAGTAGTAGTGGTAGCAGTTGTAGTTGTTCTTGTAGAAATAATAATAGTAGTAGCAGCAGTAGTGGTAGCAACTATTATAGTAGCAGTAGTTGTAGCCGCAACTTTAGTAGTAGTTGTGGTAGTAGTTGTAGTAGTAGCAGCTGTTGCCGCACTAGTAGTAGTAGCAGTAGTTGCCGCACTAGTATTAGTAGCAGCAGAAGTAGTGATAGTAGCAGTAGTAGGGGTAGTAGTAATAGTTATAGTAGCAGTAATAGTAGTCATAGTAGCAGTAGTAGCAGTAGTAGCAATAGTAGTAGCAGTAGTAGCAATAGTAGTAGCAGTCATAGCAAAAGTAGCAGTAATAGTAGTAATATTAGCAACAACAGCAGCAACAGCAGCAACAACAGTAGTATTAGTAGCAGTTATAGTAGTACTAGTAGCCGTAGTAGTAGCGATAGCAGTGGTTATTGTTGTTGTTGTAGTGGTGGTAGTAGTAGTAAGTGTAGTAGTTGTAGTAGCGGTAGCTATAGTAGAAGCAGCTGTAGTAGTAGCAGAAACATTATTAGTAATAGTAGTAGTCATCGTAGTAGCGCTAGCAGTAGTAATAGTAGTAGTTGTAGCGGAAGCACTAGTAGTGGTAATAGTAGATGAAGTAGCTATAGTTGTAGTCGTAGTAGTAGCAGTAGTAGTGGTAGTAGTATTAGTAGTTATTGTAGTTGTAGTACTATCAGTAGTAGTAGTAGTAGCAGTATTAGGAGTTGGAAAAGTTGTAGTAGTAGTAGTAGTATTAGTAATAATTGTATTAGTCATAGTAGAAGTAGTAGGAGTAGTTAAAGTAGAAGTAGCAGTAGAAGTTGATGTAGAAGTAGTAGTAGCAGCAGCTGTAGTCAAAGTAGTAGTAGTAGAAGCAGTAGCAATAGTTGAAGGAGAAGTAATAGTAGTTGTAGTTGTAATAGAAGTGACAGTAGTAGTGGAAGTAGTAGTAGTTTTAGTAGTCGTAGTAGTAGCAGCAGTTGTGGTAGAAGTAGTTGTAGAAGTGGTAGAAGTAGTAGTAGTAGCAGTCGTGCCATCGGTAGTAGTAGTAGAAGTAGTAGCAGAAGTCGTACTAGTAGCATTATTAGTAGCAGTAGTAGTAATAACATCAATAGTTGCTGCACAAGTAGTAGTAGTAGTAGTAATTGTAGGAGCAGTAGTAGTAGTAGTAGGAGTAACAAAAGTTGTAGTAGTAGTTGTTGTTGTTGTTGTAGTAGTAGTAGTAGCAGTAGGAATAGTCGTTGTAGTAGCCGCAGCAGCAGTAGTAGTAATAGTAGCAGTAGTAGTTGGAGCATCAGAAGTAAGAGGAGGGGTTGTCGTAGTAGTAGCAGGAGTAGTAGTAGTTGCTGTAGTAGCATTATCACTAGTGGTACTACTAGCAGTAGTAGTATAAATTGGTGCGATATTAGCGGATGTAGCACTAGAAGCAATCATAGTGGAAGGACAGGCATTAGTAGCAGTAGTAGCAAGAGTACTGGTAGTAGTAGTTGCCATAGTGGTAGCAGCTATAGTAGCAGCAGCAATAGTAGCAGAAGCAGCAATTGTTGTAGTAGCAGTAGCATTAGTAGTAGGAGCAGTAGTAGTGGTATTAGTAGCAGTAGCAGCAAAAGTAGTAGCATTTGCAGAAGGAGCAATAATAGCAGTTGTAGTAGTAGTAGTAGTGACAGAAGTAATAGTGGTTGTTGTAGTAGTAGCAGTAGCCGTAATAGTTGGAGTAGTCGGAGTAGTACTAGTAGTAGCAGCAGCAGCAGCCATAGTGGTAGCAGAAGTGCTAGTAGTGAAGGTAGTAGCAGTAGAAATAGTAGTTGTAGTAGTTGTAGCAGCAGGAGTAGTAGTAGTCGTAGCAATAGTAGTGGCAGTAGCAGAAATAACAGTAGTAGGAGTTGTAGTAGTTGTTGTTGTAGTAATAATAGTAGCAGTAGTAGCAGTAGTACCAGCAATAGCGATAATAGCAGTAGTAGTAGTAGTAGCAGTAGTAGTAGCAATAGTAATAGTAGTTTCAGTTGTTGGGGTACTAGTAGTAGTAGTTTTACTAGTTGAAGTAGTAGTAGCAGTAGCAATAGTAGTAGCAGTAGTTGTAGTAGTAAAAATAGTAGTTGCACTACCAGTAGCAACAGTAGTATTAGTAACAGTAGCAGTAGAAGTAGCAGTTGTATTAGTAGTAATAGTCGTAGTAATAGTAGCAGTAGTAGTAGAAAAAATAGTAGCAGTAGCAGGAGCAGCGGCAGTAAGAGTAGCAGTAGTAGTTAGTAGCCGTACTAGTAGTACTAGTACTAGAAGTACCAGCAGCAGGAGTAGGTGTAGGAGTAGTAATAGTAGTAGTAGTAGTTGGCGAAGTAGTAGTGGTAGTTGTACTAGTAGTAATAGTAGGAGAAGTTATAGTAGTAGCAGTAGCAGTAGTAGTTGTTGTTGTTGTACGAGTAGCATTAGGGGTAGTATCAGTAGCGGTAGTAGCTATAGTAGTAGTAGTAGCACCAGTAATAGTAGAAGCAGAAGCACTAGGAGGAGGAATAGCAGTAGTAGTAGCAGTAGTAGTACTAATACTAATAGTAGAAGTAGGAACAGTAGGAATAGACGTACTAGTAGTAGTAGTAGTAGCAGTAGTAGTAGGAGAAGTAGTAGTTACTTTGAGTCAAACTGCTACTACTGCTACTACAACTACTACAAAGCCTACTACTCCGGCTACTCGAACTCCTACTCCTACTGTTACTACTACTGCTACTGCTGCTGCTAGAACAACAAGAACAAACACTACTACTCTTACTATACTACTACTACTACTACTCCTAACACTCCTACTACTACAACTAATATTACTACTGCTACAAATACTACTACACCTACTATTACTACTATTACTACTACTACTATTACTACTACTATTACTACTATTACTACAAGTACTACTACTACTAGTGCAATTACTGTTATTACCACTCCTATAACTAGCGGAACTACTACTACTAATACTAACACTATTACTACTACTACTACTAGTGCAATTGCTGCTATTTCTACTCTAACTACTACTGGTACTACTTCTACTAATACCAACACTACTACTACTACAGCTTCTAATACTAACACTCCTAATACTTCTACTACTCCTACCACTGCTACTAATAGCACTCCTACAACTACTACTAGGACTACTACAAATCCTACTACTACTCCTACTCCAACTCTCACTCCAAATGTTACTAGTACTAATATTACTACTACTACTACAACAACAACAACTAATACCAATATTACAATACTACAACTCCAACTGCTACTCCTACTACTAATACTCCTCCTACTACTACTAATATTACTACTCCAACTACTACTACTACTACTACACTCCTACACTCCTACTACGACTACTACTACTATTACCACTACTTCTACTACTACTACTACTATAATTACCACTACTCCTACTACAACTACTACTGCTACTGCTACTCGTAATAATACTATTGCTCCAAACAGTCCTACTACTACTTCTACTACTACTGCTACTAGTACTACAACAACAACTATTACGACTACAAGAAAAACTACTGCTACTACTAGTACTACTACTATGATTAGTACTACTACTACTACTGCTGCTACTATGCTACTACTACTACTGCTGCTACTATGCTACTACTACTCCTATTACTACTAATAAGACTATTATTACTACATCTAAAACTACTGTGACTACTGCCGTTGCTATTGCAGCTGCTACTACTACTACTGCTAGAACTACTACTACTACTACTATTACTACTACTTCTACTACTACTACAACTACTACTACTGTTGTTGCTACTACTACTACTACAACAACAACTACAAATATTACTACTACTAATACTGCTACTACTCCTACTACTACAACTACAAGAACTACTACAACTATGACAACTATTATTTCTACTACTACTACTACTACTACTACTAATACTACTACATCTACTTCGATTTCAACTCCTACTCCTACTGCTACTACAACTACTCTTTCTACCACTACCCCTCCTACTACTACTACTATGACTACAACTATCCCTACTCCTACTCCAACTCCTACTGCTACAACAACTACTAATACTGCTGCTACCACTACTCCAACAACTACAACTACTACAAGTACACCTATTACAACTCCTACTACGACAACTTGTACAAATACTACTACTATTGTTACTACTACAACTACTGCTACTACAACTACTACTAATATTACTACTGTTACTGCTACTACTACTCCTACTGGTACTACTAAAAGAATAACTACTCCTATGACTACTACTACTACTACTACTACTACTACTACCTCTGCTACTATTCCGAATCCTACTACTACTGCTACTACTACTGCTACCCCTACTCCTACAACTCCTACTGCTACTACTGCTACCCCTACACCTATTTCAATGCCTACTCCAGCTCCTACAACTACCACATCTACTAGTACTGCTGTTACCATAATTCCAACAACTACAACTCCCACAGTTACTCCTACTCCAACTCCTATTGCTACTACAACGACTAGTACCACTGATACCACTGCTCCACCAACTACAACTCCTACTACAGCTCCTACTACTATAACTAGAACATCAATAACAATAACAACAACAACAACTACTACTACTACTACTACTACTACAACTACTACTAATTTACGACTACTACTGCTACTCCCGCTCCTACTACTATAACTACAACAACTACTACTACTATTACTACTACTACTACTACAACAACAACTACTACTCCTACTACTATTACTACTATTACTACTACTACTACTACTACATCTACTACTATTGTAACTCCTACTCCTACTACTGCTACTCCTAATACTCCTAATACTACTACGACTACTACTATTCCTACTCCTCCTAAAACCCTTACTACTACAACAACGACTACTAATACTACCACCACTTTTCCACCCGCTACAACTACCACTACTACACCTAGTACAACTCCGACTACTACTACTACTACAACTACTATTACTACTACTACTACTACAACTACTACTACTATTGCTATGGCTACTGCTATTGCTACTACTGCTACTACTTCTATTCCTACTCCAGAAACTGCTACCACTACTACTCCTACTAGTAGTACAACAACTACTACAACTCCTACTATAACTGCAACTCCAACCCCAAGTCCCACTACTACTCCTACTTTACCACTACTAGAACTACTGCTACTACTACTGCAACTACAGCTGCTACAACTAGTGCTACTACTATGCCGCTGCTGCTAGTACATCTGCAACTGCTACTTCTACTACTACTACTACTGCTACTACTACAATGGCAGCTACTACTATTACTAGTAGTTCCACGACAACCACTACTACCTCTAGTACTAGAACTACTACAACTCCTCCTACAACTACTACTACCACCACTACAAACCATGATACAAATCCTACTCAAACGCCTCCTCCTGCTTTTACTACTACTCGTACTCCTACTATTGTTACTACTACAACAACTACAAACCCTGCTGCTTCTCCAACTCAAACTCCTACTCCTGCTATTACTACTCTTACTACCACTACAACTACAATAATAAGAACAAACATTACTACCCTTACTATGCTACTACTACTACTACTCCTAACACCCCAACTACTACTACTACTGCTGCTACTACTATAAACAGTACTACACTATCTACTACTACTACAACAACAACTACTACAACTCCTAACACCCGAACTACTACTACCACTACTGCTACAACTACAAATAGTACTACACCTAATACTGCTACTACTACTACTACAACTACTACTACTATTCCTAGCTCTCCAACAACTTCAACTACTACTTCTACCACACTCCTACTACGACTACTACGACTACTACTACTACTACTACTATTATTACAACTACTACTACGACTAATACTACTACTATTACTACTACTCCCACTGCTACCGCTACTCCAATTGGCACTATTGCTACTACTACTCGTACGAATAAAACTACTCCAAACACTCCTACTACAACAACAACAACTACTACTACTATTGCTACTTGCTACTCCTACTTCTATTTTTACTACTACTACTACTATTGCAGCAACTACTATTACTACTACCAAAAATACTACTCCTACTACTACTTCTACTACTATTACAACAACTTCTACTACTACTACTACTACTACTACTACTACTACTACTACTACTACTACTACTACTACTATTTCTACTACTACTACTACTACTACTACTACTATTACTATTACTAGTAATAGTACTACTGCTTCTATTTCTTCTACTACTAGTACAATTGCTACTATTACTACTCCTACAACTAATGGAACAACTAGTACTAATTGTAACACAACTAATACTACTACTAGTATGCTACTAAGACTAACGCTCCTACTACTTCGACCACTACAACTACTACAACTTTTACTACTCCCGGCACTACTACGACTTCTACAACTACGACTCCCAACTGCAACTACTACTAATACGGCTACTACTAGTACTAGTACTACTACTACTGGTACTACTACTACTATGACTACTCTTACTGCAAAACGTACTGCTCCTAACTACTACGGCTACTACTAGCTACTACTACTACTAATAAAACAGTACGAATACTACAAACCCCAAAACCAATCAACTTAATACTACTTGCAATAACTGCGACGAACTACAATAACTTCTACTACTACTACACTAATACTACTACTACTAACTTACTACTGTGCTGCTGCAAACTAAGACTACTACTACATTACTAGTTGTATAACTCCTCTACTACTACTCCTTCCACAATTTCTACTACTGCTACTACAATGAAAACAACTACTACGATTACTTCTACTACTGCATCTGCTACTACACCTGCTGCTACTACTACTATTACTACTACTACTACTATTCCTACTCCTACTCCAATTATTGCTACTTCTACTACTACACCTACTACTACTACTACAGCTACTATGATACCTACTCCAACTCTGACTGCTACTACAACTCCTACTACTAGGACTGCCCCCACTACAACTACTACTACACCTATTACAACTCCTACTCCAACTCCTTCTACAACCACAACTAGTATTACGGCAACTACTACTCCTACAACAACAACAACAACTACTACTACCATAACTACTACTACAACTACAACTACTAGTACTAATACTACTAATACTAACA
The DNA here is from genome assembly GCA_005019695.1 of Trichopus zeylanicus subsp. travancoricus. NCBI lineage: Eukaryota > Viridiplantae > Streptophyta > Magnoliopsida > Dioscoreales > Dioscoreaceae > Trichopus > Trichopus zeylanicus. Next base: position 28,639 of record RXID01014763.1, read on the forward strand.
CTACTACTACTACTCCTACAACTACTACCACTAATAATCCTACTCCTACATTGACTACCACCACTACTACTTCAACTACTACTACCACTACTACTACTTATACTATTACTACTAATGCTATTACAATTGCTGCTGCTATAGCTACTACTGCTACGACTGCTACAACTGCTACAACTATTGCTACTACTACAATGGCTACTATTACACTACTGCTACAATAACAACTACTAGTACTCCTACTACTGCTCCGACCCACACACGAACTCCGTCTACTACTCCTACTACTATGACTACTACCGCAACTACCATGACTACACCAACTCCTACTACTACTACTGCTACTCCTACTACTGCCACGACCACAAGAACAACAACAACAACAACTACTACTACAACAACTACGACTCCTCTTACTACTATAACTGCTACTGCTACTACTATTACGACAACTCTGATTGCCACTACAGCTCCTACTACGACTACTACTACTACTATTACTCGTACTAATATTGCTACTCCAAACAGTCCTACTACTACTATTACTACTACAACTATTATTATTACTACTACTACTGCTACTACTATTACTACTACTACTACTACATTACTACTAGTACAACTGCTACTAATATTACTCCTTCCGCTACTCCTACTACTAGTACAACTATTACTACTGCTACTGCTATAACTACCACCACAACAACAATAACTAGTACTACTACTGCTACTACTACTGCTACTACTACTAATACCACTGCTATTGTTGTTGTTGTTGCTACTACTACTACGTCTCCTATTGTTGCTGCTACTACCGCTAGTACTACTATTGATCCTGTTTCTCCTGCTACTATTGCTATTACTATTCCGAGAGCTACAAATGCTACTAGTACTTCTGATCCTGCTACTACTACTACTACTAGTTCTACTACTGCTAGTACGGCTCTTGCAGCTCTAACTGCCACTGTTGCTGCTATTTGTACTACTACTGGTACTACAGCTTCTGTTGCTCCGGCTACTACTACTACTACTACTAGTACTAATACAGCTACTGCTACTACTATTGCTACTACTATGGCTAATACAACCACTAGTGTCCAAGCTGCTACGACAACTGCTACTACTACTACAACTATTACAACTGCTGCTACTGCTGCTACCACTACAAGAACTACTACTATTGTTACTACTATTACCACAACTACTAACATTGCTACAACTATTGCTACTACTGATGTGCCTACTATAACACTATTACTACTACTACTACTACAACTACAACTACTACTACTACCACAACTACTACTATAACTTTTGTTGTTGCTGCTACTCCAACTACTGCTCCTACTACATCTCCTACCACAACATCTACTGCTACTATTACTAGTGGAACTATTGCTACTGCTGCTTCTACTACTACAACTACAACAACAACAACTACCACGACTATTACTACTACCAGTATTACTACTACTACTGTTGTTGCTGTTGCCGCTGCGACTACTACTACTACTTCCGCTACAATAACAACTACTACTGCTGTTGCTACTACTACTACTACTATGATAACAACGACTACTACTGCTACCACTACTACTACTGCTCTTAATACTACAATTGCTGCTGCTAATACTACTACAACTACTAATATTTCCACCACAACTGCTACTACTTCTCCTACTACTACAACTACAACAACTACTACTACTACAACAACAACTATTCCTACTGCTACCACTACTACTACTACTACTACTTCTACAACTACTACTATTACTACATTTCCTACTATTCCAACTCCTACTCCTACTACCGCTACACTACTACTCCTACTCCTACTACTGCTACCACTACTACTACTTTGATGGCTACTACTATTCCTACTCTTGCTCCAACTCCTACTACCAACACAATAATAACAACTACTGCAACCACAACTCCAACAACTAAAACAACAACAACAACAACTACTACTGCCACTACCAATAATACTAGTATTACTACTACTGTTGCTACTGCCGCTACTACAACTGCTAATACTACTACTATTGCTGTTGTTGCTCCTACTACTACTTCAGCTACTACTCCTACTACTACACCTACAAATATAGTTACTACTACTGCTGCTACTACTACAACAACAACTACTACAACGACAACTACTACTACAACTACTTCTATTGCTACTGCTAATGCCACTACTCCAATTACTGCCACTACTACCACTAGTAGAACAACAACTACTACTACCATACAACTATGACAACTAATTACTAAAACAACAACTACTACTACTCCCACCACTACTCCAACAATTACAACTCCTACTAGTACTCCTACTACAACTCCTACTAATATTACTACTACTCCTACTACTAGTCTTACAACAACACCTACTCCAACTCCTACTGCTACTACTACTCATAGTAATACTACTACTACTACTACTACTACTACTACTACTACTACTACTACTACTACTACTACTACAACTACTTCTACTACTACTACTACTACTACTACTACTACTACTACTACTACTACTACTACTACTACTACCACCACCACCACCACCACCACTACTGCTGCTACTACTACTACTACTACTACTATAATTGCTACTACTAATACTACTACAACTATTGCTACTGCTACAACAACAACTACTACTACTCCTACTACTACTACGACTACTACCTCAGCTACTACTACTGCTACTACAACAACTGCTGCTGCTGCGGCTAGCACTACTATAATAGCAACTACCACTAATATTCCAGCTACTACCACTACTATTAGTATTACAACAACTACTAATGCTACTACTACCACTACAACAACTACTAGCACTACTACTACTACCAATACTACTTATATGACTACTACTACAACTACTCCTACAACTACTATGATTACTAATACCATTACTACTGCCACTACTACTCCTATTGCAACTACTACTACTAATACTGCAACTGCTACTATTACCAATACCACTCCTACTGTTACTACTACTACTGCTGCTGCTGCTACTACTGCCACTATTGCTTCTACTGCTACTACTACTATTACCAGTACTACTACTACAACTGCTACTACTACTACTGCCACTATGCTACTACTACTACTTCTAATACTACTACTACTAGTCCTACTATGACTATAACTACTGTCACTACTTCCCCTACTACCTCTACTACTACTACTGCTACTATTACTACTACTACTGCTACTGCTGCTGCTGCCAATACAACTACAACTAATGCTACTACAACTACGGCTACTACTGCTGCAACTATAGCTACATCTACTACTACTAGACCTACTCCTTCTGCCACTACTAATTCAGTTACTACTGCTACTACTGCTGTTGCTCCTACTACTACTACAAAAACTACTACTACTATTGCTACTACTTTAACTACTACAACTTCTACTCACACTACTGTTGCTGCTGCTACTGCTACAACTGCCACTACTACAACTACTATTACTACTAGTTCTCCTACCACAACTATTGCAACTACCAGTACGGCTATTACTACTGCAACTACTAATACAACAATAATAGCTACTACTAATACCGCTAATACTACTACTACTGTTCCTACCAGTACCGCTCTTGCTACTGCTACTACTACTTCTTTTCCGACTACTACTGCTTCTGCTACTAGTACTGCTACTACTACTACTACTACAACTATTATTACTACTACCACTACAACTACAACAACTATAACTACTGCTACTACTACTGCTACTGCTACAACTACAACTATTACTACTACAACTACCACCACAACTACTACTACAACTACTACTACCGATTTTGCTGCTATAACAACAACAACTACTGTTATTGCTAGTACTACTATTGCTACAACTACTACTGCAACTACTACTACTTCTGCGGCTATGGGTACTATTTCTACTACTCCTTCAACTACTACTACAACTACTTCTATTGCTACCATTACTGATACTACTACTATTTCTACAGCGACTACTACTACTACTACAACATTAATACTTCTTTTGTTGCTGCTGCTATTACTAGTGCTCCTACAACTGCAATTGTTGCGACTACTGCTACTGCTACAGCTACTACTACTGTTGATGCTCTTAAAACTATAGCTACTACTGCTGCTCTTGTAACTACTACTACTACTACTACTACTACTACTACTACTACTACTACTACTACAATGACCACTACTGCTATTACTATAAGTATTCGTAGTACTACTTCTGCGACAACAACAACAACTACTTCTACAACTACTTCTAGTACTACAGCTACTACTGTTGCTACTACAACAACTGATGTTACTACTACTACTACTACGACTACTACAACTACTGCTACTACTACAACTACTACAACTACTACCAGTAATACTACTACTACTACTTCTTCTTCTACTCCTAATACTACAATTACGACTACCACAGCTACTATTACTACTACTACTCCAAATACTATGGTTACTACTACTATTTTTACTACTCCAACAAATACTATTGTTACTAATACTACTACTACTACTTACTGCTACTATTTCTATAACTTCTAATGCTACTTCTTCTACAACTCCTATGTGAACTACTATTCCTACCACTACCACTACAGTCGCTGCTACTGCTACTACTACTACTGCTGCTACTTCTATTACTACTCTGACTCCTACTACTTCTACTGCTACTCCTACTACTACTCCTACTACTTCTATTACTACTCCTACTGCTACTACTTCTACTACTTCTTCTGCTACAACAACAACAACAACAACTACAGCTACTACTACTCCTACTACTCCTACTACTACCACTACTACTAATACTACTACAGCTACTACTTTAACTACTACTGCTGCAACTACTACTACTAGAACTACTACAACTACCACTACTCCTCCTACTACTGCAACTAGTACCACTACGGCAACTACTAGTACTACTACTATGACTACTACTACTGCTACTACTATTGCTGCTGCTACTGCTACTACTACTCCTACAATGACTATAACTACTGCCACTACTTCTCCTACTACTTCTAGTACTACTACTGCTGCTGCTGCCAATACTATTACAACTAATGCTACTACAACTATTGCTACTACTGCTGCAACTATAGCTACATCTAATACTATTACACCTACTGCTTCTACAACTACTACTTTAGTTACTACTGCTACTATTGTTGCTGCTGCTCCTACTATACTAGTACAAAAACTACTACAACTATTACTGCTACTTTAACTGCTACAACTTCTACTCATACTACTGTTGTTGCTGTTGCTGCTACAACTGTACAACTACAACTATTGTTGCTACCATTTCTATTACTACAACTACTACAACTACTCGTACTGCAATTACTACTGCAACTACTAATACAACAACAACAACTACTACTAATACTGCTACTAATACTGTTGCTACTACTAACGCTCTTGCTACTGCTACAACTACTTCTGCTACTAGTACTACTACAACTACTTCTGCTACTAGTACTGCTACAACAACTACTACTATTATTATTATTACTACGACTACTACTACAGCGACTACAACTAATGCTACCACTACTGCTATTGCTACTACTACAACTACTACCATAACTACTACTACAACTGCTACTACCGATTTTGCTGCTATAACAACTACTACTACTGTTATCGCTGCTTCTACTACTAGTACTACTATTGCTACTACTATTGCTACTGCAACCACTACTACTTTTGCTGCTGTGGCTACTATTTCTACTGCTCCTTCAACTCCTACTACAGCTACAACTACTACTACCATTACTACTTATTACTACAACGACTACTACTACTACAACACTAACACTTCTACTATTAATGATGCTTCTACAAGTGCTCCTACAACTACAATTATTGCTACTACTACTACTGATGCTCATATAACTACAACAATTGCTGCCACTCTTGTAACTACTACAACTATTACTACTACTAATACTACAACGACTACTACAGCTATTAATATGAGTATTAGTACTACTACTTCTGCGACAACAACAACTACTACTTCTACTACTACTTCTACTACTATTGCTACTACTACTGCTACTACAAAAACTGATGCTGCTGCTGCTACTACTACTACTACTACTACTACTACTACTACTACTACTACTACTATGACTACTACTACTACTACTAATACTACTACTACTACTACTACTTCGACTCCTAATGCTACAATTATGACTACTACATCTACTATTTCTACTGCTACTACAAATACTACTATTACTGCTACTATTTATACTACTCCAACAAATATTATTATTAATAATACTAATGTAACTACCACTACTACTACTACAACTACTTCTACTACTACTACTACCTCTATACTTTCTGCTACTATTTCTACTACTTCTACTGCTACTTCTTCTACAACTCCTATGAGAACTACTATTACTACCACTACTGCTGCTTTCGCTACTACTGCTACTACTACTGCTGTTGTTGCTTCTATTACTACTCCTACTACTACTACTTCTACTTCTACTCCTATAATTACTCCTGCTTCTATTACTACTCCTACTGCTACTACATTTACTATTTCTTCTATAACAACAACTATCGCTACTACTTCTACTGCTGCTACTACTACAACTAATACTATTACTACTACTACAGCTACGACGACAACAACAACAACAACAACAACAACAACAACTACTGCTACTACTAATACTACTACTACTACTTTAACTACTACTGTTGCTGCTGCCGCTGCTACTGCTGCTGCAACTACTACTACAACTACGACAACTACCACTCCTCCTACTACTACTAATAGTACCAATATAGCAACTACTAGTACTACTACTGTAACTACTACTTCTGCTACTACTACTACTGCTGCTTCTGCTACTATTGCTACTTCTACTACTAGTACTACTACTACTTCTACTATTACTACTGCTACTTACTGCTTCTATTTTTACAACTGCTACTGCTAATTGTTCTCCAACTCATATGAGAACTACTATTACAACCACTACTACTGTTGTCGCTACTAGTGCTACTATTACTATTGCTGCTACATCTATTACTACTCCTACTACTACCACTTCTACTTCTACTCTTACTACTACTCCTACTACTTCTATTACTACTCCTACTACTACTACTACTTCTACTACTTCTTCTACTACAACAACAATTACTACTACTTCTACAGCTGCTGCTACTACTACTAATACTATTACTACTTCTACAGCTGCTACGACTACTACTACTCATACTACTACTACTACTACTACTACTACTACTACCACTACTACTAATACTACTACTATTTTAACTACTACAAGTACTACAACTACAGCTCCTCCTCCTCCTCCTCCTACTGCTACTAGTACCACTACGGCAACTATTAGTACTACTACTGTAACTACTGCTGCTGCTACTACTACTACTGCTGCTAATGCTGCTACTGCTACTTCTACTACTACTACTGCTACTACAACTACCACTACTACTACTGATACCAATACTACTACTCTTGCAACTACTACAACAATAACTACTACTACTCCTACTACTACGAGCACTACTACTACTACAGTTTTTACTCCTACTACGACTACTACTACTATGATTACTACTGCCACTGGTACTGCTACTACTACTATTGTAGAAACTAGTACTATGATAGCAACTACTACTACTACTACCACTACGATTACTACTTCTACTACTCTAGCTACTACTAATATGCCTATTACTTTTAGTAATACTACTACTACTACTACTACTTCTACTACTACTACTACTACTACTACTTCTACTACTACTACTACTACTCTTGTGACTACTATTACTACTGCCACTATTTCCCCTACTACTATTAGTACAAGTACTACTACTACCTCAACTTCTCCTACAACCACGGCTATTACGACTACTGCTACAACTACTACTTCTTCTTCTATTACAAGTATTACTGCTAGTACTGCTAGTACTGCTACTACTTCTACCATTGCTACGAGTATTGCTGCACTTGCTACTAATCCTACTAATACTTCAACTTCGACAATAAGAATTGCTTTTGCTACTACTTCAACTGCTATTACTATAACTGCCACCGCTACTAGTACTACCACCGCTACTACTACTACAACTTCTATAACTCCTACTACCGCACAACGGGTACTACTATCACCAGTGCTACTGCTATTATTACTACTACTACTACTACTGCTCCTACTGCTAGTACTGCAATTTGTGCTACTACTACTACTACGTGTACGACTACAACTTCTTCTTCTACTACTAATTCTACTCCTCCAACTATAATTACTACCTCTATGACAACTTCAACTATTATTAGTACTAATGTTACTACTACTACTCCTACTACTACAACTTTTAATATTATTGCTACTACAAATACTATGACTACTACTACTACCACTACTTCTGTAGCTACTGCTACTTCTACTGCTACTACTACTACTTCTACTGTTGCTACTACTTCTTGTACAACTACTACTATTATTGTTACTACTACAACTACTACTACTACTACTACTACTACTACTAAGGCTACTACTACTACTACTACTACTACTATTGTTACTACTGCTACACGTAGTACTGCTACTACTAGCGTTATTACTACTATTGCTACTACTAGCATTATTACAACTACTTCTACTACTATTACTACTACTACTACAACCGCTTTTATGTCCACTACTACCACTACTAGAACTAATACAACTGCTACTCCTGCTACCTCAACGTGTATCTCTTCTACAAATACTATTGCTCCTACTGCTGCAGCAACTACAACAACAACTGCTACAGCTGCTACTGCTGCGGCAACTACTGCTACTATAACTGCTATTTCTGCTATTACTACTGCTAATAGCACCACTATTGTTACTACTATTGCTACTAATATTATTGCTACAACAACTACAACTGCTACTACTGCTACTTCTACAACAAATGCTGCTACTACTAATACTATTACTACTTCTGATACTTCTGCTATTGCCACTACTATTGCCTCTACTGCTACAACTACTGCTGTTGCTTCTACTGCTAATACCATTTCTACTTCTGCTACTACTACTGCTGCTACAGCTACTACTACTACTACTGTTGATGCTACTGTTGCTAATACTACTACAACCACTGTAGCTAGCGCTACTACTACTACCACCACCACCACTACTACTACTACTAATAGTACTACTACTGCTGCTGCTGCTACTACTACTACTATGACAACCATTATTTTTGCTACTAATACTGCTCTTACTATTGCTACTGCTGCTACCACTATTGCTGCTCCAACAACAACAACAACAACAACTACTAATTCTAATACAACTACTACAACTACTGCTGCAGCTGCCACTACTACTACTATTGTTGCAGCTACTTCCACTACTATTACTTCTAATACTATCGCTGCTACTATGACTACTACTAATATTGCTGCTACTACTGCTACTAACATGACTACTAGTACTATTGCTGCTGCTATTTTCGCTACTGCTACTACTCTTACTACTATTGCTACTATTATACCTACTACTGTTACCGTTACTGTAGCGACTAAAGCTCCTACTACCGCAACCGATGCTATTGCTGCTACTACTGCTACTACTGAATCTCCAATTACTACTATAATAGCTACCACAACTACCACACCTACTACTCTACTACTACTACTGCTACTTCTATAATTGCTACTACTGCTTTTCCTACTACTATGACTACAACTACTACTACTACAGTAACAACCACTACTGCTATTGCTGCTGTTGCTCCAACTTATACTACTACTACTCCTCCTATTACTGCTACTACAACTACAACAAGTTCTCATGCTACAACTGCTAGTACTACTACTTCTACAACTTTGCCTACAACTACAACTCTAGCAACTACTGCTACTACTGCTACTGCTACAACAACAACTACTACTATTACTGCTACTTCTGCTACCACTGCCATTACAACAACAACAACTACTGCCACTATACTACTATTATTGTTGCTACTGCTACTGCTACTATGTTTGTTGCTACAACTACTATTGCTACTACTATTACTACTCCTACTATTACTTCTTCTTCTACTACTACTTCTACTACTACTACTACTACTACTACTACTACAACAACAACTACTGCAGCCATGACTACTACTGTTATTGTTGCTACTGCTACTACTACTACTATTCCAACTACTACTATTGCTGCTGCTACTACTACTACTTTTGCTACTACTATGACTACTCCAACTACTACCACTACTGCTACTACTACTTCTGCTACTACCACTTATGCTACTAATACTACATCAAGTGCTACTACAACTGCTACTAGTACTACTACTACTATTACAACTACAACTGCAGCTGCTATTACTCTGTTTCTCCTACTAATACTACTGTTGCTGCTACTACTATGTATACTACTACTTCTTCTACTAGTTCTAGGACTACTGCTATGGCTACTAATGCTGCTATTACTACTGGAACTCCAACTTCTACTTCTGCTGCTGCTACTACTGCTACAACTACCACTGCTGCTGCTACTACTACAACTATGACAACTACTTCTACTGCTACTACTACTACAACTACTACTGCTGCTACTGCAGCTACCACTATTTCTGCTACTGCCACTGCTACTCAACTGTTGCTACTGCAGCTACTACTACTACAACTTCTACTACAACTACAACTATTATTGCTACTATTACTATGCCAACTCCAATAACTACTATTACTGCTACCACTACTACTACTATTAGTACTACTGCAACTGCTGCTACTACTACAACAACAACAACAACTACTACTATTACTACTTCTACTACTTCTCTACTACTATTCCTACTCCTACTACTCCTACTCCTACTACTACTACTACTATTACTACTACTACTACTTCTCTACTACTACTCCTACTCCTACTACTACAAATACTACTATAGTCGCAACTGCTACAGCTACTACTGCTACTGCTGCTGTTGTTGCTATCGCTGATATTACTACTACTGCAACAACGGTTACTACTACAACAACAACTACTACTGCTGCTGCTACTTCTACTGCCGCTACTATGACTACTGCTAGTACTACAACTACTACTACTAATACTCTTACTACTTCCACTAGTACTCTACTACACCTACTCCTATCTACTATTACAGCTACTCTACTACTTCTACTACTACTGCTATTACTAATATTACTACTTCTACTACTATTACTACTACTACTCCTATTACTACAACAACAACAACAACAATAACAACTACTACTACTACTACTACTATTACTCCAACTCCTACTCTACTACTCCAACTCCTACTCCTAATACTACTACTATTGCTACTATAAATCTTACGACTCTTACTGTTGCTACAATAACTACTACTCCCAACTCTTATTACTGCTACTACCACTCCTAATCCTACTTCTATTTCTATCATTATAACAACAACAACAACAATAATAACAACTACTGCTACTACTACTACTACACTACTACTACTACTTCTCCTACTATTACTACTAATGCTACGACCACAACTAGTACTACTACTACTACTACTAACACTATTTCTACAACAACTACTACTTCTGTTACTCCTGATACTTCTAATACTAACACTCCTAATACTCCTACTTCTAATACTCCTACCACAACTACTATTACTTCTTCTACTTCAGTTTCTACTACTACACCAATCGCTACTACTATTTGTACTCCAACTACTGCTACCAATATTACTACTATTACTACTTCAATTTCTACTCCCAGTACTTCTGCTGCTACTCCAATTTCTACTCCTGCTAATTTTACTACTACTGCTACTACTACTACAACAACTACTACTACAACTGCTACTACTACTACAACTACTATTACAACTGCTACTACTACTACTAATACTACAGCTGCTACTACTAATACTAGTAATACAACTAGTACTGTTCCTACTACTACTACTACTAGTACTCCTACAACTACTATTACGAGTACTACTTCTACTACCTTTGCCGCTATTACCACAATTGCTACAACTACTACTATTGCAACTACTACTACAAATCCACCTACTCCAACTACTTTTATTACTACTGCTACTACTTCGATTGCTACTCTGACAACTACAGCCACTCTTGCTGCTTCTACGACTATGATTACTACTGCTACTACTACTCCTCCTACTACTACTACAATTACAACTACAACAACAACAACAACAACAACTACTACTACTACTACTACTACTACTACTACTACTACTGCCACTACTACTACTACTACTACTACTACTACTACTACTACTACTATTACTACTACCACAGCAACAATAATAACCACAACAACAACAACAACTACTACTACTACTACAACTACTACAGATACTACTGCCGCTACTACTACCACTACTACAACTACTACTCCTACTACTACTACTACTACTACTACAACTATTACAACTATTACACCTATCGCTAATAATACTACTTCAACTACTACTACCACTATTTTTGCTACTCCAAATGCTACTCCTACTACTTTTACTACTATGATGTCACTACTACTGCTACTACTATTACTAATGCTACTATTACAACTAATACTATTGCTGCAACTTGTACCCCCACAACTACTATTACTACTACTACTACTCGTACTACAATTGCTATTAGCACTACTACTACTACTACTACTACTGCTACTACTACTACAACTCCTCCTACTCTGACTACTACTATTATTACTTCCACTACTACTACTATTGCTACGATTGCTATTACTCCTACTACTTGCACTCCAACACTCATTCCTACCACTACTGCTACAATAAGAACAATAACTACTGCTATTGCTACTGCTGCTGCTGCTACTAGTACTGCTAGTTCTACTTCTACTATTACCACTGTTGCGACTAGTGGGACTACAACTTCTACTACTACCATTTATGCTACAACTCCTAGTGCTACTACTATTACTACTACTTTCACTACTACTACTATAATTGCTGCAAGTGTTGTCGTTGCTGCTACTCAAACTACTACTACTACTACTACTACTACTACTAATCCTTTTACTACTACTACTACTACTACTACTACTACTACTACTACTACTACTACTAATACTACTAATCCTTTTACTACTACTACTACTACTACTACTACTATGGCTCCTACTATTGTTGCTGCTACAACTAATACTACTACTACCTCTACAACTACTACTACTACTACATCTACAACTACTCCTACTACTATTATGGTACTGCTACTACTATTACAAGTACTACTGCTGCTACTTCTACTCCTACAACAACAACAACTACTAGTACTACTACAATTACTACTACTACTATCTTACTTCCACTATTACTACTACTACAACTATTACTTGAATTAGCCCTACTACTCCCGCCACTACTACTGCTGCTGCTGCTGCTTCTATTACAACTACTCCAAATATGCCAACTATTATGCCTACTACAACAACAACAAATACTACTATGGTTGCTGGCACTACTACTACTATTACAACTTCTACTACTATAACTTCTACTAGTGCTACAACTATTGCCGCTATAACGACAAATACTACTACTACTGCTACAACCACTACTATAATTACTACTACTGCTGCTATTGCTGCTACTCTAACTACTATTACTACTACAACTAATACTACTACTACTCCTGCTACTACTACTACCACAACAACAACAACTACTACTACTCCGACAACTACTACTACTAATGCTATGACTACTACTACTACTACTACTAGAACAACAACAACTACTACTACTGGTACTGCTACTACTACTACTACTTCTGCTACAACAACTATAGCTACTAGTACAACTACTACCACTACTACTGGTACTACTACTACAACTAATACTACTCCCTCTATTACTCTTACTAATACAACAATGGTAATAACAATAACAACAACAAAAACTACTACTACTACGACTAGTACTTCTGCTTCTACTAATACCACTATTACTACTACTACTCTAGCAACTAATACTATAACATCAACTGCAACTACTACTGCTACTCCTACTACCACTACTACAACTGATGCCACTGCAGAACTACTACTACTAATGATACTACTGGCATTACTATTACTATTACTACTACTACAAGTACTTCTTCTACTGCTAGTACTAGTACAATGACTTTTACCACTAATACTACTACTACTATTACAACAACTACTACTACTACCACTACTATAAATATTAGTACTAGTACTACTACTACACAACTACAACAACAACAGCTACTATAAGTATTACTCCAATTGCCACTAATGCCTCTACAACTACTGTTACTACTACTATGGCTATGAATACTACAACTGCTACGAACACTACTGCACTACTACTGCTGCTGTTGCAGCTGCTACTTTTGCTACTTCTGCTGCTACAACTACAATGTCTACTACTTCTACTAATACTATGACTACTACTACTACTACTGCTCCTACTACTACAAGTACTACGACTTTTACTACTACTTCTACAACTACTCAAACTATTACTACTATGAAGGCAACTACTACTACAACTATTACTACTCCTACTTCCACTATTACTACTACTACCACTATTACTAGAATTACCACTATTACCACGACAACTACTACTAGTCCTACTACTCATATCCCTACTATTACTACTAGTACTACTACTACTATTCCTACTGCTGCTATTGCTACTACTACAACCACTCCAACTACTACTATTATTGCTACTACTACTACTACTATTACTCCCTCAAGTGCTACAACTACGACTACAATTACTACCTCTACTACTACTACAGCTACTACTACTACAAACATAACTCTACTACTACCACTTTTACCACTATTACTTGTACTACGGCTATTACTACTACTCCTGCTATTCCTCCTCCTACTACTGCTAATACTACTACCACTACTATTACTGCTAACACTAATGCTACTACTCGTACTCCTACACTGATTCCTCCTACTACCCCTACTACTACTACTACTAGCACAACTACTAATGCTATTGTTGCCACCACCACGAGTACTACTACTACTACCACCACTACTACTACTACTATTACTACTACTACTACTACTACAACTTCTACTACAACTTCAACAACTACTTCTACTGCTACTAGTACTTCAACTACTACTTCTGCCACTATTACTTCAAATAGTGCTATCG
The DNA here is from genome assembly GCA_005019695.1 of Trichopus zeylanicus subsp. travancoricus. NCBI lineage: Eukaryota > Viridiplantae > Streptophyta > Magnoliopsida > Dioscoreales > Dioscoreaceae > Trichopus > Trichopus zeylanicus. The sequence continues at coordinate 43,911 of RXID01014763.1, forward strand.
CAACTACTACTAATACTACGACTGCTACTACTACTACTACTACTACTACAATCACTCCTGCTGCTACTGCTACCACCACAACTGCTGCTGCTATTTCTGCCACTCCTACAGCTACAACTACTACTGTTGCTATTTCTACAACTATGACTCCTCCTAGTAGTTTTACAACTACTACTACTGTTGCTACTCTTCAACTACTACTACTTCTACTGCTACTACTCCTTCTACTACTACTATTGCTATTACTACAATAATTACTACCTCTACTACTCCAACTACTACTACCACTATGACTACAGCTACTATTGTTCGTAATACTACTACTACTACTATTACTACTACTACTACTACTATTATTACTACTACTACTACTGCTACTACTATTACTACTGCTACTACAATCACCACTACTTCTATAACTACTACAAATACTGCTACTACAACTTCAGCTATTGCTGCTGCAACTTCAGCTACTATTACTCCAACTACTAATCCTTTTAATACTACTACAACAACTACTACTGTTGTTGCTGCTACTACTACTACTACTCCTACTACAACTACTACTACAACGACTACTACTATTACTACTATCACCACCGCTACTACTACTACCACTACCACTACTACTACTACTACTACTACTACTACTACTACTACTACTACTACTACTACTACTACTACTACTACTACTACTACTACTACTACTACCACTACCACCTCTACTACAACTTCAACAACTACTTCTACTGCTACTAGTACTTCAACTACTACTTCAAATAGTGCTATCGCTACTACTACTAATACTACTACTACTACTACCACCACCACCACCACCACAACTGCTGCTGTTGTTTCTGCCACTCCTACAGCTACAACTACTAATGTTGCTATTTCTACAACTATGACTCCTCCTAGTAGTGTTACGACTACTATTATTGCTGCTACTCTTCCACTAGCACTACTTCTACTGCTACTACTGCTTCTACTACTACTGCTGCTATTAGTACTATAATTACTACTTCTGCTACTCCAACTACTGCTACCACGACGACTACAACTGCTCCTATTACTACTATTGCTCGTAATACTACTACTACTACTACTACAATTATTACTACTATTACTACTACTACTACTACTACTATTACTGCTGCTACTACAACCACCACTACTTCTATAACTACTACAACTACTGCTACTACAACTTTTGCTACTGCTACTTCAGCTACTATTACTCCAACTACTACTGCTGCTGCTGCTACTACTACTGCTACTACTACTACTACTACTGTTACTACTATTACTGCTACTACTGACTACTACTACTACCGCTACTACTACTACTACTACCGCTACTACTACTACTACTACTACTACTACTACTACTACTACTACTACTACTACTACTAGTACTAGTATTACTACTACTACTGCTACTGCTACTACTGCTATACTGCTATTACTACTACTACTCCTGCTGCTGCTACTACAATAACAACAATAGCCACTACTACTGTTGCTGCTACAACTATTGCTACTGCTATTACTGTTGCTGCTACTGCAACTACTACTACTACTACTTCTACCACAACTACTATTGCTACTACTATTTCTACTTGCTCTACTACTACTACTACTACTACTACTACTACTACTACTACTACTACTACAACAACAACAACAACTACTACTACTACTACTGCTGTTGCTGCTACAACTATTGCTGCTACTATTGTTCTTGTTGTTGTTGCTGCTGCTACTACTACTTCTACTACAACTACTATTGCTACTACTATTTCTACTTGCTCAACTACTACTACTACTACGGCATTTGCTGCTATTACTCCTACTTTTGCTACAACTGCTGCTACTACCCCTATTACTACTACTTCTTCTATTTCAATTGCTACTACTACTACAACTACTACTAATGCAACTACCGCTTCTACTGCTACTATTGCTACTACTATTAACACTACTGCTACGACTATTACTCGAACTGCTTCTACTTCTACTTCTACAATTACTATCAGTAATACTACTATTGCTACTACGACTAATACTACTGCCACTACTACTGCTACATCTATGACTACTATAACTATGACAACTACGACTACAACTACTGCTACTACTACTACTACTATAGCTACTACTATTGTCGCTGCTACTATGACTATTGCTGCCGTTATTGCTACTACTCCAACTACTATTACAACAACTCCTACTACTACCTCTACTACTACCACTACTACGGCTGCTTCTGCTACAGCTACTACGAGTACTACTGCCACTAGAACTACAATTATTACTACTGCTGCTACTGCAGCTATTGCTTCTACTCCAACAAGTATTACTACTATTACTGATACTAGCGCGACTAGTACTTCTACCACTACCACTACCACTACTGCTTTTGCTTCTTCTCCTTCTACTACAACAACAACAATAACTACTACTACTACTATAACTACTACTACTGCGACTACCGCTACTACTTCTACCGCTAGTTCTTCTACTATGAGTACTACTACTACTACTACTACTATTATTGCTACTATTACAACTATTACTCCTACTTCTACTGCTACTCCAACTGCTACTCCTACTGCGATTACTACTACTGCTACTACTACTATTGCTACACCAACTACTACTAATACTATTGCTACTACTACTACTAATACTACTACTATTGCTCCGACTACTACTACAACTAATACTCCTACAACTACTATTACTCCTACCACTTCTACTACTATTGCTATTACCACTACTACTACAACAACTACTACTCCACCTACTCCTACAACTTCTATTATTACTGCTACTTTTGCTACTACTTTGATTGCTACTCCTACTACTATTCCCACTCCTACACCTATATTTAGTACTACTACGACTACTACTACTAGAAATGCCACTAGTGCGACTACTACTTCTAATACTACCACTACTGATACTATTACAACTACGACTACAACTACTACTACTACAAATGCTACTGCTAATACTAATACTACTGCTACTGCCGCAACTACCATTACTACTACTATTTATGCTGTTGCTGTTGCTGCTACTACAACAACTACTACTATTACTACTACTACCACAATTATTACGACTGTAGCTTCGGCTGTTGCTGCAGTTGCCGATGCTCCAACTACAATTGCTGGTACTACTGCTACAACTTCTACTACTACCGCAATTGCTACTACTTCTACTACTACTACTACAACTACTGCAACTACTACTAATATTATCACTACTGTTGTCGTTGCTGCTCAAACTACTTTTACTACTACCAGTACTACAAATACTATTACTACTACTACTACTGCTGCTGCTGCTACTACCTCTACCACAACTACCACAACAACTACTACTAGTAACACTGTTACAACAACTTCTACTACTACTAAAACCACTAATACTACTGCTACTCCTAATACTACTATTACTTTTACTACTATTATTACTACTACTTCAGCTACTACCACTACTACTACTATTACGACTACTACTACCACCACCACCACTACTATTACTATTGCTACTGCTGCTACTCCTCCTACTACTACTTCTAATACTACATATGCGACTACTACTACTGCTACTACTCCTTCAGCTACTACTACGACTGCTACTGCTACGTCTACAACAACAACAACTACTACTACAACTAAAAATACCATAACAACTACTACTACCATTGCTGCACCTCCTCTTCCTCCCCCTACTACTACCACCACTACCACTACTAGTACTACCACAACAACAACTACTACTCCTATTATTGCGACTACTTCTACTACAACAACTACTACTATTACTACTACTACTACTACTATTACCGTCACTACTACTACGACGACTACAACAACAACAACTACTACAACTACATTCGCTCTAGCTACTCTTACTACAACAATTACTACTACATCCGCTGCTATTACTACGACTACGACTACTGCTACTACTACTGCTACAAATACCTCCACTACTATGACTGCCACTATTAACACCACCACTACTACTACAATTCTTATTGCCACTATTACTGCAACTACGACAACAACAACAACAACAACTACTACAACTACTTCTACTACTACTATTATGACTGCTACTTCTACTTCTGCTACTAATGTTACTACTACTAGTACTTCTACTACTATGGCTACTTCAACTTCTGCCACTACTGTAACTACTACTAGTACTACTACTACTACTGCCGCTACTTCTACTACTACAACAACTACTGTTACCACCACTACTACAACTATGACTACTACTCCTGCTACTGCTACTACTACTACAATTGCGAAAACTAGTCCTTTTACTACTAGTACTACTGCAACCACCACTACTGCTACTAGTACTGTTACTACTACTACGACTACTACTACCTCTATTACTACTACTGCTGCTACTATTACTACACTACTACTAGAACTACAACTGCTAGAACTACCACTACTATTACTACTACTACTACTACTATGACTACTGCAACTACTACTGCTACTGCTACTACAAGTCCTATTACTACTACAACTCCTGCTACTACTACTACCACTACTAGTATGGCTACTATTACAACGGCTACTTCTACTACATCTGCTATGACTACTACTACTACTACTGAAACTAAAATAGCTATTACTATTACAACTAGTACTACACCTACTAGTGCAACTATTTATATTACAACAAAAGCAGCCACTGCAGCTGATACTACTACTGCTACAAATGTTACTACTATTACAATTACTACTAATACTATTATTGAGACTGCTAGAACAACAACTACTACTGCAACTACTACTTCTGCTACAACTACTGCGACTACAACTGCAACAGCTACTACTCCTATAACTACTACTTCTACTGCTACTTCTGCTACTGCTACTACTACTACTACTACAACAACAACAACAACTACTACTACTACTGCCACTACTGCTACAACTAATACTAGTACTACTACTACTACTACTACTAATACTACTTTTATAGCTACTCCAACTACTTCAACTTCTACTACTACAACAACTACTGCTACTACCACTACTACAACTATGACTATTACAGTTGCTACTGCAACTGCCACTACTATTGCAACAACTTGTCCATTTACGACTAGTACAACTGCTACCACTACTACTACAGCTACTACTACTACGACAACTACTACCACCTCTACTACTACTACCACTACTACAACTACAATTACTAGCATTACTACTACTCCAACAACTACTACTACTACTACTACAAATACTACTACTACTACTACTACGGCTACTACAACTACTACAGCTATAGCCACTACTAATCCTATTACTACTACTAGTCCTGCTACTACTAATACCACTACTACTATTGCAACCATTAATACAGCTACTTCTATTACTACTACATCTGCTATAACTAAAACTACTACTACTGTAACTAAAATAGCTACTACTATCACTACTAGTACAACACCAACTAGTACTACTATTTATATTGCAATAAATACAGCCACTGCGGCAACTACTACTACTGATACAACTAGTACTACTATTACAATTACTACTACTACTACTATTGAGACTGCTGCTGCTACTACTACTACTACTATTACTACTACTTCTACTGCTACTTTTGTTGCTCCTACTACCACTACCACTACTACTACTACTACTACTGTTACTACTACTAAAACTACTACTACTACCACTACTACTACTTCTACTATTGCCACTGCTGCTATTACTAATACTAGTACTACTGCTACTGCTACTACTACAAATACTACTATTACTGCTACTCCTACTACTTCAACTACTAGTACTACAACTTTTACTCTTGCTACTACTACAACTAATGCTACTACTACAACTACAATAACAACTACTACTACGACTACTCGTGCTACTACTACTACTGTGATTACAAATACTAATATTTCTACGGCTACTATAGCAACAACTACTACTGCTACAACCCCTACTACTACTACTACTGCTACTGCTACAGCCCCTGCTACTGCGACTACTGCAATGCCTATAAACCCGACTACAACAACTACTACTACCACTACTAAACAACTACTACAACTACTACGATTGCTACTACTACTGCTCCAATTACTACTACTATCGCTACTGCTACTTTTACAACTACTACTACTACAGCTGCTATTACTACCACTACAACAACAACAACAACTACTACTACCCCTGCTTCTACACTACTACAACTTTCGCTAATACTACTACATGTACTTCTTCTACTATTACTAGTACTAGTACTACTACTGCTACTACTACTAATACAAATACTACTACAACTACTACAGCTGCTACTGCTACTGCTACTACTACTACTGCTGCTGCTGCTGCTACTACTACTACTACTACTACTACTACTACTACTACTACTACTACTACTACCACCACCACCACAACAACTACTACTACAACTACTACTAGTGTTGCTGCTGCTCCTCTTCCTCCTCCTCCTCCAGCTACGACTACCACTACCACTACTAGTACTACCACATTTACAACTACTACTATAACAACAACAACTACTGCGACTCCTATTACTGCTACTAGTTCTGCTACAACTACAACCCCTACTACTGCTCTGCTACAACCCCGGCTACAACTACTACTGCTACCACTACTAAACTACTCCTACACTACTACTACAACTATAACGATTGCTACTATTACAACTATTACTACTACTATTGTTATTACTACTACTGCTACTACTACTATTATTGGTACTACTACTACTACTACTACGTCTACACTACTACAACTATTGCTAATACTACTACTTGTAGTTTTGCTACTACTACTAGTACTACTACTACTACCGCTACTACTACTAATACAACTACTACTACAACTACTACAGCAACTACTACTACTGCTGCTGCTTCTACTACTACTACTACGACTACTACTGCTACTGCTACTACTACTACTACTTCTACTAATACTACTACTACTACAACAAAACAACTACTACTTCAACTACTACTACTACTACTACTATTATTGCTCTTCTTCCTCCTCCACCTCTGGCTACTACTACCACTACCACTACTAGCACTACCACTACTACAACAATAACAACTACTACTTCTATTACTGCTACTACTTCTGCTACTACTACCACCACCACCACGACTACTACTACTACTACTACTACTACTACTATTTCTGTTACTACTACTACTGCTATTACCACGACTTCAACAAGTACTACTACTACTACAACAACTACAATACCTGCTACTACTACTACAGTGATTACTACTATTTCTGCTCCTACTACTATGACTACGAGTTCTGGTAATACCTCTATGACTACTACTACCACTACTACCACCACCACTACTACTACAACTCCTATTGCCACTACTACTACAACTACGACTACTATTAGAACAACAACTACTGCTTCAACTACTTCTACTACTATTATTATTACTGATACTACTTCTGCTACTAATGCTACTAGTACAAGTACTTATACTACTATGGCTACTTCAACTTCTGCTACTACTACGACTTCTACTAGTACTACAACCACTGCCGCTACTTCTACTACTACATCAATTGCTCCTACTACCACTACTACAACTATGACTGCCACTGGTGCTACTGCTACTACTATTACTATTGCTACAACTACTCCTTTCACTACTAGTACTACTGCTGCTACTTCTACTACTGCTACTACTACTGCTGCTACTACTATACTACTACTACAACTACTACTACCTCTGCTACTACTACAGCTCCTATTATTACACTACTACTACAACTACAACTACTAGCATTACTTCTACTCCAATAACTACTACTATTATTACTACTAATACTACTACTAGTAGTAGTAATATAACTATTCCTACCATGACTACTACTATTATGACTACGACAACTACTACTACTACAATGACTACTATTACTTTTGTTGCCACTACTACGGCTACTACTACTGCAACTGATACTACTACTAACACTATTGCCACCACCGCCACTACTACAACTCCTATTACCACTACTACTACGACCTTGACTGCTACTACTACTACTACTTTTGCTATGACTGTTATTACAACTACTTCTACTTCTGCTACTAATGTTACTGAATCTTGTACTTATACTACAATGGCTACTTCATCTTCGGCTACTATTGTGACTACTACTAGTACCCCTACTACTGCCGCTACTTCTAGTACTACAACAACTGCTGCTTCTACCACTACTTCAACTATGACTACTACTGTTCCTACTGCTACTGCCACTACTATTGCAACAACTTGTTTGTTTACGACTAGTACTACTGCTACTACTACTACGACAACTACTACCACCTCTACTGCTACTACTACTCCTACTATTACTACACTACTACTACAACTACAACTACTAGCACTACTACTACTCCAACAACTACTACTATTACTACTACAAATACTACTACTACTACTACTACAACAACTACAACTGCTACTGCTACTGCCACTACTAGTCCTATTACTACTACTAGTCCTACTAGTACTAATACCACTGTTACTATTGCAACCAATAATACAACTACTTCTACTACTACTACATCTGCTATAACTACAACTACTACTCCTGCGACTAAAATAGCTACTACTATTACTACAATTACTACATCAACTAGTACTACTATTTATATTGCAATAAATACAGCCACTGCGGCTACTACTACTACTGATACAACAATTACTACTATTACAATTACTACTACTACAACTATTGAGACTACTACAACAACTACTACTACTACAATTACTACTACTGGTACAACTACTCCGACTACAATGACTATTGCTACTACTTCTCCTACTACTACTTCTACTGCTACTTTTGTTGCTCCGATTACCACCACCACCACCACTACTACTACTACTACTACTACTACTACTACTACTACTACCACCACCACCACCACCACCATTACTACTACTTCTACTTTTGCCACTACTGCTACTTCTAATACTAGTACTGCTACTACTACTACTACAAATACTACTATTACTGCTACTCCTACTACTTCAACTACTAGTACTACAACTTTTACTCTGGCTACTACTACAACTACTGCTACTACAACATGTACAACTAATTCAACTTCTCCTATTACGACTACTACTTCTGCAACAACGACCACTACTACGACTGCTGCTACTACGCCTGTAATAATAACTACTACTATGACTACTCTTCCTACTACTACTACTATGATTACAAATACCACTATTTCTACTGCTACTATAGCAACAACTACTACTGCTACAACCCTTACTACTGCTACTATTGCTACTGCTACAACCCCTACTACTGCTACTATTGCTATGGCTATAAACACGACTACAACTACTTTTGCAACCACTACTAAAGAACTACTACAACTACCACGATTGCTACTACTATCACTCCTATTACTAGTACTATCACTACTACTACTTTTACAACTACTACTATTACAGCTACTACTACTACCACTACAACTACTACTACTACTACTACTACTACATGTACTTCTTCTACTACTACTAGTACTACTAGTACTACTGCAACTACTACTAGTACTACTACTACTGCTGCTACTACTACTAATACAACAACTACTACAACTACTACAACTGCCACTACGGCTGCTGCTACCACTACTACTACTACTACTACTACTAGTACTTCAAATACCTCTACTACTACTACTAGTGTCGCTGCTGCTCCTCTTCCTCCTCCTCCATCTACAACTACCACTACCACCACAACTACTACCACATTGACAACTACTACTATAACAATAACTACTACTTCAACTCCTATTACGGCTACTATTTCTGCTACAAGTACAACCCCTACTACAGCTACTACTGCTATAGGTACAACCCCTATTACTGCTACTACTGCTACTACTGCTACTACTACAACCCTTCTACCATTACTAAACTACTACTACACTACTACTACGACTACAACGATTGCTACTACTACTACTATTACTACTACTATTGCTACTGCTACTACTACTACTACCCCAGCTTCTACACTACTACTACTATTGCTAATATTACAACTTGTAGTTCGACTACTACTACTAGTATTACTACTACTGCTGCTATGACAACTAATACAACTACTACTACAACTACTACAGCAACTACTACTGCTGCTACTACTGCTACTACTACTTCTACTGTTGCTACTGCGACCACTACTACTTCTACTAATACTACTACTACTACTACAACACTTCTACTGCAACTACTACTACTACTACTACTGTTGCTCTTCTTCCTCCTCCTCCTCCGGCTAATACTACCACTACCACTACTAGCACTACCACATTAACTACTGCTACTACCACTCCTATTACTGCTACTACTTCTGCTGCTGCTGCTACTACTACTACTACTACTATTTCTGTTACTACAACTACTGCTACTACCACGACTACAACAACAACTACAACTACTACGACTCCCGCTACTACTGCTACAATGATTACAACTAATTCTGGTAAATACCTCTACTACTATTACTACTACAACAACTCCTATTGCCACTACAACTACAACTACAACTGCTATTACAACAACAACTACTACTACAACTACTGCATCTACTACTATTATTACTACTACTTATACTTTTGCTACTAATGTTACTACTACTAGTACTTCTACTACTATGGCTACTTCAACATCTGCTACTACTAGGACTTCTACTAGCACTACTACTACTGCCGCAACTTCTACTACTACATCATCTGCTCCTACTACCACTACTACAACTATGACTGCAACTGGTGCTACTGCTACTGCTACTGCTATTGCTACAACTAGTCCTTTTACTACTAGTACTACTACTGCTACTTCTACTACTGCTACTACTACTACTGCTACAACTACAACTACAACTACTACTACCTCTATTACTACTACAACTACAACTACTAGCATTACTTCTACTCCAACAACTACTACTTTCACTACTACTAATACTACTACTACTACTAGTAATATAACTATTCCTCCCATGAGTACTACTACAATGACTCCAACAACTAATACTACTTCAACTACAACTACTCCTGCTACTACTACTACAATGACTACTATTACTTTTGCTGCTACTACTACGACTACTACTACTAACACTATTGCCACCACCACTACTAGAAAAACTCCTATTACCACTACTACTGCAACTATGACTGCTGCTGCTACTACTACTACTACTTTTGCTATGAGTATTATTACTACTTCTTCTACTTCTGATACCAATGTTACTAAACCTTGTACTTATACTACAATGGCTACTTCATCTTCTGCTACTACTGTGACTACTACTAGTGCCACTACTACTGCTGCTACTACCACTACTACAACGAAGACTACTACTGTTGCTACTGCTACTGCCACTACTATTGCAACAACTTGTCAGTTTACCACTAGTACTACTGCTACCACTGCTACTACTGCTACTACTGCTACTACTACTACAACAAGTACTAACACCTCTACTACTACTACTACTACTCCTACTATTACCACACTACAACTACAACTACAACTACTACCATTACTACTACTCCAACAACTACTACTATTACTACTACAACTACTACAACTGCCATTGCCACTGCCACTACTAGTCCTATTACTACTACTAGTCCAGCTACTACTAATACCACTACTACTATTGCAACGATTAAAACAACTACTTCTACTACTACTACATCTGCTACAACTACAACTACTACTACTGCAACTAAAATAGCTACTACTATTACAACTAGTACTACACCAACTAGTACTACTATTTATATTGCAATAAATACAGCCACTGCGGCTACTACTACTACAATTACAATTACTACTACTACTACTATTGAGATTGCTACAACTACTACTACTACTGCAATTACTACTATTGGCACAACTACTGTGACTACAGCGACAACTGCTACTACTTCTCCTACAACTATTTCTACTGCTACTTTTGTTGCTTCTCCTACTAATACTACTACTACTACTACTGCTACTACTACTACTACTACTACTACTAGTACTACTACTACAACCACTACTACTTCTACTATTGCCACTCCTGCTACTACTAGTACTAGTACCACTGCTACTACTACTACTACAAATACTACTATTACTGCTACTCCTACTACTTCAACTACTAGTACTACAACTTTTCCTCTTGCTGCTACTACAACATATACAACTACTTCAACTTCTCCTATTACTGCTACGACTTTAACAACAACAACCACTGCTGCTACTGCTACTACTATGACTGCAACAACTATTACCAGTACGACTACTCCAGCTACAACTACTATTTTGATTACAAATACTACTATTTCTAATACTACTATAGCAGCAACTACTACTACTGCTACTACTAATGCTACAACCCCTACTACAGCTACTGCTGCTGCTGCTACAACCCCAACTACTGCTACTACTACTTCTGCTATAAACCCGACTATAACTACTACAGCTACCACTATTAAACAACTACTACAGTACCACTACAACTACAACGATTGCTACTACTACTACTCCTATTACTACTACTATTGCTACTGCTACTTTTACAACTACTACTATTATAGCTAGTACTACCTCCACTACAACTACTACTACTACTACCCCTGCTTCTACACTACTACTACTATAGCTAATAATACTACATGTACTTCTTCTACTACTACTAGTACTACTACTACTATAGCTACTACTACTAATACAACTACTACTACAACTACTTCTGCTGCTATTACTGCTGCTGCTACTACTACTACTACTACTACTACTACTACTCCTGCTACTATTACTACTACTACTATTACTGCTACTACTACTACTACTACTACTACTACTACTAGTACTACTACTACTACTACTAATGTTGTTGTTGCTCCTCTTCCTCCTCCTCCTCCGACTGCTACTACCACTACCACTACTAGTACTACAACATTTATAACTACTGCCATAACAACAACTACTACTACAACTCCTACTACTGCTACTACTTCTGCTACAACTACAACCCCTACTATTGCTACTACTTCTATAGCTACAACCCCTACTACTACTACTACTGATACTGCTACCACCCTGACTATAACTACTACTGCTACCATTGCTAAACTACTACTACACTACTACTACAACCAAAATAATTGCTACTACTACTACTATTACTACTACTATTGCTACTGCTACTACTTCTACTGCTACTATTACTTCTACTACTACTACTTCTACTGCTACTGCTACTACACCCGCTTCTACACAACTACTACTATTGTTAAAACTACTACTTGTGGTTCTACTACTACTACATGTACTGCTACTAATACAACTACTACTACAACTACTATAGCAACTACTACTACTGCTACTGCTACTACTACTGCTACTACTACCACTGCTACTACTGCTACTACTACTACTATTGCTACTACTACTACTGCTACATGTATTACTACTACTACAACAACAACAACTACTACTTCAACTACTACTACCACTGTTGTTGCTCTTCTTCCTCCTCCTCCTCCGGCTACTACTACCACTACCACAACTAGCACTACCACATTAACTACGACTACTACTACAACAACAACAACTTCACCTATTACTGCTACTACTTCTGCTACTACTACTAGAACAACAACAACTACTACTACTATTACTATTTCTGTTACTACTACTACTTCTACTGCCATGACTACAACAACAACTACTACTACTAGAACTACTACAACTCCTGCTACTACTACTACAATGATTACTACTACTTCTGCTGCTACAACTATGACTAGTACTTCTGGTAATACCTCTGCTACTACTACTACCACTATTACCACCACCACAACTGCTACAACACCTATTGCCACTACTACTACAACTACGACTGCTATTACTACTACTACCACTATTACCACCACCACAACTGCCACCACACCTATTGCCACTACTACTACAACTACGACTGCTATTATTACTACTACTACTACTACTGTTGCTGCTTCTACTACTACTATTATTACTGCTACTTCTGCTTCTGCAACTAATGTTACTACTACTAGTACTTCTACTACTATGGCTACTTCAACTTCTGCTACTACTATGACTTCTACTAGTACTACTACCACTGTCGCTACTTCTACTACTACATCAACAGCTCCTACTACCACTACAACAACTATTATTGCTATTGGTGCTACTGCTACTGCTACTACTATTGCTACAACTAGTCCTTCTACTACTAGTACTACTGCTGCTAATTCTACTAATGCTACTACTACTGCTACTACTACTACTACTGCTACTACTACTACTACCACTACTACTACTACTACCACTACTACTACTACTGGTACTATTATTACACTACTACTACAACTACAACTACTAGCATTACTTCTACTCCAACAACTACTACTATTACTACTACTAATACTACTAGTACTACTAGTAATATAACAATTACTACCATGACTACTACTACTAATATGACGACTACTGCTGCTACTGCTACTGCCACAACCAGTCCTATAACTACTACTACTCCTTCTACTACTACTACCACTACTACTTTTGCTACCATTATTGAAACTACTTATGCTACTACTACATCTGCTATGACTACTACTACTGCTGCTGCAACTAAAATACCTACTACTATTACTACTAGCACTACACCTACTTGTACTACTATTTATATTGCAATAAATTAAACAACAGCAGCTACTAGTACTACTGCTATAACTATTACTACTATTACAATTACTACTACTACTACTACTAATACTACTACCGCTACAACTACTACGACCACAACTGCTATCGCTACTACATCTACTACTACTACTTCTATTGCTACTTCTGTTGCTGCTACTACTACTACTACTACAACAACAACAACAACAACAACTACTACTACTACTATTGCCACTACTGCTACTACTAATACTAGTACTACTACTACTACTACTACTACAAATACCACTATTACTGCTACTCCTACTACTTCAACTACTACTACTACAACTTTTACTCTTACAATTACTACAACTACTGCTACTACAACATGTACAACAACTTCAACTTCTCCTTTTACTGCTTCTACTTCTGCAACAACAACCACTACTACTACAACAACTACTACGACTACAACAACAACAAAAACTACTACTACTCTTGCTACTACTCCTACTATGATTACGACTACTACTACCACTACTGCTGCTGCTGCTGCTGCTCCTACTACTATTATTACTACTACAACTACTACTACAACTACCATAGCGACTACTATTCTACTTCTAGTACAACTACAACAACAACTACTACTTCTACAATTGCTACTACTACTACTACTACCACCACTAGTATTACTACTACTACTATGACTACTACTACTACTAGAACATCTCCTATTACTATGGCGACTGCTCCTTTTCCTCCTCCTCCAACTATTGCCACTCCCACTACTAGTACTACCACATTTACTACTACTACTACAACAACAACAACTACTAGTCCTATTACTACTACTACTGCTGCTGCTACTATTTCTATGACACTTCTAGTACTACTACTTCTGCTATGACTACTACTACTACTATTTCGACTGAAATAGCTACTACTATTACTATTCGCACTACACCTTATAGTACTACTACTTATACAACAACAAATATAGCCACTAAGGCTGATATTGCTACCGCAATTGCTACTACTGCTATAACTGTTACTATTATTACAATTACTACTACTACTACTATTGAGACTTCTAGTACTACTGCAACTACAGCAACAACTACTGTTGCTACAACTACTATGACTACTACTACTAATGCTAACTAATACTACTACTACTAGTACACCTACTGCTACTTCTGCTGCTTCTACAACAACAATAACAATAACAACAACAACAACTACTGCTACAACTACTACCACTAGTCCAACTACTGCTACTACTAATACTAGAACTACTACTACTATTACTACTACAAATACTACTATTACTGTTACTGCTACTACTTCAACTACTACTACTACTTCTACTACTTCTATTACTACTACTACTACTAATATTACTACTATTACTATTAGTACTGCTACATATACTACTACAACTACTACGAGTACTACTGCTACTACTTCTACTCCATCTACTACTACAACAGATAAAACTACTTCAAATTCTCCGATTATCGCTACTACTTCTGCTACTACTACCACTACTATTACTACTGCAAGCACTACAACTACAACAAAAATAACAACTACCCCTACTCTTGGCTCTACTACTACTATGATTATGACTACTACAACTTCTATTGCTTCTCCTACCACTACTACTACTGCTCCTACTGCTACCACAACAACCGCTACTACTACTAGTATAGCTATTGCTACTATTGTTTCTACTACTCTTACCACTAAAACTACTACTGCTACTACTTCTACTACTATGACTCCTCCTATCACTTCTACAACTATTGCAACTATTGTTACTCTACAACTACAACTACTTATACAACTAGTACTCCTTCTACTACTGCTACTACTATTGCTACTACAATTACTGCTTCTACCACTCCTACTACTATTACTATGACTACTTATACTACTACTACTGCTACAACTACTCGTACTACTACTTCTATGTCATGCATTACTACTACTACTTCTTCGACTACGACTACTACTACTACTGATACTACTACTTCTACGACAGCTAGTACTACTTCTCCTAGTGCTACAACTACTACTCCTACTTCCACTATTACTACTACTACCAGTATTACTAGAATTACACCTATTACTACCACAACAACTACTACTAGAACAACAACTACTACTACTACTCCTAATACCGCTACAATTACTATTGCTACTACTACTACTTCTACTACAGCTGCTGCAACTACTACTACTACTACTATTATTACAACTACAACTATTACTTTTGCTACTGCTACAACTATTTCTACTATTACTATTACAACTATTACTACTACTTCTGCTACTACTACTACTACTACAACAACTCCAATTACTGCTACTACTTCTGCTGGTGCTACTACTACTATTGTTTCTAGTACTACAGCTACTAATATGACTACTACAACAACTACTACTACTACTACTATTCCTACTACTACTACTACTATTCCTACTACTACTACTATTTCTGCTGCTACTACTATGACTGCTGCTACTGCTACTACTATTGCTGCTAACACCTCTACTACTACTACTACCACTATTACCACAACTAGTACTACTACTACTCCTATTACAACTACTACTACTACTATGACTTCTACTACTACTACGACTTCTACCACTACTACTACAATAAGTACTTCTACTACTACTATTATTGTGGCTACTACTGTTACTACTACTAGTACTACTACTACTGCTGCTATTTCCACTTCTGGGATTGCTGTTACTATTACTACCACTACAACTACTGGTGCTACTTCTACTACTATAACAACTGCTACTACTACTACTACTACAACTATGACTATTACTGCTACTACAGCTACTGCTACTACTATTGCTAGAAATAGTCCTTTTACAACTAGTACTACTTTTACCACTACTGCTGCTGCTACTACTACTACTCCTAGTACTATTATGATAACTATTGCTACTACTACTGCCTCTACTACTACTGCTGCTGCTACAATTACTACACCACGACGACTACTACTACTACTAGCACTTCTACTATTCCAACAACTACTACTATTACTACTACAAATACTACAACAACAACAACTACTACTAATGCTATAACTACTCCTACCATGACTACTATTACTACGACTACTACTGTTGCTCCAGCTTTTGTTAGCCCTATTACTACTACTACTGCTACTATTACTACGACAACTTCTACTACTACTACTTTTGCTATTACTACTATTGCTGCTGCGGTGACAACTATTACTACTATTACAATTACTACTGCTACTACAACTACAACAACAACAACTACTACTGCTACAACTATTGTGATTACTACCACTGCTACTACGTCTATTGCTACTTTTGTTGCTACTATTACTACTACTGCTGCTGCTGCTGCTACTACTACTACTATTATTGCTACTATGGCTACTACTAATACTAGTACTACTATGACTACTACTACTAAAAATACTACTACTACTGCTACTGCAGCAAATTTAACTACTACGACCACTACTTCTACTACTTCTATTACAACAACTTCCACTATTACTACTATTACTACTGCTGCTGCTACTACTACAACTACAACAACTACTACTACTAATACTACTACACCTATTACTACTACTACTATGATTACTACTACTGCTAATTCTGCTACTACTACTACGACAACTACTACTGCTGCTACTACCACTGCGAATACCTCTACTACTACTACTACGACCATTACCGCCATCACGACTACTACTACTCCTATTACCACCACTACTACTACTACGACTACTACTACAACAAATACTTCTACTACTGCTATTATTACAACAACTTCTACTTCTGCTACTATTGTAACTACTACTTGTACTACTACTACCATTGCCACTTCTACTTCTGCTACTACTACTTATACTATAGCAAGTACTACTTCTCCTAGTGCTACAACAACTACTCCTACTTCCACTATTACTACTACTACCAGTATTACTAGAATTACCCCTATTATTACCACAACAACTACTGCTAGCACAACAACAACTACTACTACTCCTAATACCGCTGCAATTACTACTACTACTACTATTTCTACTATGGCTGCTGCAACTACTACTATTACTACTACTCCAACTACTACTACTATTATTACAACTATAACTATTACTTCTGCTACTGCTACAACTATTACTACTATTACTACTACAACTATTACTACTATTTCTGCTGCTGCTACTACTACTACTACAACTCTAATTACTGCTACTACTTATGATGGTTCTACTACTGCTATTGTTTCTACTACTACAGCTACTAATATGACTACAACTACAACAACAACAACTACTACTACTACTACTCCTGCTACTACCACTACTATGATTACTACTACTACTACTTCTGCTGCTACTACTATGACTGCTACAACTGCTACTACTATTGCTGCTAATACTTCTACTACTACTACTAATACTATTACCACAACTAGTACTACTACTACTACTATGACTTCTACCACTACTACTACAACAAGTACTTATACTACTACTATTATTGCTGCGACTACTACTACTGCTATTTCTACTTGTGGGACTGTTGTTACTATTACTACCACTACAACTACTGGTGCTACTTCTACTACTATAACAACTCCTACTGCTACTACTACTACAACTATGACTAGTACTGCTACTACTGCTACGGCTACTGCTACTACTATTGCTACTACTAGTCCTTTTACAACTCGTACTACTGCTACCACCACTACTACTGCTACTACTACTACTCCTACTACTACCACAACAACTACTGCTACTACTACTACTGCCTCTACTACTACTGCTGCTCCTATAATTACTACACCACTACGACTACTACTACTACTAGCACTACTACTACTTCAACAACTACAACTATTACTACTAAAAATACTGCAACAACAACAACTACTACTAGTGCTATAACTACTCCTATCATGACTACTACTACTACGACTACTACTGCTGCTCCGGCTTTTGTTAGCCATATTACTACTACTACTGCAACTATTACTACGACAACTTCTACTACTTCTACTTTTTCTA
>RXID01014765.1:0-41919 GCA_005019695.1 Trichopus zeylanicus subsp. travancoricus
TGTAGTAGTAGAAGTAATAGCAGTAGGAGCAGTAGTAGTAGTAGCTCTAGTAGGTAGTAGGAGTAGTAGTAGTAGTAGATATAGGAGTTGTTGTGGTAGTAGTCGTAGCAGTAGTAGTATCAGCGGTAGGAGCAGTAGCAGTTGGTGTAGTAGTAGGAGTAGAAGTAGGAGTAGTAGTTGTAGAAGTAGTAGTAGTAGTAGGAGGAGGAGGAGGAGTAGTAGCAATTGGAATAGTTATAGTAGCAGTAGTAGTATTAGTAGTAATAATTGTAGTAGTTGTCGGTGTAGTAGCAGTTCTAGAAATAGTAGTAGTCGTAGTAGTAGTAGTAGTAGTAGCAATAGTAGTAGTAGCAATAGGAGTAGTTGTAGCAGTAGCAGTAGTAGTAGTAGTAGTAGCGGTAGTAGTAGTGGCAGTAGTAGTAGTAGTTGTTGTTGTTGTTGTTGTTGCAACAGTAGTAGTAGTAGTAGTAGTTGAAGTAGTAGGAGTAGCTGTAGTAGCAGTCGTAGTAGTAGGAGTAATTGTAGTAGCAATAGTAGAAGTTGTAGTAGTAATAGTAGAAGTAGTAGTATTGTTAGTAGTAGTGATAGTAGAAGTTGTTGGAGTAGTAGTAGTGCTAGTAGCAGTTGTCGTGCTAGTAGTGTGTTAGTAGTCACAGTAGTAGTAGTAGTATTGGTTGTATTGGTAGTAGTAGCAGTAGTAGTTGTAGGTGTTGTAGTTGTTGGAGTAGCAGTAGTGCAAGTAGTAGTTGTTGTGGTAGTAGTGTAGTTGTTGTTGTAGTAGTAGCAGTGGTAGAGGTATTTGCTGTAGCTATAGTACTAGTAGTATTATTTGCAGTAGTTGCAATAGAAGCAGTTGTAGTCATTTTAGTAGTAGTAGTAGTAGTAGTAACAGTAATAGTGGTAGTAGTCGTAGTCGTAGTGGTAGCAGAGGTAGTAGCAAAATAGGAGTTGTAGTAGTAGCTGTAGTAGTAGTACAAGTAGTAGTAGTTTTGACAGTAGCAGTTAAAGAAGTAGTATCAGTAGTAGTAGTAAGGCTAATAGCTGTAGAAGTAGCTATAGTAGTTGTATTAGTAGTAGTAGTAGTAGTAGTAGTAGTCACAGCAGTTGTAGCAGTTGTAGTAGTTGTAATAGTGATATTAGTAAGAGAAGTAGAAGGAATAGTAGTATTAGTATTTGTAGCAGCAGTAGCGGTCTCACTAGTAGTATTAGTAGTAGCTGTACTAATAGTAGTAGTAGTAGTAGAAGTAGTAGTAGTTGTAGTAGTAGCAATAGTAGTAGCAGCAGTAACAGTAGCAAAAGTAGTAGTAGCAATACTAGCGGTAGTAGTCATAACAACAATAGAAGCTGCTGTGGCAGTAGTTCCTACAGTGGAAGTAGTAGTAGTAGTTGCAGTAGTAGTAATAGTAGCTGTAGCAGTTGCAATAGTAGTAGTAGTACTAGTTGTTGTAGAAGAAGTTGTAGTAATAGAATTATTAGTAGTAATAATAGCAGTAGTAGTAGTGGCAGGAGTTGCGGTAGTAGTAGCAGAAGCAATAGCAGTAGTAGTAGGTGTAGTAGTAGTAGTAGTGATAGGAGTAGTTGCAGTAGGAGTTGTAGCAGTAGCAATAGTAGTTGTTGTAGCAGTAGTAGCAGAAGTAGTAGTTGTAGTACTAGTTGTTGTAGTAGTAGTAGTAGTTCTTGTAGTAGTTGTAGTAGTAGCACTAGTATTAGTAGTAGTAAGTAATAAAAGTAGTAGCAGTAGTGCTACTACTACTAGTAGTTGCAGCAACAGTAGTAGTAGTAGTAGCAATAGTGGTACTAATAGTAATAGTTGCACGAGTAGTAGTAGTAGTAGTGTAGTAGTAGTTGTAGTAGTAGTAGTAGTAGTTATACTAGTTGTAGTGGTAGTAGCAGCAGC
This sequence comes from Trichopus zeylanicus subsp. travancoricus, assembly GCA_005019695.1. Classification (NCBI taxonomy): domain Eukaryota; kingdom Viridiplantae; phylum Streptophyta; class Magnoliopsida; order Dioscoreales; family Dioscoreaceae; genus Trichopus; species Trichopus zeylanicus. The sequence goes on from RXID01014765.1 coordinate 1,898, forward strand.
AGCAGTAGCTGTAGCAGTAGCAGTAATAATATAAGTACTAATAGCAGTAGTAATAGTAGTGATTCTAGTTGTAGTAGTAGTAGTAGTCGTAGTAGTAGTAGTAGTAGTAGTAGTTGCTGTAGTTGTAGTTGTTGCAGTAGCAGTAGTAGTAGTAGTTGTTGTTGTTGTTGTTGTTGTAGCAATAGCAATAGTAGTTGTAGTAGTAGTAATAATAATAGTAGTACTAGTAGTTGTAGTAGTGGTGGTAGTAATTGTTGTTGTGGTAGTAATCGGAATATTAGTAGTTGTAGTTGTGGTAGTAGCAGTAGTTTTTGTTGTACTAGCTATAGTGGTAGTTGCAGTGGTCGTAGTTGTAATAGTAGTTGTTGTAGCAGAAGCATTAGTAGTGGTAGTTGTAGTAGTAGTAGTAGAAGCAGTCGTTGTAGTTGTAGTGGAAATAGTATTAGCTATAGGCGTAGTAGTACTAGCAGTAGTAGACATAGTTGTAATATAGCAGTAGTAGTAGTAGCAGCAACAGCAGTAGTGGTAGTAGTAATAGCAGTAGCAGTAGCAGTAGTAGGAGTACTAGTAGTCGTAGTAGTGGAAGTAGTAGCAGTAGTAGTAGCAGAAGTGGCAATTGGAGTAGTCGTAGTTATAGTAGTAGTAGTAGTTGTAGTAGTAGTAGTAGTAGTGGTAGTAGTAGCAGCAGCAGCAGCAGAAGCAACAAATGGAGTAGTAGGAGTTGTTGCAGTACTAGTAACAGCAGCAGCAATTGAAGTAGTAGTACTAGTAATAGTAGTAATAGTAGTTGGTGTTGTAATTATATAGTAGTAGTAGTATTAGTTGTTGTAGTAGTAGAAGTTGTAGCACCAGTAGTAGTTGTTGTAGTTGTAGTAGCTATGACAGTAGTAGTGGTAGTAGTAGTTGTATTAATAGTAGAAATTGTAGTAGAAGTAGTAGTAGTGGTAGTAGTGGTAGTAGTGGTGGTAGTAGTAGTAGCAGTGGTAATAGTAGTAGTAGTAGTAGTGATAGTAGTAGTAGTAGTAGTAGTAATTGTTGCAGTTGTAGTAGTAATAATAGAAGTTTTAGAAGTAGTAGTAGTAGTAGTAGTAGTAGAAGTAGTGGTAGTAGTAGTCCTAGTAGTAGTAGCAGTAGCAGTTGTAGTTGAAGTATTAGTAGCAGTATTAAAAGTTGCAGTAGTGGTAGTGGTAGTAGTCATAGTAGTAGTTGTTGCAGTAGTAGCCATAACATTAGTAGGAGTGTTTGGAGTAGTATTTGTAGTGGTGCTTGGTACATGTATTGCTACACCTACACCTACTACTACTACTACCGCAACTATTACAACAACAACTACTACTACTACAATTACTTATACTACTATGACTACTTCCACTACGACTATTACTACCTCTACTACTACTACTACACCGCTACTGCTTCGCTGCTACTACTACTACTACTTCTACTACTAATACTACTACAGTTGTTGCTCCTTCGGCTACTGCAACACCAATAGCTACTAGTACTACTACTACTACAACAACAACAATAACTGCTACAACTACTTCTTCTACTTCTACTACTTCTACCAATTCTTCTAGTACTTATACTACTGCTACTACCAGTACTACTACTACTGCTGCTACTACTACTGTTACTACTACAATTTCCACTACTACTATTACTTCCAGTACTACCCGTACTACTACTAGTACCACAACAATTACTAATACTTCCATTACGGTTGCTTCTTCTACTACTACAACAACTACTATTACTGGTACTACTACTGTTGTTGCTACTAATTATACTACTATTACTTCTGCTATTACTACTGCAACTATTACTACTACTAAGATTACTATTAGTGTTGTTGTTGCTACTCCACTACTCCTCTTACTACTACTGCTACAACTACTACTACTACAACTGCGGCCAATAATACTACTACTACTACTCTTGCTGCTGGTGCTACAACTACTACTACTACTACTCCAACTACTGCTACTACTGCAACTACACTGCTACTACTTCTACTACTACTACTACTACTACATTTGCTATAACTACCTCTGCAACTACTACTAGAACTACTACTGCTACTTCCACTACAACTACTATTAGTACTATAACTTTTGCCACTACTACTACTGCTACTACTGCTACTATTACCGTAGATACCACAACTACGACTACTACTACGATAACTACAACTAATTCTGCTACTATTGCTACTACTACTACTACTACAACAATTATTACTACTAGTACTACAACTACAACTACTTCTAATACTACTACTCCTGCGACAACCATCACTACTAGTACTACTACTATTCTTGCTACTACTATTTCTACTACTATTGCTACTATTACTACGACTACTACTATTATTACTACTACTATTATTATTTTTGTTGCTGCTACTATTACTACAACAACTATGACTACTACTACTACTACAACTACAACTACTACAACTACTACGACTACTACTACTTTTCCCATAATAACAACTACTACTACTTTTCGTACTACTACGACTGCTGCTACAGCTACTTCTAGTACTACTTCTATTGCTACTACTACTACTACTACTACTACAACTATTACTATAGTACTAGAGCTACTACTACTTCCTCTACTACTACTGCTACAACTATCACTACTAGTACTACTACTATTCTTGCTACTACTACTGCTGCTGTTGCTACTGCTACTACAACTACTACTGCTAATACTATTACAGCTATTACTATTACTACTACTACCATTACTACTGTTGCTGCTACTACAACTACAACAACTACTACACCTAATGCGGCTGCAACTACTACTTCTGTTACAACTGCTACTACTACAGCTGCTACTACTACCACTACTACTACTTCTGGCACTACTACTGTCACAACTATTACAATAGGTTCTACTACAGCTACTACTACAACAATGACAACAACAACAATAACTGCTACTACTTTTAACTACTGCTACTTCTACTCGTAATGCTTTTGATGTTACTACTAATACAACTTCTACAGCTTCTGCTACTACTGCTGCTGCTACTGCTGCTGCTGCAACTACTACTACTACTGTCGCTACTACCACTAATCCAACTACTACTACTATCACTAATAATACTGCTACAGCTACTGCTACTACAACTACTACTACTGCTACTACTACTACTAAGTCCTTTCGTGCTACTACTAATTCTTCTACTAGTAGTGCTACTACTACATCTACAACTACAACTACTGCTATTACTGCTACAACTACAACTACTGCTACTGCTACTACTACTGTTACCACTACTCAGACTGCTACTACAACAACTACTATTATTACTACTATTACGGCTCTAAAACTATGCTACAACAGCTATATTTGATGCTCTGCGACTACTACTAATATTCTTGTACGGTTACTATGTACTGTTACTGCTGCTGCTGCTGCTCGTTGCGATCCTACGAATCAACTACGTCTACATCTGTAGAACACAACACGCTACAACAACGACTGCTACTACTACTATAAAAAGGGCCGCTAACTATAACGGCTACAGCAACTACTCTACTACTACAACACTACTACTTCTAATCTGCTGGTTGTTGCCACTACTACTAAGGCTACTACAAAATACAGTTTTGCCGTGACTACTACTAATGCTACTACACGACTAAACGTCTACTATCACTACTTCTACTATTGTGACTACAACTACTACTGCTGACTACGACGCAAGCTGCTGCACTACACTTCAACTACTACTGCGAGCTACTACTACTACTTTCTACTACTACTACTACGACTACTATTACTATTGCTACTACTACTACTGACTACTACTACTACAATACTACTACTACTAATGCACTACTACTATCCTCATACTCCTATTACTACTCCTACATATTACTGTACCTCTATTAACTGCTACTACTAATACTACAAACTACTAATGCACTACTACATATACATGGATAAGACGACTACTTATACTACAATACTATGACTAATGTCAACGACTACTAAGACGACTACTAATACTATATCTACACGACTACTACTAAGAGATACTACTGCTACTAAACTATTACAACTACTAAGGCTACACTACTCCCTATGACTACTACTACTCCTACTGCTTCTACTACTACTCCTACTAATACGACTATTACTACTACAACTACAATTACTACAAATTCTCCTACAACAACTACTAATAATGCTACTACTACTACTCTTATTACTACTCTACTACTTCTACTACCACTACAACTAATACTTCTTCTACTACTACTACTGCTGCTATTACTACTGCAACCACTACTACAGCTACTACTACTTCTACTACTCCTACTACTACTATAACTTCTACTAGTACTACTACTACTAATTGTACAGCTACTTTTACTACTACCGCTACTACCACTACTACCACTAATTCAACTACTACTACTGTCAAAAATACTACTACTGCTGCTTCTAGTACTACTGCTACTGCTATTACTACTACTACTACTTCTTTTCGTACTACTACTAATTCTACTACTAGCAGTGCTACTACAACTTTCACTATTACTACTACTACTGCTAATGCAACAACGACTACAACTTCCTCTACTACTACTACTTCTACTACGGCTATGGTTACCACTACTACGACTGCTACTACAACAACTACTATTATTACTGCTATTACAGCTAGTACGACTACTGCTACTACTGCTACTATTGACTCTGTTGCTACAACAACCACTACAACTATTGCTCCTACTACTACTGGTAATACTCTTGCTGTCACTACTACTGCTACTGCTACTGCTGCTACTGCTGCTATGGCTACTACTACAAGCACAACTTCAACTAGTACTTCAACTATAGCTATAACAACTATTGCTATTGCTACTACTATAACAGCTACTTCAACTACAGTTGCTGCGACTACTACTGTTGCTACTGCAATTACTACCACTATTACTGCTACTACTAATACTACTACTATCACAACTACTACTGCTACTACTACTACTATTGCTACTACTGCTGTTGCAGCTACTACTACTATGGCTACTGCTAATGCTACCACTATCACTACTACTGCTACTTCCACTACTGCTACTACTACAGCGGCTGCTCCAATTGCTACTACTACTACTTCTGCTGCTACTTCTACTGCTGCTGCTGCTTCTTCTTCTACTACTACTACTAATACTACTACCATCACTACCACTACTACTACTACCACTACTACAAATACTACTACTACTACTTCTCAAACTCCTATTACTACTCCAACTATTACTACAACGACAACAACAACAACAACAACAACTACTACTACTATTACTATAGTTTCTATTACTGCTACTACCTATACAACTACAAACACTACTACTACTACTACTACTACTACTTCTACTACTACTACTATTGCTACTTCTACAACTACTGCTACAGTTAATACGACTACTACTACTACTTCTACTATTACTTCAGTTGTTGTTGTGGCTGCTGCTACTCATACTACTACTACTATTAATACAACTAATACTTTTCCTACTACAACTGCCACTAGTCCTACTACTACTATTTCTGCTACTAATGCTACTACTACTCCTACGACTACTACTACTACTCCTACTTCTATGACTATTACTACTACTACTACAATTTCTAAAAATTCTCCTACTACAACTACTAATACAGCTATTACTACTACTCATACTACTACTCTACTACTCATACTACCACTACAACTAATACTGCTGCCACCACTACTGCTACAGCTACTACTACTGCAACCACTACTACAGCTACTGCTACTACTAATACTCCTACTCCTACTACTACTGCAACTACTACTACAGCTTCTACTACTACTACTGCTACTACTACTACTACTACTCTTGCAGCTACTGTTACCATTGCCGCTACTAACACTATTCCAACTACTACTACTATCACTAATATTACTACTACTACTTCTTTTCATACTACTACTAATTCTGCTGGTAGTAGTGCTTGTACTACTTTCATTATTACTGCTACTACTATTATAACAACAATGACTACATGTACCACTTCTACTACTACTTCTACTACGACTACTATTATCGCTTCTAGGACTACTACTCCAATAACTACTATTATTACTGCTGTTATGGCTACTACAACTACTGCTACTACTGCAACTATTGATTCTGCTGCTACAACAACAACTAGAACTACAACTCCTACTACTACTACTAGTAATACTCTTGCCACTACTACTACTGCTACTGCTGCTGCTGTTGCTGCTCCTATGGCTACTACTACCAATAATACTTCAACAAGTACTACAACTACAACCACAACAACTACTGCTACTGCTACTATTATAGTAGCTACTCCAACTACTACAATGACTGCTACTACTATTACAACACTACTACTTCTGCTGTAGTTGCAGCTACCACTAATGCTACTACAACTATAGTTGCTGCGACTACTGCTGCGGCTACTGCGACTACTACAACTACTACTGCTACTACTAATACTACAACTATCACTACTACTACTTCTACTGCTACTACTGCTCCTACTAATATTGCTACTGCAAATATTACCACTATTGCTACTACTACTGCTACTGGTACTACTACTACTACTACAACTACTACTGCTGCTACTTCTGCGACTACTACTACTACTACTACAACTACTACAGCTGCTTCTACTACTACCGCTACTAATACTACTACTATCGCTACTACTACAACTACTACTACAATAACAAATACTACTACAAATACTACTACTACTACTCATACTCCTATTACTACAACAACAACAACAACTACTACTACTACTACAACTACTAGTACAACTACTATAGTGTTTGTATTACTGCTACTACCTGTACTACTACAAACACTACTACTACTACTTCTACTACAACTACTAATGCTACTACTACTACTACTGCTACTACTATGACTACTACGACGACTACTACTACTACTATTGCAACGTCAAGTTCTACTAATACCGCTATTGCTACTACTTCTAATATTACTTCTGTCATTCTTGTTGCTACTGCTACTCTTATTGCTACTACAACTAATACTACTACTATTGATACTCCTAATACTTCTCCTTCTGTAACTGCTACTACTACTACTACTATTTCTATTACTAATGCTACTACTACTCGTACGACTACTACTACTACTTCTACCGCTTCTACTACAACTACTACTGCTACGACTATAACTACTACTACTACAATTACTAAAAATTCCCCTACTACAACTACTAATACTGCCACTACTACTACTCCTACCACTACTCAAGTACTTATACAACCACTACAACTAATATTACTGCTACTACTTCTGCAACCACTACTATAGCTACTACTACTACAACTACTCCTACTACTACTACTACAGCTACCACTACTATGACTTCTACTACAATTATTGCTACTACTGCTACTACTACTACGACTACTACTACTGCTACTACCACTGCGACTGCTACTACTAGCACTACTCTTGCAGTTGCTACTACTACTGCTGCGACTACCACTAATCCAACTACTACTACTATCAGTAATACTACTACTACTGCTGCTGCTACAACCACTGTTGCTCCTGCTACTAGTACTACTAATTCTTTTCGTACTACTATAAATTCTGCTACTAGTACTCCTACTACTACTTCCACTATTAATACTACTATTGCTACTACTACAATGACTATAACTCCCGCAACTCCTACTGCTACTACTACTATGACTGCTACTACAACAACTACTATTATTACTGCTATTGCGGCTACTACAATTACTGCTACTATTACAACGATTGATTCGGCTGCTACAACAACTACTATTACTAATTTTCTTGCTACTACTACAACTGCTGCTAGTACTACTGTTGCTGCTGCTATGTCTACTACTACTACTACTACTTCTACTAGTACAACAACTATAGCTACAACAACTTCTGCTACTGCTACTATTACAGCTGCTACTACAATTGCTACAGCGACTACTACTACTACTACTACAACACTACTACTTTTTCTATTGTTGCCGCTACCACTAATGCTACTACAACTACAGTTGCTGTAACTACTACTACTAATGCTACTACTATCACAACTACTACTACTGCTACTATTGCAGCTGCTGCTACTGCTACTACTACTGCTGCTACTACTACCACTATCATTGCTACTACTACTGCTACTACTATTGCTGCTGCTGCTACTACTACTGCTACTGCTAATAATACTACTATCACTACTACTACTACTACTACTACTACTACTACTAGTACTAATACTAGTACTATTACTATTAATGCTGCTACTATTACTACTATTGCTACTACTACTACTGCTACTGCTACTACTACTACTACTTCTCCTCCTCCTACTATTGCTACAACTTCTACTACTGCTACAACAACAACCACTACAACAACAACAACTACTCCTATTGCTTCTACTACTACAACTCCTGCCACTATTACTACTACTACTAGTGCTATAATTATTGCTACCACAGCTACTACGGCTACTACTACTCGTCCCCCTCCTCCTCCTGCTACTACTACTACTGCTGCTACTACTACTACTTCTCCTACTACTAGTACTACTACTACCACTAGTACTTCTACTACTACTCTTGCTACTACTACAACCTCCGTTGCTTGTGCTACTAACACAACTACATCTACTACTATTTCTACTCCTACTCCTGAAACTACTACTACTATTTCTACAACTAATACTACTACAACTACTACCACTACTATTACTAATACTACTGCTCCTACTGCCGCCACCACCACTACTACTGCCATTACTATTACTACCACTGCTAGTACTACCACTCATACTGCTTTGGCAACTACTAAAACTACTTCTCCTACTATAACTAATACTACTGTTGCTACTACTACCACCACTTCTGCCACCACTACTACAACTTGTACAACAACAACAACTACTACTACTACTACTTCTACTATTACTACTACAACAACAACAACTACTACTATAGTATCTATTCTTGCAACTACCTTTACTACTACAAATACTACTACTTGTACTACTATAGTTTCTATTATTGCTACTTCTTGTACTACTATAAATACTACTACTACTACTACTACTACTAATAATGCTACTATTACTACTACTTCTACTACTTCTACTATTACAACTACTGCTATGGCCAATATGACTACTACTACTACGATAACAACAACGTTAACTACTACAAATACTACTACTACTACTACTTCTACTATAACTTCTATTGTTGTTCCTGCTACTGCAACGCATACTACTACTACTACTAATGATACTACTATTAATACTCCTAATACTTGTCCTACTGCAACTACTACTACTCCAACTACTATTACTACTACTAATGCTACTACTACTCCGACAACTACGACTTTTACTATTACTACTACAATTACTACAAATTCTCCTACTACGACTACTAATACAGCTACTACTACTACTCCGACCACTACTCTACTACTTCTACTACCACTATAACTAATACTACTGCTACTATTGCTGCTACTACTACTACTACTGCAACCACTACTACACCTACTACTCCTACTACTACTACTACTACTACTACTACTACTGCTAATACTACGACTACTACTACTACTGCTGCTGCTTCTACCACATCTGCTACAACAACAACTACTACCACTACTACTACTACTGCTACTACTACTACTACACTACTACTACTCCTCCTCCTCCTCATACTACTACTACTACTCCTACTCCTACTACTACTACTACTACTACTACTACTACTACTACTACTACTACAACTACTACTACTCTAAAAACTACTACTACTAGTAGTACTGCGACTACTACTACTACTAGTAGTACTATTACAACTAATGCTACTACTACTGCTGCTGCTGCTGCTGCTACTACTACTACTACTACTACTATTGCTACAACTTCTACTACTACTACAACAACTACTCGAACAACAACAACTACCCCTATTACTACTACTACAACTCCTACCACTACTACTACTACTAGTGCTACTACTATTGCAGCCATAGCTACGACTGCTCCTCCTCCTAGTACTATTACAACAACTACTACTACTTCTCCTACTACTAACACTATTACTACCACTACTACTTCTACTACTACCCTTGCTACTACTACTACTACTACTATTCCTACTCCTACTCCTACAACTGCTACTACTACTACTTTCTGCAACTACTAGTACTACAGCTACTACGACTCCAACCGCAACTCGTAGTACTACAAAAACAACAAAAACAACAACAACAACAACAACAACTACTACTACTACTACTACAGTTGTTGCTACTAATACTGTTACTATTACTGCTTCAAATGCTACCATTGCTACTACTACAACAACAACTACAACTACTACTATTTCTCCTACTACTAGTACTAGTTTTTCTACTACTACTACCAGTACTATTGCGACTACTACTCCTACTTCTGCTACTATTATGACAACTACTACTGCGACTACCACTGTTACTACTATTGTGACTCCTGGTGCTACTACATACGTTGTAATTACTGCTATTACTACTACTACAACTGCTGCTACTCCAAGTACTGCAACTACTACTACTACAAATACTACCACTACAACTACTAGTATTACCATTACTTCTCCAACTACTTCTACTACTACCACTGCTGCTACTACTACTACTACTCCTACTACTTCTACTATTACTACTTTTGCAACTAATACTACTACAACTAGTACCACTACTATTATTGCTACTATTTTTCCTCCTGCCACTACAAATTTTACTACTGCTACTACTGCAATTGCTACCACTGCTACAACTGCTACTAGTACTAGTACTACAACTACTACTACCACTGCAACTGCTACCACTACTTCACCTACTACTAATACTACTATTACCGCTACTACTACTTCTGCTGCTGCTACTACTACTACTCTCACTACTTGTACAACTAGTACTGCTACTACTACTACTACTATTATTACTGCTGCCACTACTACTACAGCGACTACTACGACTACTACAACTAGTACAACACCTACTACTGCTACTACTGCTACTACTACTACTACTACAACAATAACAATAACTACTACTACTGCGACTCCTACAGCCACTACTGCTACTACTAAAGCTAGTACTACTACTACTACCACTTCTCCAACTTCCACTACTAGTACTAGTACTTCCACTACTTGGCCTATGACTACTACAGCTACTACTACTACTACTTCTACGACGACGACTACTGCTGCTAGTACTACCACTACAACAACAATTACTACTGTTACTGCAACTCCTACTACTACTACAGCTACAACTATTGTTGCTGCTGCTACTACTTCTACTACTGCTGCTACTATAACTGCTACTACTATTGAAGCTATTGCTTCTACTTCTACTACTACAACTACAACAACAACAACTACGACTGCTACTAATACAACTACTACATCTCCAACTACTACTGCTGCTGCTACTACTACTGCCCCCATGGCTGCTACTACTACTGCCACTACACCTCTTACTACTAATACTACTATTGCTACTACTACAACAACTACATCTCCAATAAATACTACTACTACCGCTACAAGTACTTCCCCTACGGCTGCTGCTACTACTGCTACTACTGCTTTTACTGCTAATACTACTACTCCTGGGACTACCACTACTACTATTGCTACAACTATTTTTACTACTGTGACTACTACTACAACCACTACTACTACTTCTACTGCTCCTACAGCTACAAATAGTAGTACCACTACTACAACTGTTGCTACTGCTGCTACTACAACTACTGCGCCTACTACTACTACTGCCACTACTACTACTGATGCTACTACTACTACTACTACTACTACTACTGCTGTTGCTACTACTACTACTACTACCACTACTACAATTGCTACAACTATTACCGCTACTCCATCTACTACTACAATGACTACTACTACAACTACTACTGCTGCTCGTACTACTGCTACAACTTCTACTTCTGGTACAACAACTACTACTACAACAACAACAACTACTCCTATTATAGCTACTACTACAACTCCTGCCACAACTACAACTACTATTACTTCTACTACTATTGCTACCCCTACTGCTACTGCTACTACTCCTCCTCCTCCTCCTCCTCCTCCTCCTCCTCCTACCACTACTACTACTACTACTACTATTGCTGGTACTGCAACTACTACTACTACTACTATTGGTACTGCTTCTCGTTGTACCACCACTACTACTACTACTATTACTACTACCAATGCTACTACTACCCCTACTACTGCTATTACTACTACTAATACTACTGCTACTAGTAGTACTACTAATACAGCTACTACTTCGACCACAACTACTATGACTACTACTTTTACTATTACTCCGGTTACTTCTACTACCTCGGTTACTACTTCTACTACCACAACTACATCTACTACTACTTCTACTACTACTCTTGGTGCTACTACTACTACTGCTTTTGCAACTAATACTACTGCAACTACTACCACTACAACTACTAATACTAGTACTCCTGCTTCCACCACCACTACTACTACCACTACCACTACAATTGCTACCACTTCTACTACTACCACCAGTACTACAATTGCAACTAATACTACCACTGCCACTGCTACTACTACTACTTCTCCTACAACAACAACAACTACTACTACTATCCCTACAGCTGCTACTATTACAGCTACTACTACTAATACTACTACTACTACAACAACTATTACTTCTATTACTGCTACTACTACTACTACTATTGCTAATACAATTGCTGCCATTGCTAGTACTTCTACTACTACTGCTACTACTATTGCTGCCATTGCTGCTATTTCTACTACTACAACTACAACAATAACTACTATTACCGCTATTGCTGCTACAACTACTGATACTACTACTACTACTACAACTGCTATTACTGCTAGCACTACTACTATAACTGCAACTACTTTTGCTACTGCGACAACTACTACTACCAGAACTACTACATCTACAGCTACTACTACTACAACTAGTACTACTACTACTATTGCTACTACTAATGCTACTATTAGTAACACTACTACTAACACTACCATTACTCTACTAGTACTACTACTACAAATGCTACTACTACAACTACTACTGCCACTGCAACTGCTGCTGCTATGACTACTACTACTACTACTACTATTGCTGCTACTGCTGCTCCTACTACTACTACATTTTCTACTATTGCTACAACAACTACTACTACTACAACAACAACTAATCCTATTACTGTTACTACTACAAATCCTGCCACTACCACAACTACTACTGCTGCTGCTACTATTAATACCATTGCTACTACAGCTACTATTTCTACTACAACAACAACAATAACTACTATTACTACTACTACTACCACCACCACTACTACTGGTACTGCTACTGCTACTACCACTACTACTACTCCTACTACCACTACTGCCACTACTACCACTACTCCTACTACTACTACTACTACTACTACAATTACATCTCCTACTACTAGTACTGCTAGTACTACTACTACTTTTGCCACAACTACTATGACTACTACTTCTACTACTACTCCCGCTTCTGCTACTACCTCTGTTACTACTGGTACTTCCACAACTACATCTACTATTGCAACAACTAGTGCTACTGCTGCTACTTCTGCGACTACTACAGCTAGTAATGTAGCCACTGTTGCTACCTATACTACTAGTACTACTACAACTACTACTACAACTACTACAACTACTACAACTGCTACAACTACTACTACTGCTACTACTACTACTACTTCAACTACTACTACTGCTACTAATGTGGCCACTAAGAGTACTACTCCTACTATTGTGGCTACTAATACTACCACTACTACTCCCACTAATAACACTACTGTTGTTGTTGTTGCCTCTACTACTACTACTAGAACTACTGTTATTGTTGTTGCTGCTGCTACCACTGTGACTACTACTATAACTTCTCGTACTACTATTACTACAGCTACTGCTTCTACTGCCACTACTACTATTGCTACTACTACGACTACTTCTGCTACTGTTGATACTATTACAATTGCTGCTGCTACTACTACTATTACAATGAATGAAGCTACAAATACTTCTTCAACTACTGCTACTTCTACAACTAGTTTTATAACTACTGCTACTACAAGTACTACTACCATAACTACTACTAATGCCACTACTACTGCAACTACTACTTCTCCTTCAATAACAACTACTACTACTTCTCCTACCACTACTGTTGCTGCTACAACTACTACAACTACTACTAATGCTGCTACTACTACTACAACAACAACAACAACAACAACAATAACAACAACAACAACAACAACAACAACAAAAACAATAACTACTACTACTACTTCTACTACGACTACTGCTACTACTGCTTCTACTACTTCTCTTAATATAGCTACTACTACTACTACTACTGCTACTACTACTACAGCTACTACAACTAATAATACCACCAGTACCACTACTACTACTAGAACTACTAATACTACCACTATTGCTAACACTACTACTTCTAATACTACTACTACCACTACTACTACTACTACAACAACTATTGCTATTGGTACTACTGCAATAGCCGCAACAGCTACTACTTGTACTACTACTACTACTACTACTACTACTACTACTACTATTACTGCTACGACTACATCTTCTCCGCCTACTGGTACTTTTGCTGCTACTACTTCAACAACTTCTAATATTATTACTACTACAACTACACTTGTTGCAATGACTTCTACTACTGCTACTACTACTGTTACTACTACTGCTACTACCACTGCTACTACTTCTTCTTCTACTACTACTACTATTACTACTAATACTTCTATTTTTACAACTGCTTCTACTACCACTACAACTCCTACTACTACTGCTGCTACAACTATGGCTACTACTACAACTACTACTAATGTTGTCGTTACTAATGTTGTTGCTAATATACTGCTACTGCTATCACTACTACTACTCCTATTACTACTACTATTGCTACTTCTGCTACTATTATGACTACTGCTACTGATGCTAATGTCACTACTATCACTACTACTACTACTCCTATTACTACTACTACTGCTGCTGCTACTATTACAGCTACTCCAACTACTACTACCGCCCCTGCTACTACTACTACGACTCAAAGTCATACAAATACTACTACTCCAAACACTGCTACTACTACTACTTCTGCTACTACTACAACTACTACTTCTGCTGCTGCTACAGCTACTACTACTACTCTTACTACAACAACCACAACAACTAATACTAGTAGTACAACAACTACTACTACAGCCACAGCTACTGCTGCTGCTATTGCTACTACAGCTACTTCTACTACTACTGCTGCTACTACTATTACTACTATTACTTCTCCTACCACTACTATTACTGCTACTACTGCTGCTACTACTACTACTACTGCCACTATTGCTTTGTTGCTATTAATACTATTACTACTAAAATTACTACTACTACTATGACTGTTACTACTACTGCTTCGCTGCAAATACTACTACTCCGACTGCTTCTACTACTTTTACTACTATTTCAACCTCTAATGCGACTACTACTACCACTACGACTACTACTACTACTACTGTTACTAGTACAGCTACTACGACTACACTATTACTATTACAATTATTAATACTACTACTACTACTACAACTAGTATTGCTGCTACTACGACTACTACTGCTGCTACTACTACTACTTCTACAACTCCTACTCCTACTACTACTCCTACTACTACTACAACTACTACTCCTACTGCTACTACTACTATTACCACTTCTATTACTTCTACAACTACTAAGTCAACTACTACTACTACTACTACTACTTCTACTGCAACTGCTACGGCTACTTCTGCTGCTACCACTACGTTTGCTACAACTACTACTATTGCTACAACTGCTACTAGTACTACTACTGTTACTGCTACTTCTACTACTACTGTTAATGCTACTACTACTATTACTACCACCACCACTGCTGTTGCTACTGCTACTGCTGCAACTACAATTTTTACTGCTGCCCTTTTCACTACTACTACTACTACTCCTTTTACTACTTCAACTACTATTACTAATATACTGTTACTGCTACTATTACTACTACCACCACTACTACTACTACTACTACTATGACTACTACTACTAATAATAATACTACTACTATTATTACAACTATTACTGCTACTTCTACTACTACTACTTTTATTGCTCGTACTTCCACTACTATTACTATTGCTACGACCACTACTACTTTGACCGATACTGCTACTAGTATTACTATTACTGCTGCTGCTGTTGCTGCTGCAACTACTACTACTATTATTACGATGACTTCTACTACTGCTACTACAGCTACTACGATTACTACTACAACTACTACTGCTACTATAGCTACTACTATTATTATTACTACTACTACTACTACTTCTATTACTAGTACTTCTACTGCTACTAGTAGTACTACTACGAATACTTGTACAACTACTGAAATTGCTACTCCTACTATTGCTACTACTACTACTACTTCTGCCACTATGCAACTACTATTGATACACCAACTACTACTTCTACAATTACTACTACTATGACTATTACTACTACTACTACTACTACTACTACTAGTACAACCACTACTGTACTACTATTGCTACTACAATTGCTACTACTGTTATGAGTAGTACTCCGACAACTATTTCTACTACTACAAATATTACTATCACTACTACTACAACAAGAACAACTACAACTACTAGTCTGACTATTACTACCATAACTACTATAACTACTATGACTACTATGACAACTATTATTATTACTACTACTACTACTACTTCTTCTATTACTAGTACTTCTACTACTACTACTAGTACTACTACTAATACTTGTACAACTACTGAAATTGCTACTCCTACTATTGCTGCTACTACTACTACTTCTACCACTATGCAACTACTATTGATACACCAACTACTACTTCTACAATTACTACTACTATGACTATTACTACTACTACTACTAGTGCTACTACTACTAGTACAACAACTACTGTACTACTATTGCTACTATAATTGCTACTACTGTTATGAGTAGTACTCCGACAACTACTTCTACAACTACAAATATTACTATCACTACTACTACAACAAGAACAGCTACAACTACTAGTCTGACTATTACTACCATAACTACTATGACTACTATGACAACTACTTCTACTACTACAACAACAACAACTACTACTCCTCCTCCTCCTCCTCCTCCAACAATTACTGCTACTATGACCTTTACTACCACTACTGCTACACCTACAACCACTACTACTATGACTATTACTATTCCTACAACTGCTACTACTGCTACCACTACTCCTTCTGCTATTCCTTCTACCACACCTATTCGTACTACTACTCCAACTACTACCACGAGGACTACTACTACTACTACTACTACTACTATTACTTGTACTCCCACCACTACTACTGCTACTGCTAGTTGTACTTCTACCACTACTAGTACTGCTATTGCTAATACTACTAATGCTGCTACTACTACTGCTGTTGGTGCTACTGCTATTGTGACTATTACTACTGCAACTACAACTACAACTCCTATTGCTACTACTATTCCAGCTGCTGCTACTATTCCTGTTGCTGCTACTACTAATATGGCTACTACCACTACTACTGTTACTACTACTGCGACTGCTACAACTACTACTACTGCTACTGCTACTACTACAACCACTGCTGCTACTACTACAACTAATACTGCAACAACTAGTACTACTATTGTTGCTGCAACTACTACTATTGCTACTAGTATAGCGACTACTTCTGCAACTACTACTATTAGTACTACTACTATTACTTCTACTACTACTACTACTGCTAGTACTACTATTACAACTACCAGTACTATTACTGCTGCTGCTGCTGCTGCTACTACTACTACTACTACTGTTACTACTAAAACTGATACTGCTACTACTCTAACTACTGCAATTGCTACATTTGCATCAACTGCTACTGCTACTACTACTACTACAACTATTACTGCTACTACTACTAGTGCTGCTACTACTTCTCTTGCTATTATTACTACTGCTACTACTACTGCTCTTACTACTACTACTACTACTACTACTACTACTGCAACTGCTGCTATAATGGCCACTTCTACTACTACTCATACAAGAACTACTATTACAGTAGCAGCAACAACTACTACTAAAAAATACTACAAGAACTAAAACTATAACTATACTACTACTATTAACAAAACTTGTACTACTAATACAGTTAGTAATACTACCACTATTAATACTACTACTATTATTACTACTACCACTACTTATACTACATCTATGCTCCTACAATAGCTAGTACTCCTGCTACTCCAGCTCCTCCGGCTACTACTTCTACAACTTCTATGATACTAGTACTGCTACTAGTAGTAGTACTACTTCTCCTATTACTACAACTTCTTCGACTACTACAGCTACTATTACTGCTAGAGCGACTATCGCTACTACTAGTACTACTACTACCGTAGCTACTACTGCCACTCTTACTATTACTATTGCCGCTGCCGCTACCACTACAACTACCAAGACAATTGATGCTGCTGCTACTACTACTACTATTGCTAGTACTACTACTGCTACTACTACACCTACTACTACTCCGACTACTACTACTAATACGCCTACTTCTACTTCTACTACCACTACTTCTCCTACTATGACTCCTACTCTTTCTTCATTTACTACTACAAGTTGTACAAATACTGCTACTACTACTTCAACTACTACTACAACTACTTTTCTTGCTATTACTACAACTACAATAACTACTGCAACTACTTCTACTACTATTTGTACTACTAGTGCAACAACGACTACTACTACTTCTACCACTACTACTACAACTACAACCACTGCTACTATTATTAATGCTACATCTACATCTGCTACTACTGTCGCTACTACTACTAATACTACTACTACATCTGCGACAACTTCTACTACTACTGTTGTTGCTGCTGCTATTGCTACTACTATTGCTACTATTAGTCCTATTACTACTACCACTACTTCTACTGCTACTACCACTACTACTACCCCTACTATTACTAATACAACAAAAACTACTACTTTTGCTACGATAACTACCACTACTAGTATTGCGGCTATAGCTACTACTACTACTACTACAATGATAACTACTACTTCCACTTCAACTACTACAGTCTCTGCGGCTTCTAGTGCTACCACTACTGCTACTACCACTACTACTGCTACTACAATTGCTACTATTGCTGCTACTGCTACTACTACTGCTGCTACAGCTCTTCCAGTTGTTGCTACTAATATAGCTACTAATACTACTACTACTGAGACAGCAACTACTACTACTACTATTGCTGCTGCTACAACTGCTACTACTGAGACGGCTTCTATTACAACAACTACTACTACTACTACCGCTTCTGTTGTTGCTGCTACTACTAATGCCAGTACTCCTTATACTTCTCCTATTGATACTACTATTGCAACTACTATGACTACTACTACTACTACTACTACTACAACAACAACTACTACTACTATGACTACTACAACTACTGTTGCTACTACTAGTACAACAACGACAATAACAACAACAACTACAACTACTACTAGTATTACTACTACTACTTCTACTACAACTACTGCTACTACTATTGCTACTAATATTATTACTACTACTGCTACTACTACTTCAATTGCAACTGCTATTACTTCAAGTACTACAGCAACTACTACAACTACTACTACTATTGATGCTACTAATGCAACTACTGCTACTAATGCTACTAGTGTAGCTACTACGGCAACTACAACAACAACTAGGCTATTACTCCAACTCTTGTTACTACTAATAATGCTGCAGCTGCAGCTGCTTCTACTACTAGCACTACTATGCTATTACTACTGCCACTACAATAACTAGTACTACTACTACCTCTACTGAGACTGCTACTACTACTGCTGCAGTTGCTACTGCTGCTACTAATACTACTACTCCTACTTGTCCAACTAATAATATTGCTGCAACAACAACAACAACAACAACAACTACTACTACTACTACAACTACTACCACTACTCCTACTACTACTATTGCTACTATTACTGCTTTTTCTACTACTGCTACTACTACTTCTGCTCCACCAACTGCTGCTACTAATACGATGACTAATACTAATAATACTGAGACTGCAGCTACTACTACTACTACTACTATTGTTACTGCTACTACTACTACGACGACTACTGTTGTTGCATCTGTTGCTGCTTCTGCCATTAATACTACTACTCCTTCTACTTCTCCTACTGATACTACTTCTACAACTACTATGACTACTACTACTACTGTGACAACTACTACTACTACCACTACTGCACCTACTCCTCCTCCTCCTCCTCTTCCTCCTCCTCCTCCTCCTCCTCCTACTACTACTAGTACTACTACTACTACTAGTACTACTAGTACTATTTCTACTACAACTACTACTGCTACTGCTACAGCTACTACCATTACAACAACTACTGCTACTACTACTTCAACTGCTACTACTTCTGCTGCAACTACTACTAATTCTGATGCTACTTCTGCAACTACTACTACTACTTCAACTATTACTACTACTACAACTACTACTAGAACTATGGCAACAAGTGCTACGCTGCTACTCTTGCTACTACTACTACTATAGCTACTGCAACTACTTCTACTAGTAATACTACTATGCTACTACAACTACAACTACAACTTCTTCTACAACAACTGTTGCTGCTGTTATTACTACTACCTCTACTAAAACTGCTAGTACTACTTCTACTTCTGCCGTTGTTGTTGTTGCTGCTACTAATACTACTACTCCTTCTACTTTTCCTACTAATACTATTGCTGCACCTACTACTATTGCTACTACTACTACGATTACTACTACTATTGCTACTACTACTACGATTACTACTACTGCTAGTACAATTGCCACTACTGCTACAGCAACTACTACTAGCAGTAGTAGTAGTACTACTACTACAACTACTACTATTACGACTACTGCTACTACCTTTACTATTATTACTGCTACTACTATAACTGCTACCACTACTACTATGGTTGCTACTAATGCTAGTACTCCAACTACTACAGCTACTACTACAACAACTAGTGCTATTGCTGCAACTCTTCCAACTACTACTACTATAGCTGCTGCTGCTACTACTACTACTACTAGTACGACTATTACGATTACTACTGCCACTACAACTACTACTGCTACTGCTACTACTACTTCTACTACCATAGTTATTGTTGTTGTTTCTACCACTACTATTGCTTGTACAACTTCTCCAACTATAACTACTTCTGCTACTGCTTCTACTGCTATTTCACTGCTACTGCTTCTACAACTACTACTACAACTACCACTACTACAATTACTGCTGCTACTGCTAACACTATTATTACTACTACTGCTACTTCTGCCACTATTGTTGTTGCTACTACTACTATCACTTGTATTGCTTTTGTTACTGCTACTATTACTACTACTACAACTACTGTTACAAGTTTTGCTACAACTTGTACTACTACTACAACTACTACTACTATGAATACTTCTCCTATAATAACAACTACTACTTCTACTACTTCTACTAGTCCTACAAATACAACTACTGCTATAGCTAGCACTACTACTATTACTGCTACTACTTTAACTACTATTACTACTACTACTCCTCCTACTACTGCCACAGCTAGTACTACTACTACTCCTAATAATGCTACTACTAGTACTACTCCTCTTAATAGTACTACTGCTGCTACTACTTGTAATACTATAGCTATTACTCCTACTGCTACTATGACCTCTGCTGCTACTACTGGTACGACTTTCGCCATTAAGACTACTACTACTACTTCTACTACTATTACTGCGACAACTCGTGATACTCCTTCTGCTATAACGACAACTGTTCCTACTACTAGTACTTGTACTACAGCAACTACGCCTAATACTACTACTGCTGCTGCTGCTGCTATGACTATTACTACCGCTCCTAATACCACTAATACTTCTACTAATCCTAATTCTACTACTCCTAATACTACTTCTATTGTTGCTACTATTACCATTCCTACTACAACAACTACTCCTACAACTACTACTGCTACTACAATTAGTGCTACTGCTACCATGAATTCTGCTACTACTACTACTACTATACCGGCTCCTACTACTACCACCACTACTACTTCTACTACTGAAACTACTACTACTACTACCACTACTACTATTACTATTACTATTGCAACAACTACTCCTACTACTACTGCTACAACCACTACTGCTACTGCAAACTAGTGCTACTACTACCATGACTTTTGCTACTTCTACTACTATTACATTGGCTCCTACTGCTACTACTGCTACTCCTACTACTCTTCCTCCTACTACTCTTCCTCCTTCTCCTACTACTACTGCTACTGCTACTATGACTCCTACTCCAAATCCAACAGCTACAACAACTCCTACTACTACTATTGCTCCTACTCCAACTACTACTACTCTTGTTACTACTTCTATTCTAACTCCTCCTACAAGTGCAGTTTCTAATACTTCTACTACAACTGTAGCTGCTGCTACTACTATTACCTCTACTACTACAACAACTACTCCTACTACTAGCGCTAATACGACCATGACTTCTACAACAACTACTACTGCTACTATACTACTTGTACTTCTAGTACAATTTCTGCTACTACTACTCCTCCTACTACTGGTAATGCTACTACTAATACTAAGACTCCTACTACTACTCCTACACAAACACCTACAGCCACTACAACTCCTGCTACTATTGTTGCTACTACTACTATTCCAATCCCTAATCCAACTACTATTACTACTACTTCAACTCCAATTCCTACAACAACCACTCTTTTCACTACTACTACTACTACTACTACTTCAACTACTTCTGCTACTACCACTACTAGTACTATTGCTACTACTGCCACTACCAATACTCCAACTAGTAATACTCCTACTACTACTCCTACTCCATCCCCTAATACTACTATTGTTCCCACCAGTACTGATATTAGAACTACTACTACTACTAATACTACTTCTACCACTACCACTACTGCTACTACAACAACTACTAATACTTCTACTACCACAACCAATACTCCAACAACCACTCCTAATACTACTACTAATGCTACTACTACCATTACTATGATTTATACTACTGCTGTTACTACTACTATAATTATTACAACTACTGCTACAAACAACTCTACTACTACTTCTATTATTGATATTGCTACTATAACTACTATTACTAAAGCTACTACTACTACTCCTACTACTGCAACTAATACTAATACTACAGCTGCTGCTACCGCTACTACAACTACCACTTCTTCTCCTACTGTTACAACTATAGCTACAATGACTAATGCTATTGCTACTACTACTGCTACAATAGCAGCTGCTACTACTACTACTACTACCACACTATTACTGCAATGGTTGCCACTACTTCTACTGCTACTACTATAATTGCCGTTAATTCTGCAACTACTGCTCAATTACTACTACAATTGTACTACAACTACTAGTACTACTGCTGCTACTACAAATACTACTATAGCTACCGCTACTACTTCTGCAACTACTAATACTTCTCCTAATACAATTTCTACTCTTACTAATATAGCTGTTGCTGCTCCTACTACAACAACTAATAATACTTGTGCTACTACTAATACTACATGGAAGAGTATTACTACTACTACTATTTCTACTACTACAACTTTGACTAGTATTACTATAACAACAAATACTACTACTAATACTTCTACGGTTAATTTTCCAATAACAACAACTACTACTACTACTACCACTACGATTACTACTATAACTACTACTACTACTACTACTACTACTATTATTACTGCTACTTCTACATGTGCTACTACTGCTACTACTAATACTACTACTACTACTGCTACAGCGACGACTACTACTACTACTACTACTACTGCTACTGCTATTACTATTGCTACTACTAGTCGTATTACTACTACTACTACTACAACTACTACTACTCCTACTATTACTAATAATACTACTACTACTACTTTTGCTATGACTACTACTATTGCGGCTATAACTACTACAATAACAACAACTACTACTACTATAACTACTATTACTTCCACTCCAACAATTATAGTTTCTGCAACTACTACTGCCACTACACCTGGTACTATCACTACTATTGCTACTACTATTGCTACTATTACTATTACTGCTACTACTACTGCTGCTCTTGTAGTTGTCGCTGCTAATACAGCTACTCATACTACTACTGCTGAGACTACAAAAACAACAACAACAACTACTACTACTGAGCCTACTACAACTACTACTACTATTGCTATTGTTGCTTCTGTTGCAGCTACTACTACTAATACTACTCCTTCTATTGCTGCTACAACAATTGCTACTGCTACTACTATTGTGACTACTACTACCACTGCTACTACTGCAACTACTGCTACTTCTACTACTACTATGACTACTACTGCTATTGCTCCAGCGACCACTACTGTGACTTCTACTACTACTGCTGCTACTACAACAACAACAACAACTACTCCTACTACTACAACTACCACTACTTCTACTAGTACTACTACTACTAGTAGTACTACTACTTCTACTACAACTACTACTACTACAGCTATTGCTACTACCATTACTACTACTGCTACTAATACTACTTCAACTGCTACTGGTACTACAACAACTACTGCAACAACTGACGCTACTACTGCAACTACTACGACTACTTCAACTATTACTACTACTACTGATGCTACTACTGCAACTACTGTAGCAACTATGGCAACAACTAGTGCGACTACTACTACTCTTGCTACTTCCACTACTATTATTGTTGTAGCTACTTATACTACTAGTACTACTACAGCCACTACAACAACAACAACTACTGCTACTACTCCTACTTCTGCTACAACTGCTGCTATTCTTATGGCTACTAATACTACTACTCCTTCTTCTTCTCCTACTTATACTATTGCTGCAATGATTGCTACTGCTACTTCTACTGTAACTACTACTACTACTATTACTACTACTACTACTACCACCACTAATTTTGCTACTACTATTGCTACTATTACCACAGCTGCTGCTGCTACTGCTGCTGCTGCTCTTCCAGCTACTGCTACTAATACAGCTACTAATACAAATACTAATACTACTACTATTGCTGTTGCTACTTTTACTACTTCTGAGACTTCTTCTACTACTACCGTTGTTGCTGTTGCGTCTGTTGTTGCTTCTGCTACTAATACTACAACTCCTTCTACTTCTCCTACTGATACAACTACTGTAACTACTGCTACTGCTACTACCACAGCGACTACCACTACTACTGCTACTACAACAACAACACTACTACTACTACTGCAAGTGCTGCTGCTACTACTACTACAACAACTACAACTACCACCACCACCACCACCACTACTACTACTACTACTTCAACTACTATTACAACAACTACTATTACTGCTTCTGCTACTACCATTACTACTACTACTGCTACTACAACTGCTACTACAACTTGACCAATAACTACTACTACTTCTACTACAACAACGACTGCAACTACTACTACTACTGATGCTACTACTGCAACTACTAGTACTACTTCAACTCTTACTCATACTACTGATGCTACTACTGCACTACTATGGCAACTATTGCAACAATTGGTGCTACTGCTACTACTCTTGCTACTACTACTACTACTCCTACTACAGCTAGTTCTACTACTAATACTATACTACTATTGCCACTACAACAACAACTACTACTACTACTGTTGCTACTGCTACTACTACTACCTCTACTGAGACTGCTACTTCTACTGCTATTACTATTGTTGTTGTTGTCGTTGCTACTAGTACTACTACTCCTTGCACTTCTCCTACTGATACTATTGTTTCCACTACTACTACTGCTAATACTACTGTGATTACTACTACTACAACTACTACTACTGTTGCTACTACTGCTACTACAACTACAACTACTACAACAACTACTACTACTACGCTGGCTACTACTACTATTGCTAGCACTATTGCTACTACTGCAAGTACTACTACTACTACTACCACAACTAGTACTATTACGGCAACTACTACTCCCCTTACGACTACTACTACTACTACTGCTGTTGCTACTAATACTGTAGTTGCTACTAATGCTACTACCCCAACTACTACAGCTACTACTGCAACAACTAGTGCTACAACTACTACTCTTGCTACTACTACTACTACTGTTGTTGCTGCTGCTACTACAACTATAACAACTACTACTGCCATTACTACTGCCACTACTGCTACTACTACTGCCAATGTTGTTGTTGTTGTTGTTTCTACCACAACTACAACTACTATGGCTCCACCAACTACAACTACCACAGCTACAGCTTCTACTCCTACTTCACTACTACTGCTTCTACTGCTACTACTACTACTGCCACTACTACAACTACTAAAGTAGCTGCTAACAATATTACAACTGCTATTGCTACTACTGCCACTATTGTTCTTGCTGCTATTACTTCTACTGCTATTGTTACTACTACTATTACTAGTACTACAACTACTATTTCATGTTCTACTACTATTGGTACTGCTACTATAACTACTACTACTAATACTGCCACGACTACTTCCCCTATAATAACAACAACTACTACTTCTCTTTCTAGTACTACTGCTGCTACTACTCTACTACTACAACTACTGATACTTCTAGTACTACTACTATTACTGCTACTACTTCTACTACTATTACGGCTGCTATTCCAATGACTACTACTCCTACTACTACAACAACAACTACTAATCTTACTATTACTACTGCTACTACAACTAGTACTAATACTCCTTTTAGTACTACTGCTACTGCTACTACTACTACTACCTCTATTACTACACAAGTACCATTACTACTACTCCTATCGCTACTACTACTAGTGCTACGACTACTGCAACTAAGACTACTAATACTATTACTACCACTACTACTTCAACTGTAAGTACTACTGCTACTATGGCTAATACTCCTTCAGCTACAATGGCAACTATTGCTACTACTACTACCACTAGTACTACTACAACTACTCCTAATACTACTACTACTACTACTACTACGACGACTATTACAACTACTCCTAATAGTACTACTACTCCTACACCTCATAATACAAGTACTCCTAATACTACTTCTACTGCTGCTGCTGCTACTACTACTGTTGTTGCTGCTGCTACTACTGCTATTACCATTACTACTACAATAACTACTCCTACTACTACTTCAACAACTATTGTTGCTACTACAACAAGTGCTACTACTACCACGACTTCTACTACTACTACAACTACTACATCGGCTCCTACTACTGCCACTACTACTACTTACACTACTAATACGACTACTACTACTCCTACTACTACTATTACCACTACTACTACAACAGCTACTCCTACTACTACTCGTACAACTACTACGGCTACTACAACTAATGCTACTACTATGACGACTTCTGCTGCATCTACTACTACTACATTGGCTCCTACTGCTAATACTACTACTACTACTTCTACTACTACTGCTGCTACTACTGCTGCTACTGCTACTACTACTCCTCCTACAACTGGTACTACTACTAATAATACTAACACTACTACTGCTACCAATCCTACTAGTAATACTACTACTGCTACAACTACTTCTACTACTACTCCTACTCCAACTACTACTACTACTACTACTACTACTACTCCCCCTACTGCTACTATGACTCCTACTCCAACTCCTACAGCTACTACAACTCCTCCTCCAACTACTTTCCTAACTCCAACTACTACTACTCCAATTACTACTTCTATTCCAACTCCTCCTACAACTGTAGCTATTACGACTACTTCTACTACTACTACTACTGCTGCTACCATTACCACTATTACTACAACAAAAACTCCTACTTCTACTCCAACTACTACTGCTCCTACTACTAATGCTACTACTACCATGAATTCTCCTACTAATACTACTACTACTACTACAACTAGTACTACTACTACTACTAATACTACTACTACTATTACCACCACCACTACTACTACTACCACCGCTACTGCTACTACTACAACTACCACTTACACTACTAGTACATTTACTACTACTACTACAACTACTCTTATTACCGGTACTATTACTAATAAAACTAAAGACTACTACTACTACTACTACTCCTACTCTGACTCCTACTACAACTCCTACTCCAACACCTACGGCCACTACTACTCCTACTACTACTACAACAACAACAACAACAACAACTACTACTACTACTACTATTCCAATGCCTAGTCCTACTATTGCAACAACTACGACTCTTACTTCTATTACTACTACTCCACCACTAATTCCTACTCGAACTACTACTCCTAATAGTACTAGTACTACTTCAACTACTACTGCTACTACCACTACTACTACGACAACTATTACTGCCACTACCAATACTCCAACTTGTACTTCTCCTACTACTACTCCTACTCTGACCCCTACTACTACTACTGATGCGGCTACTACTACTGCTGCTGCTATTGCTACTAATACTACTACTACTACAACTACTACTAGTACTAATGCGACTGTTACTATTACTACTACTACTGATGTCGCTATTACAACTACTACTGCAACTACTACTATTGTGATAGCTGTTGTCGCTGCTACTGCTACTAATACAACTACTTCTACTACTTCTCCTACTTCTACTACAACTATGTCTACTACGCTTGCTATACGACTACTACTACTACTGGTACTACTACCGCTTCAACTACTACTACTTGTGCTACTACTACTACTCTTGCTTCTACTACTGTTACTAATGCAGCTACTACTACTACTACTAGTGGTACAACTACTACTACTACTCCTGCTACCATTACGACTACTCCCGCTGTTGTTGCTGCTACTGCTACTACTGCTATTACTACTACTACTTCTACTAATGCTTTTATTGCTATTGGAACTACTACTACTACTACTACTACTACTACTACTACTACTACAACTACTTTTACAACTATTGCTACCTCTAGTACAACCACTATAACTACAACGACTACTACTATGACTTTTGTTACTACTACTACTACCACTTCCACTTCTCCTACAATAACAACTACTACTACTTCTCCAACTACTAATACTACTACTACAACAATTGCTACAACAACTACTACTGCTACTACTACTATTACTACAACTAGCACTACTACTACTGCTACTGTTGCTACTACTGCTACTACTATGTCAACTACTGGTCCTATTGCTACTACAACTTCTATTACTATGGCAACCACTACTACTGCTATTACCACCACAACAACTACTGCTACACTACTTCTGCTAATTCTACTACTATAACTCTTATTACATCTATTACTATAAATACTTCTCCTAATACTTGAATTGCTACAATGGCAACTATTGCTGGTACTAGTACAACAACTAGTATTGCTACAGCTACTGCTGCAACTGGCACTACTACTACTACGACTACTACTGCTACTACAACTGCAACTACTGCTACTACTGCGGTTACCACTATCGCTCCAACTACTACTACTACTAATAAAACTAATTTTGGTTCACCTACTACTACTACTTCTACTACTACTATCGCAACTACTATTAATACTATGAAAACAATAACCACTATTGCTACTGCTAGCACTACTATTACTATGACCACTATTACTCCAACGACTGCTACTATTAGTATTGCTATAATATTGCGACTGCTGTTGTTGCCGCTACTTCTCCTATTGCTAAAACAGTTGCTACTACAACTACCAGTACTACTACTATTGTTACTACTACTACTACTGCTACTAAAAATACTAATACTACTTCCACTATTATTTCTGCTACAACTACTACTCCTCCCACTACTATTACTACTGCTACTACTTCGTCTACTACTACTACCGCTACTCCTACTAATA
This sequence comes from Trichopus zeylanicus subsp. travancoricus, assembly GCA_005019695.1. Classification (NCBI taxonomy): domain Eukaryota; kingdom Viridiplantae; phylum Streptophyta; class Magnoliopsida; order Dioscoreales; family Dioscoreaceae; genus Trichopus; species Trichopus zeylanicus. The sequence continues at coordinate 32,248 of RXID01014765.1, forward strand.
ATGTAGTTGCAACTACTACTACTGTTATGACTATTATTGTAACTACAACTACTATTACTACAACTACTACAACTACTACTCCTTCTACTACTATTTCTACAACTATTGCTGTTACTACTACTACTGCTACAACAACTATGACTACTACTAATGCTACTACTGCCACTGTGGCTACTACTGATACTACTACAACTACTACTACGACTACTACAACATCTACTACTGTAAGTACTACTATTGCTGCAACTACTACTTCTAGTTCTCCTCCTCCTGCTACTTCTACTACTACTACTGATACTACTGCTACTACTGACCCTACTGCTTCTATTGCGACTACTCCTACTACTACTACTGCTACTACTTCCACTACCACAACTACTGCTACTACTGCTACTTCTAGTACTACTCATAATACTACTACTCCAACTACTTCTACTACCACGCCTACTACTACTAATACTACTACTACAACTATCACTTCTGCTTCTTTAAATGCTACTAGAACTAATACTACTACTACAATACTACTATTACAATTACTACTACTACTAATACTCACAATGTTACTACTACCTCAATTACTACGACTACTACTACATATGCTACTACTATTGCCACTACTACTGCTACTACTACTATAACTACTGCTACTACTGTTAATACTACTACTACAACTACTACAACTACTAATGCTACTACTAGTGCTACTGCTACTTCCCTTGCTGCTGCTACTACTGCTGCTTCTGCTGCTCTTACTACTTCTACTACTACTACCACTACTTGTACTACTACAACTACTGCCACAATGGCTACTTCTACTACTACTCCTACAACAACTACTATCACAATTGCAGCAACAACTACTACTATAAGCACTACAACAACTAAAACTACAATTATAATACTAATATTACCAAAACTTCTACTACTAATACTGTTAGTAATACTCCTACTACAACAACAACAACTACTACTACTCCAACCCCTACTACTACTATTCTTGCCACTATTACTACTATTAGTACTACTACTTCTACTACAACTACAATAACAACTACTACTACTACTGCCACCAATATTACTACTACTACTACTACTACTAATACTTCTACTATCACAACCAATACTCAAACAACCACTCCCAATACTACTACTTACGCTACTACTACCATTACTATGATTTCTACTACTACTACTACTACTACAACAATAACAACAACAACTACTACTACTTCTATTATTGCTACAACAGCTATAACTATTGTTGCTAAAGCTACTACAATAGCCAGTAATACTGCTATTGCTACAAATACTACTATGGTTGCTACCGCTACTACTACTACGACTACTTCTCCTACTGCTACAACTACAACTACAACGATTACGGTTATTGCTACTACAGCTGCTACTACTAATACTACTACCACACTGCTATTGCTGTTGTTACCGCTACTACTACTGCAACTACTACAATTACTGCTAATTCTACTACTGCTACTCAACTACTACTATAGCTGTTATTACACTGCTAGTACTGCAGCTGCTACTACAAATACTGCTATAGCTACCGCTACAACTTCTGCAACTACTAGTACTTCTCCTAATACTATTTCTACTCTTGCTAATACTGCTAGTACTACTACCTCTACTCCAACTAATAATACTTCTACTACTACTACTACTACTACTATTACTACTACTACAACATCTACTGGTATTGCTACAACTTCTATTACTGTGACTACTGCTACTACTGGTAAGACTGCTACTACTATTTTGACTACTACTACTACTGCTGTTGCTACTACAAATTCAGCTCCTAGTACTTCTACTTCTACTACTACTACTACTTCTACTAGTACTACTATTGCTACTAGTACTCTACTACAACGACAAATACTACTACTGCTACTAGTACTACTTCTACTAATACTTGTACGACTGCTTCTCCTATAACAACAACAATGACAACTACTACCACTATTACTACTACTACTACTTCTATAGTTGCTACTGTTGTTGCTGCTACTACTACTACTACTGCTATTGCTACTACTACTACTACTGCTATTGCTACTATTGCTATTGCTACTACTATTCCTACTATTAGTCCAATTACTACTACTACTACTACTACTCCTACCACTAATACTACTCCTTCTATTACTAATACTACTACTATTGCTACTTTTCCTACAACTACTACTACTACTACTGCTGGGGCTATAGCTACTACAACTACTGTTACTAGAACTATTACAACTTCCACTCCCATAATTACAGTTTTTGCAGCTGCTACAACTACTACAACTGCTACTACCACTACTATTCGTATGACTATTGCTAATATTACTGCTGTTACTACTAAGATAGCTACTAATACTGCTACTACTGAGACTGCAACTACTACTACTACTACAGAGATTGCTACTACTACTGCTGCTACTACCAATACAATTGCACCTTCTACTTCTCCTACTGATACTACTAGCACAACTACTACTGCAACTACTACTACTGCTACTACTAAAACTACTACTACTGCAACTACTTCTACTACTACTACTACTACTACTACCGCAAGTACTACTAGTACTACTAGTACTACAACAACAACTAATACTACTACTGCTACTGCTACTACTTCAACTACTACTACTACTATTGCAACTACTACAACAACTACTGCAACTACTACGAGTATTGATGCTACTGCTGCAACTACTATGATTACTTCAACTGTTACTACTGCTACTGATGCTACTATTGCAACTACTATAGCAACTAATCCACAACTAGTTCTACTACTACTACTTCTGCCACTGTAATAGTAGCAGCAATAGAAGTAGGAGTAGATGTAGTAGTAGTTGTGGTAGTAATTGTAGTAGCAGTAGTAGCAGTTGTAGCAGTCCAAGTAGTTGTAGCAGCAGCAGTCATGGTAGTAGTAGCAATAACAGTAGTAGTAGCAGCAACAGCAAGAGTAGTAGTGGTAGCAGTAGTTGTTATAATAGTTATTGTTATAGTAGCACTGCTAGTAGTAGGAGTAGTAGAAGTAGTGATAGTAGTAGTAGTAGTAGTAGTAATAGGACAAAGTGTAGGAGTAGCAGTAGGAGTAGTAATTCTTGTCGTAGTCGTAGCAGTAAGAGTTGTAGAAGTTGTACTGTTACTACTACTGATACTGCTACTACTACAACAGCTGCTATGACAGCTATTGCTACTATTATAACTACTACTGTTGCTACTGCTACTGCTGCTACAATTCCTATTTTTACTACTAATATTGCTACTACTGCTACCATGATTGCTACTGCTACTTTGACTACTACTACTTCTACTACTGCTACTAATACTACTACTCTAACAACTACAACCAATGCTCCTGCTACAACTGCTATGACTACTACTGCTCCTACAACTATTGCTACTTACTGCTGCGACTGCTACTACTACCACTATTGCTACAACTACTATTGTTGCAATTGCTGCTACTACTACTAATACGACCACTACTACTACTACTACTGAGACTACTACTACTACAACTACTACTATGACTGCTGCTACTGCAATTGCTACTACTGCTACTAATACTACAACTCCTTCTACTTCTCCTACTGCTACTGCTGCTGCAACCACTACTACTGCAACTACTACGCCGACTACTACTACTACTACTACTACTAATACTACTACTATTACTACTACTACTATTCCTATGATTACTGCTACTACTACAGCAGCTACTATTGCTACTACTACTACTACAACTATTGCTACTACTGCTACTACTACTACTACTGCTGCTGCTGCTGCTGCTACTACATCTACTACTACTACTACAACTACAACTACTACTACTGCGACTGCTACTATTCTTGCTACAACTACAACTACTACTACTTCAACAGCTACTACTACTACTACTCCTACTACAGCAATTACTGCTGGCACTACTACAACTACTACAGCTACTACTACAAGAACTAGTGCTACTGCTACTACTTTTTTCTAATGCTAGTACTACAACTGCTGCTACTAGAAGTACTACTAGTACTACTACTGCTACAACCAATACTACTACTACTACTACTAATATGGATTGTAATACTATTACTAATACTCCTAACACTACTACTACAGCTGCTGTTGTTGTTGCTGCTGCTACAACAATAACTACTACTACTATTATTGTTGTTGTTGTTGTTGATACTACTACTGCTACTATGACTCCTACTACTATTACTCCTCCTACTACTGATTCTACTGCCACTACACTGCTACGGCTTCTACTAGTACTGCTACTACTACTAGTACTACTGCTACTACTAAGAAACAACTACTATAACTGCAACTACTGCTACTATTGCTATTTCTAATACTACTACCACAACTAATGAGGCTACTAATGCTTCTACCACTACTGCTAGTACTACAATTGCTTCTACAACCACTACTATTAGAAACTACTTCTACTACTAGTACTACCACAACAACAACAACAACAACTACTACCACTACTACTACTTCTCCTACAATAACAACTACTACTACTTCTCCTATTACTACTGCTACTGCTACTACTGTTACTACCACACCAATTACTACTGCAACTAGTACTAGTACTACTTCTACTACTACTACTACTACAACTACTACCGCTACTGCTGCTACTACTACAACAACAACAACTACTACTACTTCTATAACTGCAACAACTACTCCTATTTCCACTACTACTATTGCCACAATTACTGCTACTACTACTGGAACTACTATTGTTATTACTACTACTACTATAACGACTTCTTTCGCTACTACCGCTACTACTACTCCTAATACTACTACTGCTACTTGGGCCTCCACTATTACTACACCAACAACAACAACTACTATTGCTACTGCTACTGCAGCAACAGCTGCAACTGCAACTACTGCTTCTACTACTGCTACTTCTAATACTGCAACTATCGCTACTGCTGCTGCTGCTGCTACTACTACTTTGATTGCTACTCCTGCTACTACTACTATTACTACAACGATGACAACTACCACTACTATTACTACAGCTCCGAGTATTAGTACTATTACTACCTTTACTACTATTGCTACTACCACTACTACTACTACAACAACAACAACAACAATAACAATAACAACTACTACTACTTCTACTACAACTTCAGCTACTACTTCTACTTCTACTTCTACAACGGCCACTACTACTACTACTGCTCGTGCAACTACTACAAGAATGACAACTACAACTACTACTGCAACTACTACTACTACAACTGCAACTACAACAACACTACTACTACAACTACTACTACTACAACTACCTGTACTAGTACTACTACAACTGCAACTACAAAAACACTACTACTACAACTACTTCTACTACTACTACTACTACTACTACAACAACAACAACAACAACAACTACTACAACTACTACTACTACTGCTACTATATCTACTATAATTACTGCTACTGCTACTATTACTACATCTACTGCTCCTACAACTATTGCTACTACTACTACTTCTACTACAACTACTACCACTGCTAATACTTCTACTACGACTACTACTACTGCTACTATTTCTACACCTACTCCTAAAATAACTGCTAGAATTACTTCGGCTACAAGTATTACTACTACTACAACTACACATATTTATAGTATTGCTACTACTACCACTACCACTACTGCTACTTCTACTACTGCTATAACTACTACCACTACTACACTAACTGCTACTACTAGTACTGCTCCTACTACTAATACTACTACTACTATGACTACAACTACTACAACTATGGCTACCACCACTACTGCCACTCCTCCTCCTACTACAACTACAACTGCCAATACTAATACTACTACTACTACTAATACTACACCGACTACTACTACTACTACTACTATTACAACTACAACTATTTTTGCTACTACTACTTGTACTACTACAGCACAAATCATATCTAAAAACACTACTATTGCTACAACTACTTCTACTACTATTACTACTACTACTAATATCACTACTACTACTACTAGTACAACTACTACTCCTACTACTATTACAACTGCAACTACAACTATTGCTACTACCGTTACGGCTACTACCACTACTATTACTACTGCTGCTGCTACTCCTACTACTACTACCACTTTTACTATTACTGCTTCTACCGCTATTACTTCTATTGCTACTCCTACTACTCCTATTACCACTACTACTGTGACTATTGCTAGTACTAATACTAGTACTACTACTAATGCCACTAGTACAGTGACCAGTATGACTACTATAACAACTACTGCTACTATAGCTATCTATATAGCTACTACAACAACAATAACTATTTCTTCTACAATAACAACTACTACTACTATCAAAACTGATGTTGCTACTGTTACTACTACTACTATGACTTCTTCTCCAACTATTACAACTACTAAAACTATGACTACTACTTCTCCTACTACAACTGCTACTACTACTACTACAACTACTCTTGCTACAGCTACTTCTACTACTAGTACTACTACTACTACTGCTACTACTACTACTACTGCTGCTGCTGGTAGAACTACTAGTACTACTACTACAACAACTACTTCTACTACTACTACTACTATTACTACTACTACTACTACTACTACTACTACTACTACTACTACGTTACGACGTCGTCTACTGCTACACTAACTAGGCTGCACTATGAACTACTACTACTACGACTGCTGGCGGCTACCTAATACTACTACTACTAGCTGGTAGAAACTACTAGTACACTAACTCCGAAAAGCTACTTCTACTTCAACTACTGCTACTACTTCTAATACTACTACTCCAACTACTACTGCTGCTACTGCTACTTCTACTTCAACTTCAGCTTCTATTTTTACTTCAACTCCCACTACTACCACTACTATGACTACTACAACTATTACGAATACTACTACTACTATTGCTGTTGCTAATACTACTACTACTACAACTTCACCAACTCTTAATACTACTGTTACAACTACCGCTACTACTACTACTACTACTGCAATGACTACTAATACTACTACCACTACTACTGCTACTGCTACTGCTATGGCTATAACTACAGCTACTTCTTCTACTACTACCACTACTACTAAGACCACTACAACCACTGCTATTACTACTGCTAGTGCTGCTAGTACTACTACTACAACTACAACTACTGCTGCTGCTACTACTGCTGCTATTGCTACTGCTACTACAACTACTACACTTACTACTAGTACTACTACCACTACTACTACAACTAGTAGTACTAGTACAACTGCTACTAATACTACTATTGTTGCTACTGCTGTTACTGCTACTACTACTACAATTACCACTACTACTGCTACTACTACTACTACTATTGCTGCTAGAACTGCTACAACTTCTGCTGCTGCAATTGCTACTACTGCTACTATTACTACTCCTACTATTGCTACTATCACTACAACTACTGGTACTACTACAACAGCTGCAACTAATGCTACAGCTACTACTACTACCACTACTACTACTACAACTACCGCGATAACAGCTACAACTACTATAGTTGCAGCTACTACTGCAACTACTACTGCTATAGCTTCAACAATTACCACTGCTACTATTATTCCTACTACTACTACTATTGCTCTAACTAATATAACTGCCGCTACTACTTATACTACTATTATTAGTATTACAACTACTACTACTATTCCTACTACTAGTACTCCTCCTCCTCCTCCTCCTCCTACTATTACTTCTAGTGCTACTACTACTAGTATTGCTACTACTGTGACTACTACTACTACTACTACTGCTACTATTTCTACCACTTCTTCGACTACCACCGCAACTATTACTGCTATTACTTTTACTTCTAGTACTACTGCTACTAATACTGCTACTTCTTCTACTACATGACTAGTACTATTGGCACTACGGCCACTTCCACCGCTACTGCTACTATTGTTAATACTACAACTACTACGATGTTGTTGTTGCTATTGCTAATACTATTACTATTACTACTTCTACTACTCCTACTAAAATTGTTACTAATACTACAACTGCTGTTGCTGCTAGTACTACACAGCTATTACCACTACTCCTACTACTACAACTACAGTCGCTACTACTGCTATTGCTCCTGCAATTATTGCTGCTGCTGCTACATCTGTAACTACCACTACTTCACCTAGTTCAACTATTATTGCTACTCTTACTACTACACTACTAATATAGCATCTACTACAACCTCTAATAGTATTACTGGTATTACTTTTGCTGCTACTGCTACAGCTTCAACTAGTGCTACTATAGTTACTCCTATTACAACTACTACCACAACTACTACCACAACTACTACCACTGCTATTGCTACTACTACAGCTTCAACTACTGTAACTACTACTAGTGCTACTATTGCTATAGTCGTAGCAGTAGTTGTAGTAGTGTTTGTAATAGTAGTAGTCATAGTAGCAGTAGTAGTAGCAGTATTAGTAGTAGAAGTAGCCATACTAGTTGTAGCGGTAGCAATAGTAGAAGTAGTAGCAGCAGCAGTAGTAGTAGTAGTAGTAGTAGTAGTAGTAGTAGTAGCAGTTTCAGTTGTACTGGCTAGTAGTAGTAGTAGTCAGCAGTAGTTGTAGCAGTAGTAGTAGTTGTAGTATTAGTAGTTGTAGCTACAGTAGTAATAGTAGGAGTAGTAGTAGTAGAAGCAGCAGCAGCAACAGTAGTAGTTATTGTTGTAGTAGTACAAGTAGTAGTAGTAGTTGTTATTGTAAGTGAAGTAGTAGGACGTGTAATAGTAGTGTTAGCAGCAGTAGCAATAGCAGTAATAGTAGTAGTAGCATAGTAGTAGCAGTATTAGTAGTAGTAGTTGCAGTAGTAATAGCAGTACTAGTTATAGTAATGTAGAAAAAGTAGTAGTAGGAGCAGTAGTTGTTGCAGTAGTAGTAGTAGTAGTAGCATTAGCAGTAGTAGCTATAGTTGTACCAGTAGTAGTAGTGGTTGCAACAGAAGTAGTAATAGTAGTAGTAGTAGTAGTAGTAGTATTAGTAGTAGAAGTAGCAGTACTAGTTGTTGTAGTAGCAATTGTAGAAGCAGTAGTAGAAGTAGAAGTAGTAGTAGTTGTAGCTGTAGTAGCATTGGTAGTAATAGTAGTAGTGGTAGAAATAATTATAGTAGCAGTAGTAATCATAGTAGTAGTTGTAGTAGTAGTAGCAATAGCAGAAGTTGCAGAAGCAGAAGTTGCAGAAGCAATAGTTGTGGTAGTTGTAGTAGTAGAAGTTGTTGTAGTAGTAGAAGTTGTTGTAGGAGTTGGAGTGGGTGTAGCAGTAGTATACGTAGTACAAGTAGGAGTAGTAGTTGTAGTTGTAATAGTAACAGTCATAGTAGTATTAGTTGTTTTAGTAGTAGCAAAAATAGTAGCAGAAGAAGTAGTAGTAGTAATAATAGCAGCAATTGTAGTAGTAGGAGTAGTAGTAGAAGAAGAAGAAGAAGAAATAGTAGTAGTAGTAGTGGCAATAGTAATAGTAGCAGCAGTAGTAGTAGCAATAGTTGTAGTTGTAGTAGTTAGAGTAGTAGTAGTTGTTGGAGTAGCAATAGTAGTAGTATTAGTAGTTGAAGTTGTAGAAGTTGT